>VUYV01000251.1:901042-961128 GCA_008711295.1 Anarhynchus alexandrinus
CCCCCGGCTGCTCCCGGGCTGCTCCGGCCCCTCCGGCTCCTCCGCCCGCCCGCGGCTCCGCTCCCCCCGCCCGCCGCCGCAGGTCGCTGCCGCCGGCGCCGGGCGCTGCAGGGTCCGTCCCGTCCCGTCCCGTCCCGCCCGAGGTAGGTGCCCTCCCCGGCCGTACCGGGGTCCGCCCCAGCCCGAGCCCCCGCCCCGGCCGCGCTGTTCCCCCCGCCGCGGGCCCGGGGCTGGCGGCAGCGGCTTCGCCCGCGGCAGGACGGGCGGTGCGGGGCTGAGCAGCCGCGCGGCCGCGCCGCCGGGGACGGGCCGGAGCCGAAGGTGACACCGCCGGTGCCGCTCTCGCCCTCCCCGAGCGCCGCTGCGGCACAGTCCGGGACCGTCTTCGGTTGCTGTGGGGCGGGCGCGGAAGGGCCGCGTCGGGAATCGCCGCCTCACTGCCCCGTTTCGGGCGTTCAGCAGAGCCGCGGCAGCTGCGGCAGTGAAGGGGCGTTCGGAGAAACTGCTTGGGAACCCCTCTGAGTTGGCGGTCCTCTCCTGAGGAAGCTCGGCACTCGCCCGGCGGTGACAGCCCGTACCCGGCAAGTCGCTGCTCGCCTTCGGTGTGAAGGTCTGACCCTTCCCGCAGCCCCACCGGCTCCCGTCCCCACTCGGAGCGCGGCCCCCGCGCAGCGCCCGTGTCCGGCCTGGCCACGGCACTCAGGTGGGCGCTTTGCTTTGGCTTTGCTTTTATCTGTTGGGGGTGAGACGCGCTCGGCAGCGCGGAGGCGTGCAGCCCGGCTCTGGGGGTGGTGGGAGCGTGGGCATTCCCACCCGGCTGCTTTCCCGCGCCTGTGCCATTTCAGCCGGGGCTGACGGGACCCCGGGACCGCTGACGAGCGGAGCTGCTGCTGCACTGCGCGGGGAGCAACGAGCAGCCCAACCGAGCATGAAGTTAACGTGGAAGCGTTAGTCATCTTGGCCCAAGAGAAAGTAATGATTTTAATCATTTTGTGACTGTGCAGTGTGAAACAGGAAAAGATGTATCATTACCATAGCCTGGGTGCACTTTATAAAGATACAAATCCTTGTAATTATTACTCAGAGTAGCTTAACTTCAAGGAATACCTGCACTCCTTCCTCGGGGCTTTTATGTATCGATGTATTGTCAAAAATAAATTAAGCTGCAGGCTCCTATACCAGAAAATTTCCTTGAGCAGCTGACCTTGGCTGGCACCAGTAAGTTCACTGTGATGTAGACACATCAGTATGCGAACCTGACTTGTGGCTATTACATCCAAAGGTGTATTTGTTCCTCTGCAGAGTAAGTTTTGGGGCTTGAAAAGAAGTGCTGGTGTGGCTTTGTTTCAGACTGAAAGCTCAGTCTGTTCCCTTCGGAGGCACCGATAGGGATCGCAAACATTTGCTGCTTCATTTGTTTTATTGTTGGATCTTGTTCCAGTTCTCTGAGATGAGAAATCAATAATTTAGGGTTTTTTAATAGTTTGCACTGGGGTTTTTTTGGCCTTTTGAGAAATGCAGACTGCTCTGCTCGTTGCTGGGAACAGTGGGATCTACCTGAGCCACGGCAGCAGCGGGGTGGGTGGCAGTTGGGGCTGTAAAATGCCTTGGAGAGAGAGTGCCCGGTGTGCTGCCTCTGCTCTGCTCCGTGTGCCTCTTGTGGGTGCGGGGGGAGGCTGTGGGGATGCGGGAGACCCCGCAGCCCCGGCTGCCATGGGAGGATGGGTGCCATCACAGACAGCCACGCGTCGCCTCGGCGGCTGCTGCGGTTTGATCCACAGTTGGATTCCCGGGGTTGACACGTTGGGGATGAAGTTTGCATCGCTGCAGCCTGGATCAGGAAGGCACCCAAATACAGGGGTTGCTTTTAAACTTCAGGCAGCCTTTGGCACGTGCTTTAAGGTGATTGTCCTGACCCAGGGCGCGAGGGTAGAGCGGGGTTCCTGGCTGAGTGGTGGAGGTGAAGGTACCTGGGGAGGAGGAGCTGAGTGTGCTGCTGCGGGGAGCCCACCGCATCCCGTGGCCATCCCAGTTCCCAACACTGTCCCAGTAATTCTGTTTTCACCAACTTCTTTTTTTTTTTTTTTAGTGGTTCCTCCCTTTTGTGCTTCAATAATATGGTTTTGTGACTTCAAAGTAAAAAAGTGAAGCTGCTCAGTAGCTGTATTTCCAGAGCGTAGATCTGAGAAAAATGAGTAAGGCTGCATCGCATCCTAAAACGTTCAGTGAAAATACAAACGCCCTGGAGAACACTCCAGGCTGGACAAAATCCAGATGGTGCTGCACTGTTACTCCCTCATTTTATTCTGTCAGGGTTTTGTACTTCCAACGAGAAATAAATGTGTGTTTCACAGGGATGTCAGAATCAGAATGAGCATATAAAGGTGCCTTGCATGTAAACGCTTTACAAATAAAACTGCTGCTGCAGCCGTATGAGATCACTCACGCTCTCTTGAGTGTCACTAAATTATACAGAATCAAATGCTCCAGTATACACATACATGTTGGGGGGAGAGTTGGAAAACTAAAACCTGTGTTGTCTGCTCATGAGCAGACCTGTCCTTCCGCAGTGTGAGAGGAAGACCAGCCACTGCAGCCAGCACTGAACCGTAAATCAGAGGATTTTCTGGTTTTGTTCATAGTTCATATCAAAAAAATTTTTGAAGAAACTGAATGGTAGCTACACCTTGATTTTCCATGAAATCTTTTCATCAAAAAAAAAAAAAGAAGTACCATTTTGTTCCAAATGAAAGACTTCTGTTGACAACTTTAGGTTGACGCTTTGAATTTCTTCTTGTATAGCTTTTACAGTTCCACGTGACCTTAGTAGTCAAAAGTGCATTTCTGATTTTATCTAGCCAATTCACCGTATCAATTTATTTTGGATATTGACCTCACTACAATTAGTCATGCATCGCTAAATTGGTCATAACATCATTGAAGCTACAAAATATAGTATATTGGATGATACAGCAAACATGAGCCAGATCCTCAGATCTTTTGGTCTGTTAGTCTGTCTCTGCACTTCCCTTCGCGGGCAGTGGTCCTGGTCTAGGTTACGAGGTTGGGAAGTTACTGGGTTTCTCTAGTGAACTCCATTATGATGTGCTTTTTCCCTGATACTCAGTTTTGTCCCCAGAGCAGTGAACTGCCAGTGAGAAATTTACAAGCTGCAAAATGCTGCTTAATCCTGAATGATGATGCATTTTTGCCTCCTGCCGTCCCCAGGATGCGCCAGCAGAACGTGGCCCGGGGCTGCTGGCAGTGACCTGCAGGTAACTCCGTCCTGGAGGCACCGGCTTCGCAGGTGGTAACCCAACTGAAGAAGTGGAGAGAGCGGAGCCGGGGCTGAACACACCATGGGCGCAAACACCTCCAGCAAGTCACCTCCCTTCGATGAAAACGAAGATGGTAAGAGCTTTTCCTAGTTGATGTCTGGGACTGCAGAGTCCACCAGTGCAGATTGTGAGGCTGAGTCGCCGCCAGCTCCCTTCTGGGGCTGCAAACACCCGCATGTCTTGGTTAAGCAAAGGTCTGTCGGGGTCTGCGGCAGCAGCGTGTCCGTGGTCCCCTGCAGAGCTGTGGTTGGGTGTCTTGGTGGTCCTTTCACGTCCTCTCTCTGCAGCCGGGCACTGGCAGAGGTTTGGTGTGGAGATGTCTCTGGGACACTGCCAGGTGCTGCGAAGGCAGGGGGGAAATGCTGCTGTTGTGGAGGCAGCGGAGGTTTGTTCTGGAGACCACAGCACAAGGAGGACTGGCGTGAAGTGTGGTGGGACAACAGCTTGAGCAGTGCCTGTTCCCATCCTTGCCTTGGGCTTGGCGGGAGGGCCACCAAGAGAGACCTGGCCGGCAGTGGCAGAGGTGGAGGCTGCTGGTGACTGCCCGACAGGGCGGCTCTGCCCGTTGGCACCGGGAGACCAGCACGTGGGCTTGGTCGCTGGAAAAGGAGAATACATTGCTGAGAGCAGTACTGGAGGCCAGTGTCACTGTGCTGCCAAGACTGTAGAGACAGTCATTAGAAGATTGTTCCATAAATATATTTCCTGTTGCATGAGTCAGCTTGGTAGCTGCCATATGGGCTTTCACCTGGGTACAATCACAAAATGCATATCTAGATAAACACAGATAGGTACAAATAAAAGTAAAAGTACGAGAACCTAGATCACTCATAAACTGCTGTTCTGAAGGAAAGAACTCCAACCAGAGAGGACGTAATCCTGATTACTGGGGACGTAACGGGAAAAGGAGGGGATGTTGGCCAAAACCTGGTCTTTCTCACTCAGCTCCTTGGGGAAAAAGGTCTCGAGGAGGAGCGCGCTTTCATTCTGGGAAGGGGGTGGTTACATCCCGTGTAGCTGCGTTAGTGCTCATGGCAGAGAGCAGACAGCCTCCTGCCCCAGGCTGTCGCCGTCCCCTGCGGCGGCTGATGCGGGCGGCTGTTGGGGAGGGGAAGGGTCACCCTGCACAGCGGCGTGTTCCCCCCGCTGTCCCCAACCCCCCGCGGTGATCCGGCCCTTCCCTGTGCGCCTCCGTTTGTCATTCTGCAGAGAGGATTTCCCATCTTGGGGTCTGCGTTTGCTGCTGTCACCCCCGGTGAATCGCCCCGCGCTGCTGTGCCCACAGTGCCAGCGGCATGTCTGGGGCTGTTGGGCTAAGTTGGCTGTGGTTCCCAAATGAATAATGCAACCGCTTGCGATTTTTCTTTGGTTTTTGTATTTTTTTCCAGTTACTTAAGTGCAAAGAAATCAGTGTTGTGAGGTTTTTCTGGAGATTTTATTCCTGGTGCATCTAAATGCTCATTATTGGCATCTCTCATAAATAACTACTTGTGCTAGCTCAGGATGACTAATCCTTTTCACGTTCCTGCTCACTTTCCTTGGGGTGATATGTCCTGGCTGTGAGAGTGACTATAAGTTGGGTTTTCGTTGGGGTGGCTGGTCTCTCTGCTGAGCCCTTCTCTGGGTTCACCATGCTTTGTGCGGCATCAGCTCCTGTGACTGAGGAATAAATAATGCCCCGAGCGATGCGGTGACCTGTGGGGGGTGACTGTCCTCGGGGCAGGAAATCTTCTCGGACAGGTGATTTCTTATGAGAGCCACTTCTGCGTTTAGAAAGGGGTTGGTTTCAGCAAACAAAACCCAAAGGCGTGTGAAGCCCCGTTAGCTCTCTGGCAAAGGGCACTGGGCTTCCCAAGCGTGAAGTGTCGTACCCCATGCCCGGTGCGTTTGTGTGTCGTGCTGGCCAGTCGAGGGAAAAGCCCAGTCCTGACCGTCTCAAAGGGTTCAGCGTTGGTCTGCTGAGTTTCAGTAGGTTCAGGGGTCTCCCTTGCACCCAGATACTGTGTCCAGACCAGTGCTGTTGTGCTTTCATGGCCCTGCCCAAATTTAAAAAGCAGTAGCACATTTTTTTCTCTAATTAGTCATGTTTTAACATACTGGGGGAAGAGGAGCCCAGCTGAAACGGGGATGTCCCCTATTAACTTTTCCATTATCTTGGCAAATTTGTGACCAGAGACTGTATCACCTTAGATGTCACAATCTTGTCCTTATTCTAATGTCAATTAAAACTGGAATGGATTAAGAGCTGCTGGGCACAGCAGGAAGCAGCACAACAGCTCTTCTGCTCCGTGGCGCTGGCGGGTCACTTCCCCGGGCGGTGGAGAGCGGTCCCACCTCTTTGGCCGCGCTGTAGGGAGATTTTTCCTTCGGGACCTGCGTAGATATAAACAGCGGCTGTGTGAGAGGTGTAAGTGCCTCGGTGCCAGGAAGGCACCTGATTCTTCACAGCCTGAATTCCACCTCTGGCAGTGCTGTGCTGCAGCCGCATCCGCCGGTGGGGCCGTGGCCGCCAGATGCTGCTCACGGAGGGGGGGAACATCCCGCCCCAGCGAGCATCGCGCGCGCCGTTGCACCAGCAGCCGGGTCTGCTTCTCAGAGAACCGTGCCGTAATGTGCGGTGATTTCATTTCTCCAGACTACCTCTCAATTTGCTGAAAAATAAAATACCCCATTACTTGGAGAGTACTCAGGCAGCTGCAACAAGGTGAAACCTTTTGCAAAACAGGATTGTTAAGGAGCTGTCTTGAGGGTGAAAACATCTGGATTTATGTTGTGCTGTCGTTTGCTGCAGAGCCGTGGGCAGATGCCTTCACCTTCCTGTGCCTGTGCTCCTCAGCGGTGTGCTCCCTCCTCCTCCTCCCACCGCTCGGCCCTTCGCCCCGTGCAGAGGTGCAGCACGGAGCAGGGCAGTCGGGCTCACGCCTCGCGTGGGCTCCCCTCGTCCTTTGATGTGCACACACAGTCATAACGCCCCTTGCGTATTGTTCCAAATTGCTGTTGCTATAATTTGACTATTTTCTGTGGCACCGTGATTATTTTTTTTTTTTTGAGACGGACTTCTCAAAGGGGCTTTGTTTGCCATCGGCTGAAGTGGAATGGCAGCATTATTTTTCTCTCAGCGTTTCCTCTGAGTAGGCACAGTTGTAGATAATAAGTTAGTGAGATGAAAAGAAAATGAAATAACCAGACAGACGGTTCAGTGCTGCAAGGTGCTCTCCCTCCTGTTGTCGTCAGGATGAGACCATGTTAAAAGCCGGATTTTGTTTGTGCTGCTTCTGGGCAAAAGGGTGTGGAAAGCATCCCTGGAGGGTGGCAGCCCGATATTCTCCCCAGCTGGCCGCGTTTGTTGGAAGATAAAGCAGAAACAGATAATAGGTGAGGACAATGGCTGGTTGAGATGGGCATACATCGTGCTGTGGTCCTTTGCCAGTGTCCTCTCTCATCCACCACCGGCTGTTCTGTCTTTAAGCTGTCCCAGGACTCAGAAGAGCGTGAGCCGTGTCTTTGTTCCTCTGCCTGGATCTGCGCCGAGTTGGGCTCCCCGGTCCGGGGGCGCCTGCGATAGCATCCTGACCCTGCGCTACGCTGGTTCTCCTGGGGCTGCGGAGCCCGGGAGGGAGGGAGGGAATAGAATGAAAACGGGGGAAATTACCATGACTAAAGGAAGAAGAGTGGTAACAGACTGCGGTGTTGAGCTTGCTGTACTGGGGTGGGCGATGGGGGTGAGGGGAGCTGAGTCCCCCGAAGCTCTCACTGCCACTTGGCAGATGGAGCCCGGGGCTTTGGCAGGGCTGACTCGTCTCCGATGGGGACGTTTTTCATGGCTAGTTAGGTTCTGTATTTTTTATCTAAATATTGTTTCTTGAACCTGGGTTTAGAAATACAACCCTGGCTTTCAAAACGGTATTTCGTGCTTATGCTTCAGTCGGTTCTTTACAGCAATTGTATTATCTTCCTTGGCATCTCTTAAACATGATTTGTCTGAGTTGGCATATCACATGAATTTTCTCTCTGAAGGGCAAATGCTTTGGCTTTTTCATTGTTTTAGATGCCATCAGGCAGTGAAATGAGGCTTGTCAAATCTGTAGATGTGGATTCAGGATGAAGAGCATGTGTTTGGTTCCTGATTTGGACGCCACAAATTTCTGTACTCTCTGGAAGTGAGACTCTGGCCTGGCTCACTGTGAAAATCGGGGATGACAGGAAACCTAAAACAGAGAGAGGTTAAAACGTGATTGTACCTCGTTTGAGAGTCTTAAGTAAAAAGTATGCAATTTAGCTTTCTTACAACCAGCTCAGTTATAGATCCATGTTTAAAATGTTAATGAAAATATTAATATTAAAAGATGAGGAGGTGGAGGGTGTTAACATGTTCATGAAAGCGTTCCTATTAAAAGACCATGGAGGTAGAGGGTGTTAACATGCAACATCTGGCTGCCGGCTTAACTGCTCTGGATTCACAGCTGTCCCAGATGTTAATGTCTGGCTGGATCTCTGCGCTCCGTGGTGTGCCCCGCTCTGCCAGAGCCTGTGCGGGGTCCCGGCGCCTGCGGCCGGAGATATGATGAGACTTTCATGTCAAGATGAGACTATGATAAGATGAGACTTTCATGTTTAACAGTCAGGGCAGAGCGAAAACTCTCCCTTGGTGGTTCCTTGCCCGGTCCACCACTGACAACGGCTGACCCAGGGCGCGCGCCTGTGCAGCTCGGCTGGAAAGCACAAAAGCCTGACAGACACCCAAGTTTTAAACAGCACCCAAATCTCCCACCCAAAGGCACTGGAAAGTTGCTAGCGTGTCCCTCGTTTTTCTCAGCTCTTGTCTTCGGGAAAAAAAAAGTAGAAATAATGGAATATAATCAAGTGGTTGCTCAGCCATTTAATGTTTGAATGTTTACTCTTTCTTGCAGTCACCTTCGACCATTTTGAAATTTTGCGAGCTATTGGGAAGGGCAGCTTCGGGAAAGTAAGTATCTTGTGAACTAATCACCATTTGGACAGCTGGAAATGTAATTGAGAAATGGGCAGATGAGAGGCTCATGTGAGAGTAAAGAAATAACCCCTGCCTTGTCAATGAGCTTTGACCGGAGCTTCAACTCCTGGTAATCAAGAAGGAACCACAGCCCCATTCCTCGTCCATTCCATAGCCACAAATTATATTACAGGAGATTAAAATGAGATACTGATAAATCAAATGAGCTGAATTTGATTATCTTTCTGGATAAGCATTTTCTAAGGTTCCCCAGCAAAGCAACACTGAACATCATGATGCATCTTTAATAACAAGCTACAATCAACATGAAAGGCCTGGCAATTTTTTTAAGAGGATGTTTGTCTGTGAAACACAGTGTTTGGCATTAAGCATCAGGTTACGGTCACACGTTTTATTTTTATGCTGTTATATGTACGCTGACAGAATTCCTGAAGGTCATTTGCCCCTTCACATAAAGGCACTCTCGTGCCACAAATGGGATGTGCCTTAGGTGCAGAGTGCGACAAAAATCTCTAGACAAAGAGATTCATTGGGAGGCAGAACAAAAAAGGTTGACTGAAACTTTGCAAATTCATCCCAAACTCGTAAACTCTTGTGGAAACAAACCTGAAAAACCAGTCTGGTTTGCCTTGCAGTTTTACAAACTCCGCGTCTTTCACTGAACCAATGTTTCTTTCTAGATTTGAAATATAACTGTAAGAAGGGTTAAAATTCAAACCTCAACACCCCTCTGACACAGCACAAGGTTCTGTGTGAGCTGAATGAGGCTTATCGAGAAGGGGGAGGTCAGGTGCTGCTCCCCAGTTTCCAACCTGTAGTGCTGCGGTGGAAAGGACTCTTCCGAAGAGTAACTGGTGTGGGAGGGACGGACACAACCGTCTATTAAATAAAATGTTGACTGTGCACGATTCCCTATCTCCTGTCTTTGTGGTGATAAATTCCTTCCCCTCACTTCCCCCCAGCAAAATTTATTCTTTGGCTGAAAGCTGGTGAGGGGTCTGCTGGCGATGCCCGGCGTTGCCGCGTCGGCGCGTGGAGCCGTGACTCGGCAGTGGGGACTTTGCTAAAGCCCCCGGAGAACACTCATGTGACGGGACGTTACCCGCCTAAACTTGCTGACACATCATCTCTGACTTATCCCTTGGTTTGCTCACTTAGGTCTGTGTTGTGCAGAAGAACGACACCAAGAAGATGTACGCCATGAAATACATGAATAAACAAAAGTGCGTGGAGCGCAATGAAGTGAGGAACGTTTTCAAGGAGCTGCAGATCATGCAGGGCCTGGAGCACCCCTTCCTGGTTAATTTATGGTAAGACCCTGCTCCTTTGCTCACCGGCTGGGTCAGCAGTGTCAGCGAGAGACATCTCTCGGACCAGACGGGACGGCTTCTCCGCTGCAAGCCAGTTTTGGGACGTTGCCATCCGCAGCAGGACGGGCGTCGTGCCGGTGGCCGAGCCCGGTGCGGGCAGCCGTCGGCGGGGTCTGCCTGGGCGCTGCCGTGGGCGAGCGGCAGTGGGTGCCCGTGCCGCTCTGGCCAAGGCGTGTGTGTGCACCGGGCACCCCTCCCCCACCCCTGCGGGGGGGTCCTCGTCTGTTCCACTGGCCGGGGCTCTGCTTTCAGGGGAATCCTGTTTAATTAAACAAGAAGTTAGCCTCCCTGTCCCCCCAGACAAGCCAAAAGAGTTTATTCGTGTGTTCCCTTGTGCTTTCTTCCCAGGCAGGTATTGCTCCTCACCGTAACCCAGTTCTTTTCGACGAGCAGCTCCCAGGAGCACGCAGTGACAGCACGGGGTCGATGGCCAAGCAGTGCTCTGTTCGCAGGGTTTCCCTTGGCAGCACTTTCCTCTCATCGCCTCCTGATTCTGATTTTGTGGTTTATTTTGTACTTTAAATAGCCTGGCTTCGTACGTTATTGATATTGGACTGAATTGATGCTAATCAGCAAAGACAAAAGCAATTTCTCATTGAATTTACTGGCAGAAAAATAATACTATTCAAATTTTATTGCAGAAACCCATATATCTGTAGGGGAAATGTGTACATAAAAGGGTCTCTTTCCTTTAAGAGTACCTGATAAATGCAACCTACGTGCTCTGGTTATAGTCCTTTTCCAACCATTAGCAATGGGATTGACCGGCTGAGTGATAAAGGACACACCAATTCTTCCCCCTTCATTTGATTCAACATGTGTTCCTGCAGTGGGGCAGTGGAAAGGAATTTTAGACAAGACTCTATTACTGTTAGAGTCTGCAGGTCAATTTTATTAGGACACCGGTAGCATTTCAAGTGGTGTGGTCTCATACACCACCAGATGCTGTGGCCAATATTCCGTAGTTACAGGGTTCCTCTGGGGTGGTGGGTAGTTACGTTTATTGGATATTGGATTTATTTTTAGAATGAGGTAGAACTTATCAATGCTAAACACAAAAAATAAGGCTAAACCACATTGAACATCACAAAATTTTAGTAACTTTGTGTTCCTTTTTGAATTCTCCTGAAACTTGAGTGCTGTTAGGTGAACTCTTGTGATTTTGATGGTATTGCCATTCAGTGTTGTTCTAATTAGGGTTTGAATGAGAACCACGCGTCTACACCTCCCAGAGCTTGGGACATAGCTTTCCTACCTGAACACGCAGAGCTCGCTCAGCTGCTGGGAGCTAAACAGCGTATGTGTGTGTATAGACCTGTACAGGGCAAATCACCTGAGTTTCCCCACTTCTGTTGTTATCGTGTCATCCCTGGCCTCGGGTGTAGCCGTTAGCAGTCCTACACTCTGAATGGTACACGGACTGCCATCTTCCTGTGGAGTAGTTCTGGTTTGTGGTGCTGCTCATCACATCAAGACGCTGGTGTGTTGGTAAGAAAAAAAATCTGTGAGAAGAAAGCTCATAGCTGGTTGTTAGACTGTCTCAGAGGGACACTTGGTAAATAATTGCATGGAATCAGGTCACCTAAAGAGGAACAGCAGATAGCAGCTGCGTCCCCTGTTGTGTCGAGCAAATGGGTTCATTAACAGGCTGCGGCCAGGAGAAGCAGCGCCGGGCTCCGAGTGCCGCCGGCGCGCAGACTGCTGGCTGCGAGTTGGGGCAGCGCAGCGCGTGCTGCGTTTGGGCTATTCCGTGTTGCTGCTGTGGTCAGTTCTTTGGGTGCTTGGAGAAGATGAAGTGTCCGTGTTGACGAGCTGAGTGTGAACCCCGGGGGGAGCAGAGAGTGTTTATGCGGAGCTCCAAGCCGGATTCCCACTGCTGTGTTGGGTTGCCATTGCGCAGCCAGCTGGGACTTGGCAGCGGGTGAAGGGATCTTCCAGGATCCCGTGGAGGGGTCTTACATAGGCGAGTGTTGGCTGGGGCAGCGCAGGCTTTTTGGATGGTTTTCAGAGCACCAGTGCAGGTGTGACACGAGTGATTTCTGGAGCTGCACCACTCCATCGTCGAAGTGGCGGCTGTTTTAGCGGTGGGCTGTGGCCAGCCTCTCCCGACAGCGTGCCCTGGGTGGCAGCCGTACCATCATCCTCCTCACACCTCCTAAGTGGATGCGTTTCATTAGCTCGTGGCCGCAGCTGTTAACTGCTGAGCAAACGAAGCTGCTGCGCGCCGTACGCCGCCCGGCGATTCAGGAAGCACGCGGTACACAAGGGCGAGTGCGAGGTCCTCCCCGAAATACACGTGCGTGGTCTGCACCTCCTGGGCCCTTTCTGGTCTGTGCTGTCAGTCACTGCCGCTCGTACCTGTGATAGACTCTCCCCAGAGCTGTGCCCGTCTGCCAGACTGCCGTCTGTCTGTCTGCCTTTGCAACTGTTCGGGGGAGGAAATCGGCAGCACGCTGCGTTAGGGTAACGGGTTTGGATGTGGCTTTGGTTCTGAAGTGGCTGAGAGTAACAAGTTTGACAGAAAAACATGGGGTGTCTGTTCTTCTAGTGAGCCTGCTGGTAGTTGTTCATACTGACTTGGTTATGGATCTGAAGCTAAATTATTGTCATCTCAATTATTTTGAGAATATAGGTGGTAGGAGTTTAGTCGCAGTGGGAAACGGAGCATGGAAAGGTAATGAAATTATTATTTACCAAGTGAAAAAGTTCCAAGAAATTATGAGTATTCCCAGAGGTACCGTATGTCCCCTTTTTAACCTGTCTTTTTTGATGTTATCATCCTTGAATCATGCTTATGCCGTTTTAGGTACTCGTTCCAGGATGAAGAAGATATGTTTATGGTTGTAGACCTGCTGCTCGGAGGGGACCTGCGTTACCATCTCCAGCAAAACGTGCGGTTCCAGGAAGGCACCGTGAAACTCTTCATCTGTGAGCTGGTGCTGGCCCTCGACTACCTCCAGAGCAGACACATCATCCACAGGTCAGCTGGGGACCTCGTAGGTGCTCGTAGACTGCAGTAGGGGCGGACTCGTTCCTCTTTGACGTGAAAGGACAAACAGAAGCAGAAGAGCTGAACAAAATCTCCTCCCACATATGTTGCTTTTCTGTAAAGCAGTAGGCTTCCCAGGGAAAAGCACTTCACGTACGACAGGGAGCGTGTTATTTCTCCCTCTGGGAGGGCTATGTTATAGCATATTTGATTTGTTTGCCGATCCTGCAAAAAGCTGTCTCTAATAGGTTTAATTAGCTGTAACTCATTAATATCCATCCTGGTCCAGGGAGGGTAGGCGTCAGCATTCAGAATTCCCCAGCTGCCACACTCGGAGGTGTCTCCCCCCTCTCTGTACCACACTGAAAGACAGGGAAAGGGACCAAACAGCTTTTTTCTGTGTGAGGTGAAATCGCTTTCTGGAAGTGGCGACAGTTTCTTTTTGGCCACCAGGATTTTTTTATGGCCAGTGACAAAATATTTGCAGTTTTCCCACACGTTCAAAGAGCGGCAGAAGACAGAGGGGGCAGCGGTCCCCTGGGTGCCGGCACGGGGTTTGGCTGCAGACGGACGGGCGCTCGGCCGTTTCCCACGGGTGTACCGGGCACTGCAGACCGCGGGGCTCCGAGGGCCCCGAGCTGCTCACGGGGTACGGACGGGGAGGGACTAGCAGAAGAGAAGATTAGCTCATGCATAAATATCACTCCAGAAGACCATTCTTGTGAGGTGTGAAAATAAAGCGTGGTGCAAAATTTGAAGCTGAAATGACGCTGGTTGTTAGTAAGGGGAGGAACACGCTCCTCAAGGGCTGATGAAGATTAACGCTTGTTCGTGTCCGTAGCGTTTGGCTGCCGTTTCTGGGAGTGGAGGCAGAAAGGCTGACGCCTGCCTGTGGCCGTGGCACAACTGTGGAGGGCCCCAGAGGGGTTTTGCTCTGCCTCGGTTGGAGCCAGACCCGTCTGGGGATCGCTCCCGCTTTCTCAGGAGTCTCCGCTTTCGTGCCGCTTGTTTTGTTGTATACCTGCATAGATTTCTACTCTGATGTACCCGATCTTGGCACGCCGCCCCCAGCTGCCCCGCTCCGGCTCCAGCGGGCACCGCTGTGGTCGGGACACGCGGTCGGCGTGCGGTGACGGGGACGGTGTGCTGGCCGCCTGCACCCGGCACCCGCTCGCCCGCACCCAGTAATGCACGAGCACGAATCGAACCTCGTGAAGGCAGAGCCTGTCCTGGGCAGCGGGGGGCAAATCCTCACGGTGTCAGCTTCACCTGAACAAACCGAGTGGGGCACAGACATGAGGGAAGCACAGGGTACCAATCCGTCTCTGTTAGTGATGCGTTACAATTAGTAGTGGTGTCTACAGGACTGAGGGGATGGAGGTTCCCCACGGTTTGGCGCTGAAAGAACGAGTCTGCAGTAGGAGACTGTTCCTCGTAATGATGAAAGACGTGACCGCTACGGGAGCGCGGGGTGCCGGGGGGCTGCGGTCCCGCTCTGAGCCACGTCCCCCCATGGCCGTCAGCGTTGCCGTAGGGTGGGTGACATCCCGCAACGGCTGCGGCGTAAGGGCGGGTACGAAGAGGACACCAAGGGGCAAAACTCCTGGGAGTTCCCAGAGGGTTGTTTGTGAGTATCAGGGGGAGAAGCTAAAGTTCAGGCTGCGGTGTGTTTTTCAAGCAGCTATATGTGCTTAAGGTGAATTGAGTACAGCGAAACATGTATGACAGTCTGTAAAACTTGCAAGTTATTTAATTAGCACAGTAATGCAGGTTGTCCCAGTGGGACAGTATTAGATTGATAGAGTGACTCAGCTGAGTCAATTACACTGCAACATCTGTAATTGGGATCACCAGGAGACAGGCAAGCGATCGCTTATTTTGTCTGAACGGAGCTGCGCAGGGCAGCAAACAGACGGGTCGCTGGAATTATCTCCCACCTACGTGTAGAAGAGTGGGAAATATTTGTTAATTTTTTCAGGCTAGGAAATGGTATAACCAGTTTACAAAAAATAAATATACAAATAATCGATACACAAAATGATCCCTGTTCATTGTTTGCATCCTGGGAATGATCTCACCGTGCTGGCGTAATTCCATAGGCTGCACACCAGACTGCGTGAGATCAGAAAACACCCCAGAGGAACTAAAACAATTAATAATTAACAAGTTGAAAACTGGATGAGAAGCAAACACCTGTCTTTATGGTTCATTTCAAAACTTTGAAAATATTTTTGTATCAAGGGATTCAAAGAATCCATGTTTTTCAAACTCTTTTGCTGGAATATTTCTTAAATTTTTTTCCTTAAGTTAGTGTTTTCTTAAAAATACCAAGTGTGGCATCACCATTTTTCACTATCAAATACAGTGGTTCTGAGCATTGGGACTGTTTGGCTCTAACCTGTGGCACAGTTCTGCTGCTCTGACGGGGAAAACCATCCACTTTCCTGCAGCCGCCCCGTTCTCTGTCGAGAGACGCCTGTGCCTGTGCTTACCCGTGTGATGGGGGATGGCACGAGAGGGTAACTGGTATCTACAACCCACTGGAAGTGGCTGGGTGAGACGATGCCAAAGAACTGTAAGCTATTACGTGATAATTAGAAATACTGTTTTTTCTGTATTCCAGGTGGCTAGGTGAATTCTGACTTTATCTTAGTGACTGTATTTTTAAAGATAAAGTCCTAAACCTGCGCCTTTCTTCCCTTTGAAGCCCTGGGCATGGTGGGAGGCGTCAGGACGGTGCGGGGCTGTCGCACGTGTGCCGTGTGTGTGTGTGCCCGTCTCCTTGCGGGGCATTAAGTTTCCGGGTGCCTGGCTCAGGCTGATGGCCGGTGAATGGGGACTGGTGTAATTAGCTCATTAAACCCAGGTAATGTCTTGTAAAGTCACTCGGGTGGATACAATAGGCATATCAGGTGCATGTTTTCTCCCTTCAACAGAAAGCATCTCCCTACAATGTTGCTATAGGTATTATTATTTTGGTGTTTGGGTTTTTTTTTTCATTCAGGAAATAAAACCTGTGCCGAACTTATTTTTTTCTAGAACAAAGATGCTAAAATAATTTGATTTTTACTGAGTAAATGGGGAACAGCTCTCAATGTAGTATTGAAACAGATTAAGAAGTAGAAGGAGAAAAAAGATAGAAAGTTCTAGTGGTGCAGGTGGACTGTCTGGGTGCTGCTAGACCAAACCACAGCAGCCTTCACAGCCGGAGCCCTGTACCACCATTTCTGCTCTTGTTCCATTAGTCATTCTCTCATGCCTAAACCAAACCCTGCAGGAACATCAGAGCTGAAGAGCCCCAGCAAAAACACCTTCTCAGGTGTGACGTCTCCAGGAGTGTGTCCCCCCAGGGCCTGGGCTTCCCTCCAGTGTCTCCAGCTGTGTTTCATGTCCCTTTTCTAAGCTAATGTCTCTCTCCCCTTCTCTGCCTTTTTTCTTAGGGACATCAAGCCTGACAACATTTTACTGGATGAGCGTGGTAAGTGCCAGTTGCTTTGTGGTCATGCAAATGCATAAAAGCAGAGTCAGAAACAGGACAGCCAAGTTCAAGTTTAGGTGGTTGCTGTTTTTTGGGGTTGCCTTCTCTCCCTCAGTTCAGGAACCAGACCATCCTTTGGTGCTTTGGTTGCTGTCTTTTGATTTTTGAGTGGCAGCGCCGTGTACCTTCAGGGCACTGGGCACCCTGCGATGGTGTGGTATTTCTGGGGGTGTGTAATGTGACTGACTGAGCCCCTGCTGTCTCTGGAAGGCACTGGCAGGGGCGACGCTTTGTGCTGCTGGGGCTCGGTTGTCTAGCAGACCTCATTGAAAGACCTTCTCGGCTCTTGCTTAAAACTTACTCAAAACGTAATCATTTGAATGGAGCTGCTCATGCAGTTGCAGGCTGTGTGTAATGAGTGCTCACAAACAGAATGAATTATGGATGAATGGATAATCTTCATTCAGGTGATTTCTTTTTCCTTGAGCATTTGATATTGGGAGGGGGCTCTGAAGAGGATTTGGGGCTGGCGATATTATAGATGTTGCTATAATTTTTCCTTTAGTCTTTTTCTCAGGCAAAACTCCACCTATATTCTTGCATTACTCTCTAAACACACTTCTTGTCCTGGCAAAGCTCTCGCAGTAAAGAGTTGTCTGATATTTATTAGCTTTTAACTTATTAGAAAAACACTTTGTCATTTCGTATTTTTTGCAAATCCATGTAACTGGCTCGTTGTGAGAAATCATCATTAGCAGCTGCGGCAAGGCACTCGCAGAGAGAAAGTCAGTCCAGGGACCAGGTGTATCTGAATTCGTTATCGCTTCAGGGGCTGCGATGGAGATGCTGCAGCTCCCGCGAATGGCGGTGGCTCTGCGGTGTGAGGAGGGTTGCCTGGCAGCACCGGAGCCCACACTCTACCTGTTTTGCATATGACCTCTAATTTCAAAGTGCCAGCTAATTATTTATTTAGGAGCTGTCTGCAAACCTGCTTCTGCCTCCGAGTGCCGTAGCCTCTCTCCTGCCTCACTCGGTTCTTCTCCTGCCGTTGCCCCATGCACAGCCGATGCAGAGACCCCCTCCTCCCCCCCGCCAACCCCCACCGAGGCACCGTGGACCTGCTCGGCCAGCGGGGCTGCTCGGTCAGTCCTCACCGGGGGACACGCTCGGGTGACCCGTCACCATCTTCCAACAGCCCCTGTGCCCCGTAGGAGTGGGGTGGTACAGCCGCCCGAGGGGGAGCACGAGAGCCGTGGAAATGTAGGTCAGCGTTTCCCAAAGAGGGAAGAACAGAGGGGAAAAGGCTCCGCTTGGCTCTGCAGTTGCATTCAGCGGGGCGTAACCTGCAAGCGTCTATAATGACACTGCAATTTGGGTTGATTTTTGAGCCTGTTCTCTGCTCGCTGTGATGTTTTAACTGTTGCAGAGGTTTCAGAGTTATTTTCTGTGGATTTACCCTTGAATTCACCGTCCTTCTGACTGTGACTGCTTGTATTTCTTTTCTTCATCCATGGCAGCAAAGGTGTGTCCTCTCATGCATACAGAAAGCTGTGTGCAAACACTGTGCAATTTTTTCCTGTCCCTGGAGCAACTGTTATCATAGCATGGTTATCTATATTTAGCCTGGTGGATCGCACTTGTTTTTCAGTACCTCTTTCCCCGTGGAACGGGCTGCAGCTCCCCGTTGCCTCTCCCCCCCTTCACCAGGCTTTCACAACTCTGATCACAGAATATATGCTATTTGCCAGCATCAATTTTTTATAATGTTCTTGATTGAGACCAGTCCCCTGAGAGTGTGAAGCACCTGAAGACCTTCAGCAATCAGACTTCAGTCCTTCGTTTTTTAGACTGTTCTCGCCACCTCACTCTGCCCTTTGGCCCATCTTCCTTTCCAGCTGTGAAGCACTTTTCCAGCTGTGACTCCTGCTCCCTTTCAGATATATGTGCCGACCGGCGCTCACCGCAGCGCCCTTTCTGCTGGTGTTGACCCCTGACGAGGCTGCAGGAGCCCTTGTGCACATCATTTCGTCTTTGTGGGGGAGGCTGGTTCAGGGCCTTGGTAGTGCAAGTGCCTCTCATGGTGCCATGAGCTGACACGTGTTGTCCTGCTGCTGACTGGCGTGACCTTAACACACCCCTCACGCGTTTGCCGCTGTCACCCTCGTCAGTGACATTCTGTATTACCATATCGATTTCAGCTAAGAAATTAAAGTGAGCCATAAATAAGGTGGGATGTCAGGCAAACGTCTTTCTCTGCAATAAATAAAGCAGTTGTTCGACATCAGAGATTGCGATCGGGTCCCACAACGAAAAAATCCTCAGCCTGCAACAATGACCACCTGCAGCAGTAAGTGATTTCCTCCTTTAATGATAAGAATATTGATTTGGCTCAATGACAGCACAGCTCACCTGGGAATAAAAGAATATAACAGATGGCAGTTTCCAGGAATTGTGAGTAATTCATCAGGAGCTTTTGGCCAGGTCCTTTGTCTAATAAAATTGAAGAAAAGCTCAGTTTTATCTCTAGTAAAACTCAGAGGTTTTTTGCAAGAGTCCCATAGTGCCTTGTACCTTTCTGGTACCACTGCCGAGAGGTTCTCGGGGGCAGTGCTGAAGCGGGTGGGTTCATGCCCATGCAGGCACCGCACACGTACCCCATTTGCTCTCCAGTCTCAGGTGAGAGAGTTACGGCGCAGTCTGTCTGAGAGCTTCCGTACTGCACGGCTCCGCATGTCTCCAGTTTCGTGTTCTTTGAAACGTTAGCTTGGTTGAATCTACAGCGGCCTTATACTTCTTGCACAAAAGATGCTCCAGAAAGGTGAAGGAATTACGTAGTAACAGAGGTGCTGAACATAATAAGAAAATTCTTTGCCTTAACGCAGAACCAAAGGCTTGATCTGACAGTGCCGGTTTCAGGCAGACGGATGAGCTTCGGGAAGGACCTGGTGTGGTGTATGGCTCTCTCCAGACTGGCTGCAGTTACAGACGCTGCGCAATCAGGAAAATGCGAGCCCTAAAGGTTGACCCTAAAGCTCAGCAGCAACACCCAGTGCTTCCCTCTCGGTTACCAGTAGCTGCCATCCCTGGTCGCCCGGTCCACCCCATTCTGCAGCGCAGACCCGTCGTGCCGGCCGGAGCCGCCTTCCCCAGCCTCGTTGGCTTGAGTTGGTAATTTCCCAAGTGGGCTAGTTTATAAAACTTGTGGTTTATTTGAAGTGAATAGTTTAAAAGATGCATCCAGAGGAAGGCAGGTTTGTGCTTGGAATATCAAATTCTTAATAAGTCTTTATGATTCATATTTATGAAAACAGCTCCCCACAAAGTGGAGTGAGAGCTGGAGATGAAAGAAGAAACAATGCAAGGACGTAGAGGACATATCCAGACAAGGCAGTTGTCTGCCCTTCTTCTCTCTCAAGTACTCCCCAGCGATTTGACGCCCGTTCATTAGTGGGCAGACTGAAGAAGAGAGGGAACGGCTGATGTGTGAAGCAGTGTGAGCAGCAAGGAGGGACACGCGCTCTCGACAGGTCGGTCGGGTACCGGGTGAGGGGTGAGCTCTGACACCTCGCTCACGCTCCCAGCAGTGCCCACGGCTCACCGGAGGGGCCGCAAGTTTTCCTTTCTTCCTTCAAACTCAAGCCTGGCAAACGGCACAGATTTGATATGGAAATCCATCTGGGTGGGAGTCCCGGAGAGCCCCGAGCGCAGGGACGGGTCCCCCCTGGACGGGCTGTTATCAGGTCGTGGTCCTGCCGCGCTGTGCCTGCCCCTTCCCTGCCCAAGGCGGGCCGATGGTGGAATTTGAAATTGCTGAAAAGCTGCACGATGACTTCACGGGGAGGGGCTGAGGGACGTATTCTGCCTCGCCAGATGTGGACACGGAGGTGGAAGTTGAGCGGTTGCGGTGTGATCGCAGGGCCTTGTGGAGAAGGGTCGTGTCTGCCCGGTCTGTGCCGGCGGGAGGGCTGCGGACAGGGCTCGGCGGGAGGCAGGAGCCGGTGCCTGACAGAGGGTCCTTGTCCCTGGGAACGCACAGCCCATGCGCTGAACGTGCCCGGGTTTGCACAGAGCGTGGCGGGCCACCTCCCCCGGTTCTGGTGGGCGTCTCGTCCGCTCCTCGCCTGTCCCCGGAGGGGCCGGACACACACATCCAGCCCCCACCCCGCGCTGCAGGACGTGCGGTTGGGGTGTGAGTGCTCCAGGGCGCGCTTCACACACTGTCCATGGCTGACACGGAGTGTGGGCAAGAGGCTCCTGTGCTTTACACACTGCACATGTCGTGGAGGAGACACAGGCAGGAGCATGGACGTGACACACTGGTTTTGAGTGAAATCACAAATTCTACTTTTATTCCCCACATTTTCCCAGCTAGATCAGATATGTGCAGCAGGCAAACTGGTATCACTGTTCTCCTGTAACAGATATATATAGGCGCAATTGTGAAGATTTACTTAAACGTTTCGTAGCATCCAGACAAGACAACAGGAGTTCATCCCTAAAGCATCAACTGTTAGACGTATGAAGGTGATGTTATTCTACTTCAACTGGTGAACTACAGCAGCAGTGAACGTCCAGCTGTTGGAGCTGATGAAGTATTGTCATAGTGTCTCCATCAGTAAAAAGCCGCTGTGATTTGAGCTCTGTGGTCAGAGGAAGGAACAGCAACTCAGCCACCCTCTGTTATTGCAGAGGAGGTGATGAGTCGGCAAAACACAAGGTAGAAAACATCTGATGCTTCTGATAACGAGCCCGGATCTGTCGGGGCTGGGCAGGGTCAGAGCCCGAGGAGGAGGCGCGTGAGGTCAGGGAGGAGAAAAGACTCTGCATTGAATTGGACGGATGAGGCTGAACTAACCCACAAGTTTAAAAGAAATTCCCTCGTATTGATCCCCTGTGCTGCCGTACATGATTGCTCTGCTGCTCGCTGGTAGGCGTCCAGTGAGTAAGGGATAATAAATTAAGTGCCTGCAAACAAAGAAAGTGCAAGTGGAAGAGCCGGCAGGAGCTAGGTGGAAGCATTTCCTTTCTCATCCCTGCAGATCACATCCACCTCTTTTATTCCCTTTTGGGTTTGCAGGCAGCGGTTGTGCACATGGTGGCAGCGATAGCAGAAACCATTCCTACCCCACGGTGGGGGTTCATGATGTTTGAATTTCTTGCGCAAGACTTTTCCGCTTGCTGCCAAAGCTGTTTTGTTCCATTCTAGAGACATCCTCTAAAGAGGAAAATGGAGAGAGTGCTTAGCACCTGGGAACACCAAAGGGCAAGTAGCTAGAAAGCAAAAAATACCAAGGATTTTATCTTTTTCCAAAAACATAGTGGATGTTTTTCTGCGAGAAAAGTCCAGTTCTCTTTCCTCCAAAATTTACAAAGACTC
Organism: Anarhynchus alexandrinus; assembly: GCA_008711295.1. Lineage (NCBI taxonomy): Eukaryota > Metazoa > Chordata > Aves > Charadriiformes > Charadriidae > Anarhynchus > Anarhynchus alexandrinus. The sequence goes on from VUYV01000251.1 coordinate 922,588, forward strand.
AAAACAATCATCATTAAATGTCTTCTTGGAGAACTCCATTTTTTGCTCCCCAAAGGGTAAATAAGGGGATATTTGATGTAACAAGATACACCTGTAAGAAGCCCATGAGCTGAAATGTTTTCCATCAGTTCTCCCACCAGAATTTTTTTTTTCTGGAAGCTCCTTTCCATAGAGCATTTAAGTTTCTGATTCAAAGCTGTTTCTCATGTGAAATTACAGCAAATCGAGTTACACATTAACCTCTGTCTTTCAGGGCACGTGCACATCACCGATTTCAATATTGCCACGATGCTGACTAAAGAAATACAAGTCACCACCATCGCTGGCACAAAGCCGTATATGGGTAAGGACTGATGACAATTACGTGTTCTTGAATTGCCATTTTATGGGCTTGATCTGACAGCCATGCCGGGGTTCGGATGAAGTCTTTTTTGGTGGGAGTTTGGATGCTTTTCTTCCTAGTGTGTGACAAACCGCGTGCATTTGTTTGACGCGAGGAACATGCTCGAGCGGTGCTGCCGGGGAGCGTGGGGGACTCCCTCCCCGGTAACACCCTGCCGCAGCTGGAAAATGTGATTTCACACAACAGACCAAAGCAAGCGTACTGTAAACACAGGTTTTAGTGCCGTTTTGCCATACTGTACAGCATGTTTTTGATTATAGAACAAGATAGTTGCACTCCTGAGATCTCAGAACATTTCGCAAGCAGCCGTCGAGCCGTGTAGCAGTGATGAAAATGTCTTGCTACCCTTGAGAAGGAAAATGAAGCACAAAGGGTTGTATTTGGTCCCTCAGTACATTTGCACAAGTCTGACACTGCTGCATCACTAGCAATAATTTGAATTTTTATATAAACTGGCCGCTTTAAAAACTAGCTTTACTCTGTGCTTAGGGCAAGTGAGTGGACGTATTTTCCTGGGCTGCAGCATCTGCTCGGCACGGTGGGGAAGTGCCCGTACGCTGGCGTCAGGCTGACACAGTCGAGAGCGGTGCCGTGCTGATGGCAGGTCGGCATCCGGAGGAGGCGAGCGGGGCTGAGGACAGCATCCCGTCCTCGGGCAGCGGGACAGGAGGGCAGTTGTAACTGGGGTCTGCAGAGCACAGCGGTGATGGGTGTGTGTTGCCCCAAGCAAAGGGAGGCACAGCTGGTGCAGAAGTGGCCGCCACAATTGGAAGATAAATGCTGAGCCGATTTTTTCAGTCTTTCTGAAACCCCCTCTTATTGTACCTATGTTTCTTGTAGCAGCAGATGTGGCTATTTCTGCCAACAACTGAAACCCCATCCACGTGCAGCCCTGGAAATGGAGCTGCTCAGAGGGGAAAGACACAGCCAGGCGCCGGAGGGCCGTTGGGTGGTTCCCCGGTGCTCAGCACGTCGTCACGCTGACCTGCCCGCGGCATACAGCGCGGGGTGCGGGCGCTGTGGAAGTGGGGTGCCAGCCTCCGGGTGCCCGCGGAGCTGAGTAGCTGGGTGCTGTGGTTACTTACCATCCCCTTCCCTTCTTTCTTCAGCTCACAAAAAATGCAGGTTTTAGGAAGTCTTTTTATCTCCAGGCAATGGCATGGGACTAGTCCTGGGCAAGACGACTTGTCGGGCAGCAGTAGGAGTGCATGGGGGATGTTCTCCCGGGGCAAAGTGGCTCTGGAGCGGGGTCGCTGCACGGCAGCCTCGGGTCAGCTGGAGAAACAGTTTGTGTGAGCAAATCAACACGTGCGCGTGGCAGGAAGACACACCATGAGTGCTCCCTCTTCAGACCTCGTTTTCCTACTATTCAAAACAAATTTGCTTCTTTTTCTTTTCCCCTTAATAAGGGGATGTCATGGTTTAACCCCAGCCAGCAACCAGGACCACGCGGCCGCTCGCTCACTCCCCGCGGGTGGGATGGGGGAGAGAGTTGGAAGAGTTAAAGTGAGAAAACTCGTGGGTTGAGATAAAGACAGTTTAATAAGTAAAGCAAAAGCCGTGCAGGCAAGTGAAGCAGAACACGGACTTCATTCCTGCTCCCCATGGGCAGGGGGTGTTCAGCCGTCCCCAGGACAGCCAGGCTCCATCCTGCGTCACGGTGACTTGGGAAGACAGACACCGTCACTCCGAACATCCCCCCCCTTCCTCCTCCTTCTAAATTATGCAGCCTCCCTACAGCTGTTCCATAGCCAAATCCCTTAGGGTGATCCCTGGGAATCTCCTTTTTATCAAGATGACCAAATTGACCTTTCACCTTTGCAGCACCAGTGCAATCCTTTTAAAAAGGAAAACGTGCACAGAAAGACAGCAATTCTCACTGATTTGGTTTTTTTAGTGCAATTCTTGCCTCCCAGCTCACACAAAAATCCCACAGTATTTTTTTTCCTTAATCTCAAAAGGGAAATTTATTGACTAAGAAAGAGCATTTCAGTCCATGCCTCCACCCACTTCCTATTAGCTCGGTAACCTCCTCCTAAAAAGCTGTGGCTCTCGGGCTTCCTTCAGTTAAAATCTGCTTTTCCCAGCCAAGGGTGCAGTTGGCACCATGTCTGCGCTTACACTGCATATTAATGTTTCTGAAGAGCTGCTGCCATCCGCTGTGCGAGGCCGTATTTAGGCTCCGCCAGATTGAAGTACTTTAAATATGAACAAAGGGATTTGAGTGGGACGGGAGCAGCTTTCCAATGTGAGGATCTGCTGAGCACGAGTTGAGGGCAGAGGGGCTTTCGGGGGGGTGAGGAGATGCTCAGGCCAGTTCTATGCTTAGATTCAGTGAATTAGGGTTAGTCCTTGTTCTGAAGCACATTTGCTGTGGGATAACTGGCAAGTCCTGGGTCAGCAAAAGGAGTTATCCTTTTCGGGCTTTGCAGACAGAGCAGCACTGAGATGCACGTGGAGGGGACTGTGGGGGGCGGTGCCGCAGGAGCAGGAGTGTGGCAGTGCGGGAGGGGGTCTGCACCGGGACGGCTGCGGCTGTGGTGCTTTGCACGATGGAGGAAATTAATAGGGTCTGGTGAAGCTCTTAGTGATTGTATAAAACATTTTATAATCCAAATGAACTGGGTTGTGTTTATTGAACATCAGACGTTCCGTTTACAAAGGTGATAGCACACCTGTTGCTCAAGGCCATCCCATCATTTACACTCATTAATCAATTAAGTTCTGTAACTCCACTGAAGTAGAAATTATTGACAGTCCCATTTCACCGGAGAGGAGAGTAAGGCAGAGAGGAGCTGAACAGCCTATTTGGGTTTTAACTCAGTAGAAAATGTTTCATGCCCTGCTAATTGCACACGTAATCAGCCAGCAGGGCCGAGGTTTCCAGGAGGGTCTGTTCCGAGGGCAGGCAGGTATCTGGGCTACGCTGCCGTGCTGGGAACTGGGTCAGGTCTGGCTCTCACCGAGATGGCGCTCAGGACGCGAGGTCGGACGGTCCCGCTGCGCCGCGCACCGCGGGGTGGGAGAGCGGGATGGTCCGCACAGCGTCCCACCGCGCTGCGGCTCAGTGTGGGGTGGTTCTGCGTCGCGAGGCGAGGAACCGGGCAGAGACCAAAAGATGAATTGCTGCAGGGAAACCCGTGTGTTCTGATTCGTGTACACCTCAGCGGTGCTTTGGTAAAGGACCAACCTACCATGTATGCCGTTGTTTTGAAGAAAAAAGCAGAAATTATCAAAGGCGTGGTAATGGGTAATGTGCTAATTTGTGTCCCAGGCAGAGTAGCGGGGTCGCGCTCTGTTGCGTGGGTCAAGCGGTCTGTGTTGGTCATTTCCACTTGAGATTGCAATAAGGCAAACTTTCTTTTTTTCTGTATTTCACAGCACCTGAAATGTTTAACTCCACAAAACCCACCGCCTATTCCTTCGCTGTGGACTGGTGGTCATTGGGAATCACCGCCTACGAACTGCTCAGGACCCGGGTACGGCGCGCGCGGCTCCTGTCCCCGTCCATCTCTTTCCCTGAACACTGTTGGAGAGGTTAATGCTCTGTAACAGGGATGAAAGGGCTGAGCCAAATTCAAGGCCTTAAGGGTTACTCTGGCATAGGAAGCAGAAACCTCATCTTCACCAGAGTTCTTGTGATCACAGCTAAGAGCTCAAAGAGAAGCTGTCGCAATACAGAATAGCGCGTCGCGACAGTTCCCCGCTGCGCCCGGGGCCTCTGGGTTGGCGCACGCTGGGCAGGGATGTTGCTGTTGTGATAAGACTGAGCAGTTTGAGCAAAAGCAAATTGCAACGTGTAAATTATTAATAAAGCACAATCACTGCCTGTCACATCAGTGTTCTGCTGCAAACGCAGGTAAGGTTGGGGGCCGTGCAGGCAGATGGTCAGATTAGTGTTTTGGAAGTGTTATGTAAAAAAGTGGGACAAAATTATTTAAACTACATTCGTCTAAGCAAAACGTTGTTTAAAGTCTTGTGAGGCTAGGAAACCTCTTCTTTCAGTGCGAGTATGCAAAACACATTTTTAAGAAACTCTGTCATTAATCTTTGCAGGATACCTAAAAAAATGTTTTGTTGGATATATTTTAAAGAACAGATTTTCCAATGAATTTGAGTGTTTCAAATTGTGAGCGATCAAGGTAACACACATTGAGGGAACATGGTTGTCGACCTGTGGGGTAACTGAAGCCATGTGCCCCCTGTAAACATATTAATACACTATTTGACTTTTCCATTTGTAATGTTAAATGAATTGCAGGACAGGTCATCACATTGACTTTTGGCGTGATGGCACTCGTTCCAAAGATGGGAGTGGAAATGCTGTTAGGTGTTCAAACCCGATGGCGCAGCCGTGGTAAGATGGTGGCACCAGTGGTGGTCACCACATGGGGGAAGTGAAGGGAGACCTTGAGGTCCATCTAGTGTCGGTACATGTTAAGCACAGTGGACCTGATTGGATTTGACCATTTTTAGGTACTATTTTTAAATGTACTTCACCCCCCTGAAATACCGTAAAAATCTGGGAATCAAAAATCTTTCAAAATGGAAACACTCTCCTGTTGTATATTCTCTTTCAAAGCAAGGCAGTAGTGTTGTAGTTGGGAGTGAAACGTGGGGGTGACTTCGCCTGGCCGGTAACACCGGCTGTGCGTGGCCCATCGTCCCAGACTGAGCCCCCCAGTGCTCAGCGGGCGCAGCTCCTGCGGTGGGATGTCAGGCACGGGGCAGAAGGGACGGGTCATCCAGACCCTGGTGTCACACCCGGGACCTGTAACCCTTCCTGGGACAACGTTTTTTCAGCTGATTTAATAGGTGGGAGAAATCCTGCTCCTTCTTACTTGTGTCATCTCCAACACAAGCAAAGCACCAAAGACAGGAGCGTGTTTTACAGCGAACATTGGGAATGCTCTAACTATGGCACCATATAGCTAAAATCCTTTTTTGTAGCCCTTTAAGATACAACTATTGAAAAGCCCAAGCAAACACAAGCTGGCTAATGACTCTAACTTTGGGGTTTGCCTCCTATCTGTCATGCTGTTTAAATACCTGGTTATTGCCATCGTTCTTGCTGACATTATTATTTTGTTTATTTCAACTGAGCTTCGATCACACAGGGAGAGGCTTTCAGCGGGAGCCTGGGGAGCGAATGCAGAGACTTTCTTTGGAGCTTCTTTGCTCCAAAAAGATTTTCCAAGGAGTCTGAAAAAACAGCTATAAATTAAAATGCTTTCCTTGTGGCATTTTTCACAGAGGCCGTATCATATTCGTGCCAACACTTCCACAAATGAAATCGCTCACGTGTTCAGGACAGCTACAGTGATGTACCCCGCTGCTTGGTCCACAGAGATGGTGTCGCTGATCAAAAAGGTGAGGGCAGCGCGGAGGCGGGTGGCGTAGGGGCTGGATGTCTCCTATCCGGAGCCTGCTGAAAGCAGCCCAGTCCTTGCCTCGTGCTTTGTGGCCTTTGCAGTAAACTGTGGGGATTTGTTGCAAATTGTGTCCAGACCCAGAGTTAGTGACCTTCAGAGGGCACCACGCGATAAATATCCCACTTCTGGTGTTGTAGCCACAGGGATGTGGTGAGCAGCAGTACCGCGTCCTGCAGTGAGGGCGATGCAGCTCGTGTTGGCAAGCGCGGCGGCTGCTAATGCAGCTCTTCCAAGGACACGCGCAGTCTTTGCTTCCAGAGTTTCTCCCGTGACTTTGTCTCTCTGCAGTGACATAACTTAGAAGTAGAAATTAATATATGTGGCAAAAAATTAGGCAAAAAATTTGCATCATTTTCTTTTACTTTTAGAAAACCATTTTCCCCAATAACGAAAAGATTTGCAAGAAGTGCTGATACATTGAAGTCCTTTGATGCCATGAGGTTTATGCACCACCTTAATTATTTTTTAATAAAGCCATTATCAAAATTCCTTCAAAATCATTACTGGAATCATTTTGAAGCTGAAATAATGTTTGAAGCGAAGCTATATCTTCAGTAAACAAAACCGTTGCTTGACAGTGTCAGAGAGAGTTTGCACACAGCAGCAGCAAAGCTGAAATACTGAACCCTGCCTAACAGCACTAGCTGCAAATTTTGGAAAGTATGTAAATAATTTTCTAATTTTCAAGTAAGTGTAGGCAGTACAGTACTACCTAATGTAGCTTTCATCTATTTTTTTGTTCCAAATAGTATGTAGAAGTATTTTGTCCTCTCTACTTAAATACTCTCAAACTTTTTAATGAAAATGAGACATCAATCCTTTGCTGAGACAGAATCATGGCATATTTTCCAAGAAGAAAATTGAAGACTATTTCCATTTGCTTAAAATTAAATGGACCTAATATTCCATTAAGCCTAACAGTAATATAGGGGTATTTACTGCAGATGTCCTCTGTGTTGTTATGTTGGAAGTCTCTCCCTGGACCACAACGTGCCGTAAGCCATATAGGCTCCCTTGTGAATAAATCATGCAGTGTCACAACTATTTAAATTTCCAAGTGCCCCTTTGCATCTGGTTTAACGGCCATATCTATTATAGATGAGGCCAACTGTGGTTCTGCCCTGGCTCAAACATCTCCCGTGACTGTCTGTATTTATTAACGTTCAAGGCAAACGGTCGTTCGTGGCAGAGCCGCGTCGCCGCCGTTAGGACGGGCGCAGGGAGCCGGGCAGAGGGAAGGGGGCTGCGTGGGGCGTCTCTGTACCGCTGCCCCCGCGCAGCCCTCGCTGCCCGCACCCGCCGCACGCCGGACCGGGGCTGCCGGCGCTCACCGTGTCCGCCCCTTCCTGCGGCGTTCGCATCGCCCGTTTTCCTGCTGGGTGTTCAGAGTGCGTCGGGAGCTTATGCAGTGTTGAGTCCTTGGAAGTCAGAGACAAAACTCAGTCGTTTCCTCCACACAAGTAATTCCTACAGCAATGTTAAAAAAACGCTCAAAATAAGCAGTGTGAATCCATTATTTCACACTGGAATTATACTTATGAATATTCCATTACTAGAGTGAGAAAACAGGGGATGTTTTACTGATACGGTATTAAATTGGGGACACAAAGGCACAAGTTTAACTCCCCATTCTGAGATAAATGCTTATTTTTAACCTTGGACAAATTGTTTGATGTCTGCGTGTTGCCTCATTGCCTGCTCCTAACACGGGGACAAGAGTTGTCCATAAAAATGAGAATAAATAGTTTTAAAGACTGTGAGCCCCTCGCATACGCTGGTGAAGTGAATCTGAGCTGGAGCAACAGAAGAGAGGCACCAGCTCAGGGTGCCGGTGTTCATGCGGTGTCACCAGTGCTGCGTGTTCCCGGCCCCGGTCAGTGCCACGTCCGACCCGCGGGGACAGGGGATGGCACGGGGTGTCCCCGGGACACCTCCCCGAGCCCCAGCCGTGACAGAGGCCGCGGTGTCCCCAGCGGCTGCTCCTTGTCGCAGGGTGAGGCACGGCCGACCCTGCGGTCCAGCCCAAACTGGAAACCTGCATCGGCCTCGCACTTGACCCCGGCACCGAGGACAGGCAGCACTGCCCTGGAGCACCGGCCCCGGGTGCTCGGTAGCTGCGTGCCATCACCGCAGCCCTCGGCGTTCCCGGCTCCTCTGACCGTCCCACCCGCCACAGGCAAAACTGCCTCCTTTTTGGAAAGCGGCTACTGAGAGCTGCGTGCCCAGAAGTCTGGTGGCCGTGTCCCTGCCCCAGCCGTTACCTGCTGTAACTGCTACAGACACATCCGTGTGCTCCTCAGCTTCTGATTTTCATCTCACTTTCGCACCTCTTCCATTTAACTCTCACTGCAGTTGCTCGAGCCGAACCCCGAGAAGCGTTTTTCTCAGCTGAAAGATATCCAGGACTTTCCGTATCTGTCAGATGTGAACTGGGACGCTGTTCTCCAGAAAAGGATAATGCCGGAATTCATTCCCACGGTAAGGCAGTTGGATTTTAAAAGGTTCTCGATGTGCCCGAGCGTTACACGCTGCAGCCTCCCCCCACCCCAGGCACCGGATCATGGGAAGTTCTTACAAATTTCCACAAGAGCATCAGATGTCGTAAGGGACCGGGGAACAGAGGGGCGAGGGCAAAATTTTCACTTTCCTGTGGGTGTAATAAAGAGTAAAGGGGGATGACTACAAAGTGTGGGTGCCCTAAAATTCATCTGCTCTGTTTACAATATTGCCAGAATTTCTAGGCGCAGAACTGGTCTTACCCGCTCCGCACCGTCCGTGGCACGGTCGACGGAACACGCACTGACCGTGCCCGTGAGCCGTCCTGCGCTGGACTGCGCTTCTTAGCAGCCCCGCTTAGCACTAACTATCTCCTCAAATGCAGAAGCCAAGGGACAGACATCGGCTCATTAGCAGCCTGGCGATCACCCGCCATTACATGATAATTGTTTCTTCCTGTAATGACTCTCCCTAACAAGACCATTGTTCATAGTGAAATAACAAATACAATAGATCAGTGTTTCTGATCCCATTTTAATTGGATTAAAGCAGCACAGAAGTAACATAACCCTCATGGAAAATAATCCAAGGACTGTTGTGCGCAGTGTTACTCCGACTGTTTTTCAGCCAAACGAAAGTTGGGCTAAATGATGAATATTTGTTAATTGTATGTATTCCCCCCCACTCTGTTACTGGTTTTCTCTGTGGTGGGCACACAGTGTACTGCTTTAAAACCAGTTTCACGGGCTGCTGTGCACCCCCCAGCAGAGGCACAGCTCAGCCCAGACGCAGCGTCCTTGCTGTCACGTCCAAGCAGCCAAAGGGCTGAGTAGAGGCAGTGAGCACTAAAAGGGCGATTGTCGCACCTTGACATGTCCCGTGGCTGAGGGAGCTCAGATACGTAAGAAGTGCGGCAGGTGTGATGGCGATGTGTGCAGTTGTAATTGTTTTTTACAAAATTCAGCTCCCAGATGCGGCCCAGTTTATGAGAAACTTTTCAAGACAGGCTCTGATCGCTCAAGGCCACCTCTCTCTCCTCCCCCCAGAAAGGCAGACTGAACTGTGACCCGGCCTTTGAACTGGAAGAAATGATCCTAGAATCCAAACCTCTTCACAAGAAAAAGAAGCGCTTGGCCAAGAAGGAGAAAGACAGCAGCAAAAGCAATTCCTCCCAGGTGAGAGCAAGCACGTTTTTCCTGTGTGACCAACTTTATTCCCAACTCTCCCACATCTTCCCTTGGTGGAAGGCAGCATATATACACACCAGGTTTGTGTGAGAGGAGATGCCCTCTCCTTTTTTTTGTGTTTTGTGTGAGAGGAGAGTCTTAATGCCCTTCTCCCCACTGCAGTGCTAAAGATGTTCTATACCTAAAGATATCTCCATGTCACATTGAAATTGTCCTTGTAATGTCTTTCTGTGTCAGCTGTGAAGGTTGAACTAGATGACCTTTAAGCGTCCCTTCCAACCTAAACTATCCTATCATGCTATGATTCTATGATCTCTTTATTTTTCTATTTGAATGTGAAAGGCCTGCCACCTTCAAAAGCACCTGGAGATGCTCCAGAGGGACTTCATTGTTTTCAACAGAGAAAAGTAAGTCCTACTGAGGCAGCATTGGAGACTCTGGCTTTTGACAGACGTGGGGTTTGGGCCACCTTGGCAAACGCTGCAGGTGGGGCTTTAGGAGCTCACTGAGAAGGCAGTTGAGGAGAGCAGGTATGGTGAATGCTGTCTGACCCGTCATCTGCTGGGGACCAACGTGGCATTTCTGTTCTTGAGGTGGAGGGCTGGGCCCACAGCCACGAACTGCGGTCGTTGCCCCGTTTGTGCAGGCAGATTGTTACCAGGGGGGCTTGGGGCTGGGGGGGCTCGGGGCAGCCCCTGCGGGGCGAGTGGCAGCTCATGCCAGGGATCGGGATGGTCCCAGGTGGCTGCGTGGACCTCGGCGCTGCCTGGGCTGTCCCTCACAGCTCGACTGTCCCTTTCTCTCCTGAAGGGTGAGGCACCACCACAACAGCACCCAGGAGACCATAACACTGGCAAAAAGCAGAAGCGCGTACAAGGAGGACAACCAGAACAACAACCTGTGAGAGCAGCACAGCCCCCGCTGGACCTTTCCTTGTGGGGACAGTGCCCACCCACCCACCTTCATGACACCGGGCCACCGGACTCGTCCCTGCCGCCGGGACGCTGCTGACAGCCCAGGGCCGGGGCACCCGCTCCCTCTGCTTCCACCCCACCGCCAGCCTACCCTGGGCGTGGGGGGAGAGGCTGCGGGTCCTGTCTCTGCAATTTGCCGCAGCCCGTTAGACTCGGATCCTATTATTTTGCCTTTGTTGCTGGCAGGAATGTGACCGTGTGAAAATGGATGAGCCATTCGGTATTCACCCTTTCGGCTCAGCTAGCCCACGTCGCAGCCCGCGGTGCTGCCTGCCAGCGGCGTAACCGAAGGGTTGAGCGTGCAGCGTTCGTAGAGGTGTCATCACTAATATTGCTGCTGGTGGTGGGTCCACGACAGCGCTGTGGGTCTGGGCTCTGTGGAGGTCGGGCCTCCCGCAGGGGCGCGCAGGTGATGGCTCTGGCTCGAAGAGGCTGCTCTCCGCTGCGGCATCTCCACCAGCGCACAGTGACAAAGGTGGCCTTCGCTTGCAAAGGTGGCCTCCTGCAAACGTCCCGTGAGCGTGGGCACGGAGGGCTGGAAGTGGCAAAGGTCTCCTTCCTTAGCTGGGAGGAGGCAGCAGAGGCTTCCCGTCCGGTCCCCCTCTCTCCGTGCTGGCTCCTGGACCCGGCGGGTGGTGGGTGCTCAGAGTGTGCAGACAGACGTGGAAATGAAGGGGTAACAGCCAGGGACTGGCGAATAACCGGCACCCAGATGCTTTTCCAGGTCAGCCTGAAAAACCCATTTACCATCACACTAAACTGCTGCTACTCACTGAATCTGATGGGGTTTGGCTTCCAACATCAGAGGTAAATTCAAATGTGTATTTTTAATCGCTCTACCATTTAAGCAGCTACTGTTTGCAGCAACAGCCGTCCTCCTGACATGGTCTTTGTCAAGACTGAGATTGGCCAAAGCATCTCTATTATGGTAATGCTGGGAATGATGTTATTATTTAAACGCTTTGGCAGACCTGACATTTCACCTCCTTATTTGACATTTTTCCTGTTCTCATCAATATGATGAATGCATGATGCCCAAAGGTGTTCTCTGTATCCCCTGTGCCTTCTTGTTTTTCTCTCTGGCTAAATCTGATCAACTCAAAAAAAGTCTGAATAAAACCAACAGCAAATGAAAGGCTCCTTCCCAGATGCGCAAAAGTCAATGTTACTTCTGAGGTCACTTGCATAGCGGGGCAAAATGGGTGTTTCTCCTGCCAAGAGCCAGCGAGGACTTTACTGGACTCAGTTTAAATCTCAGTTTAAATTCAGACACCCTCTGCCATGGAGCTGTGGATTCAGTCCATTATTGACACAGAAAAAAAATCAGGTTGTGTGCAGTGGTCTTCATAGCTGCTTCAGGCAGACTGACACAGGAATAATCCCTCTCTCCGTGATCTGCTGATGGCTGGCGGGTTTGCTTTGGGAAATGTGTGGTTTATGCATGTGCACGGGCCATCGGCCATCCCTGCGGCTGTTGGGAGAGCAGTGTCTCCGTCCCCCCCGAGCCTGCCTGAATCCAGGGCTGGGGACGGCCCATCCCAGCAATTGATCAGAGCGTTCTGCCCGTCCACCTCTGCAGAGGCATGTACCAGGCATCCCGGCACGGAGCGGCTCCGTCATAGGTTGTGCCTAAAAATAAGATTTCGGTAGGTGTTTTCCACTTTCTGGTCCCTCCTACAGCAGTGGTGGTGGGGTGTCCCACCACCAGCTGCTCCCCAGCATGTGCCCTCGCTGTACGAGCGGGTTTTATGAGCCTTCCTGCGTACTGCGATAGATGCCGGGTCTCCCCCTGCACTGGCTGTGTCTCTTGGGGGGATGCAGCGGAGCACATCTCTGCTGCCATCTCTACTGCAGCAAGGCCGAGCAGGAGAGTCCCACATGGTCATGATGGGTCTGTACAGGGTCCCATCCGGGCCCTCTCCCACCACTGCTGGGGGCCGGATTCTCTGGGCAGCCTGGTTTGTGGTGAGCGATGCTGGGGGACCCCCGCTCCGCTCCCTCTGTGCTCGTAGAGCTCTGGTGTTTGTCTCTGAACCTCCACCCTGCTGGCTCCGGGGACAGGAGCTCCACTGCTCTCACCCATCCGGCTTTTATTTTGCAGTGATTTCTAACAGAGATGTGAGTGGCACCAAATGCAGTTGTAGGTCCCGATATCTTTGTTAACAGGTAGGGCACAGGGAGGATGCTGGCACCGCACTGCGAGCACCTCCTCCGTTCAGGCTGCGCAGCTGGCACACGCACGGCAGGCGCAGGGATTGATGCACTGCAGCACCACCACCTTCTTCCACGCGCTGTGCCTGGTAGCCTGGTTGTGTGTGCTCAGGTCGGGCTGCTGGCACAGTTGCAGCACAGTGTGTGCAGGGCTGCGGAGGGGGGGCAGCAGCATCGCTGCGTGGAAACAACCCACCAGGAAACCTTCACCCTCTTCTGTCCAGGGAGCTGCAAAGCTGGAGTGGAATTAATTCATCAGTAAGTGGTTATCGGAGTCCTCAAAGGAGGTCATGGCAATGGGAAAGCCACCTTCTCCTGCTACATCACAGCTCATCCAAATTAGTATTGCCGTGTTCTTGCTCTCCCCTTCCCCAGCTGTCCCTGCTTTCTAGCAGCAACACTGCTGAGCGGGGTAGGGGTCTCCGTGTCCCTCTGCCCTCAGACATGTCACTCCCAGGGAGACCAGACAGAGCCCCGGCTGCGCTTTCCACCGATCCTGTTCTCTGCCCACTCCCACGCCGGGTCTGGGGCCAGGCGCGGTCGAGAGGGACTGTCCCAAGAGCAGTCCCTGTCCCTGCACCGTGCACAGCTACACTCGCCTCCCTCTGCTGCGGGTAGTGGTAGAGGTTCACACACCAGAAATGTGTTTGTCTGGAGCCCCTGGAAAGATCTGTTATCTGGAAAGATCTATTGCTGCATAAATACCATTGTACTGGCTGACCAAAAAAACCCCCAAATCCCAAGTACTTAAATGGTAAGAACATCACATCTTTAAAAATTCCCCAAAGGCTTCTACAACCATCTCCCCTTTCCCCTCTTCCTCTGTAAACGGAGGCACAGTCTCAGCTTAATCACTACAAGGCAGCAGGGAAAAATCTTAGATTACTTGATAGCAGAACTTTGTAAAACTTGTAAGTATGAACAGCCTTCCCCACCCCTGGCATGACTGTTCTGGCACGGTCCCTTAAGGACTGCTGCATGGACAACTTGTCCTGTCTGAGTTGCAGGCATGTAAAAATAAATATTTCAAGGTCAAATACTTAAGGAAGAAAAAAATAGTGTATTTATTTAGCACAACCTAAATTGACACTTAATTTTTGTAATACTTAAAAACCAATCAAGATTTTTTTTCTGCATGCTTTGCAAGCTTTAGAAGGCAGTGACCCTCAGCTTGATAAACACCGTTCGATAGATGGGGAGCATTTAACTCACAGGTGCCCACAGAAAACAGCCTCCAAGCCAGCCCCAGCTGGGAAGACCCAAACACCAAGCCCAGGCAGTGCCATGGGGAGCCGGTCTCTGTCACCACACAGGTGACAGGCACAGCTCCTGCCAGGTGTCAACAGCCCGCGATGGCCACGTCAGGCTGCAGCCGGGGCCCGGACCGACAAACGGAACAGACCTTCGCTTGCAACCTGCTGTTCTGCCAATGCCTTTGCTTTTGCCGGGGAAGGGACACCAATACCCTGACACCCACAGCAGCAAGCGCCGCGCAGTTTCCATCTGACAGCCCATCCCTGCCCTGTGGCTCCTCCAGCTCAAACACCACCCAAAGCCCCTGCTGGACCCCCACTGCCTAGCTCGCCCGCGGGGCTCAGCTTCGCGGCACCCCTGCCCGGTGGCAGCAGCCTGGGGAAGAAAAAAGCCAGACAGCAACACGAGTTGTTTGAAGGAACAACTTTTTTTTTTTTAATAAAGTGTACAAAGTAGTAAAACTCCTTACACGAGGTGCTGTGACAGCTGTTACAGAGATGATTCGGGCTCCCCCACGGGCCTTGTGGTGAAATGCCGATGGGCGTTGGGTGGAGACGAAGGAACGAACACGACACAGACCCACCTGCCCCTTACCAGCTCCCGTGAACCTGCCCTCCCCGTCCCACACCGTGCCCCCGGCCGGCCCCCGCCACTTTGCCTGCCTGGCCCTTTCGCCGTCCCGCACCGCGGCATCCCACACGCGTTCGACACGAATAACACACTGAACCGAGCGACCTGTCTGAGCGGCATGCATACAGAAAGGAAGAGTAAAAACACAACCCGACCGAACCCACAACAACAACAACAGAATTTTAAGGCTATGCATAAAACAAAATGAAGCAGTATCTTTAAAGCTAGGTAGCAAGTAGCATTTGTGAAACATAAGGCTTGAGGCTTATTGATTCTTCAGAACAGGTTTATTTGCTTTTCCTTCTTAAACACCAATGTACCATTTTTCTTCCTTCGCTTGAACAGGGACTTTGTTTCCTTCTCGGCAGGGACATTTAACTCAGGGAGGTTATGTTGGAACGGCCTCCCGGGGGCGCAACGATGCGCTTGCTCGCGGAGCGAACGCCTTCATCAATCTGGGTACCTGGGAGAGGACAAGAAAGCACAAAGGGAAGGGGGAAAGCAAAGTTAAGAGTATTTTCTTCACAGGACCGAGCAGTCAGGCAGCCTGGGGTCTTGCCAAAGGGCCTCCCGAGGCTGTCTACAGCAACCTGCTCCCTCTCCAACGCCAGTAACGACCCTGAGAGCAGCAGTGGCTTGAACATCTCTGTAGACGCTCCTCTGTGAACAGACTCATGCAGCAAGAGCAGGATCTGATGCTGTGCGGGCACCTCCATGGCCACAGTCTGCCTTGCTTCTACTGCAAGGGGCAGCAGGGCAGGGGGCCAGCTCCAGCCATATCCTTTAAGGGACACACAGGGTCTCACCCTGCCACGCTCCATTCTTGTGCTCAGCTTGCCCCAGGCCATCTCCCAGCTGCCCCCTGCCCCAGACCAAGGGCTGGGACAGTGTGGCCAGTGGCCCTGCGCTCTCCCAGCCCAGACGCCACGTGTGTTCACCTGACAGGCTGAATCCGGACTGATGGAGGTTCCTGACGGGGGGTGTCTGCCGTGTAGGGGACCCCCTGGTTGACCCTGCAGGTGTGCCCCCCTTGGGGGTGGTGGTCAGGTCAAACACAGGTCCGTCATACATGCCCCGGGGCACGGCATGCATGTCCGACATCTGTGACCAGACAAAAGAGAACAGTGACACTTTTGTGCTCCCAGAGAGCATCCTGCCATGGCAGCATCACGCTCCAGCGATCCATGGCTCCCCAGTCCCACTGCAGAGGCAATTCCCACTGTGCCCCTCCGTCCTGCGTGCCCAAAACCTCCCTGTGGCGTTGAGGCCTGGCACAGCCCCACCGCCCACCCCCGGTGTGACAGCCTCCCTTCACTCCCACCCCGCAAAGTGCGCAGAGCCCGGTGCAACAGGCACGGGTTTATGCTGCATGGATGGGGAAGGAGAAGGCCATTTTGCCCAGTCTCTGTTTTTAACTCAGCGTTTCCCTCCAGACTCCTGCTGCAGCAGGACAGCAACAAGGGCAGGCATCACCCGCTGTTGATCCAGCCCCGCTTCTGCCTCCAAGGTCAAAGCTCTCTACCCAGGCCCCAACTATCCCAACTGTAGGTTCAAAATACACCACTCTGCAGCACCGTTTCCAGAATTCAGTGAGACAGCAGCGGAAAACCAATCAGTTATTAGGGAAAAGAGCAATTTGGGCTAACAGTTTCCCAACTCTGCCTCTTGGCATCCCTGTCTCCTCACCTTCCTCCTGGCTTTGATGCGCTTGTAGACATAGTCAGGGAAAGGGCTGCTGGGCAGGAAGCGTCCAGTCCCTTGGGTCACATGCAGGTTGCCATCCTCCAGCATGATCTTCCCCTGGCATATGACAACCAGCGGGGCCCCACGTAGCTCCATCCCTTCAAAGATGTTGTATTCAGCCGCCTGCAGCAACCAGGAGATGTTAGGGAGCGACATAAGCACTGCCTGCCCACTCAGGACTGTTCAGCCCCCACACCTCGCAGCTGAAGTCATCAGAGCAGGGAGAGGACACCTGTAACAGCCTTGCCTGCCCCAGAGGCCTCCTTTAGTTCACTTGTCCACCAAACTAAGAACCCACGAGAGCTCCCAACATGAGCCAGGACCTGCTGCTTCAGAGCTCGGTGTGAGCAAGGACTCCAACAACAGAGGAGGGCAGGACCTAGGCTTGAGGTAAGGCATGAACAAAGCACGCTGGCAAAGCCAGGAAAAATTTGTACCCAGAAGAGGAACCCAAATAAGGAGAAATGCGTGTCCTTACACCTGTGTGGGCCAGGCTCAGGAGAAGAGCAACACATCAGGGTGAGAAAAGCCCTATCTGCAGAGCCCAGGGCTCACAGACATCCTACCCCACCGCCACAGCTGGCATTGCCCGGAGCCTGGACTCAGTCCCTCCTCCTCAGAGCCCAGCACGGCACGGCAGCGCCAGGCTCCCAGCAGCCAGGTAGCCTTTATACAGTTCTGCTCGCCTCCCACCCTCTAGCATTCCCACAGATGAGCAGGCGGCTTACAGATTGATGGGTTTTTGCCGTGACGATCTTCACTGCATCAGGATCCCATATAACCAGGTCGCTGTCCGAGCCCACTGCTATTCTCCCTTTCCGTGGGTACAGGTTGAAGATTTTTGCAGCATTAGTGCTCGTCACAGCCACAAACTGGTTTTCATCCATCTTTCCTGTGGCCTGCTCAGACACAAAGAGAACTAAGTGCTCTTTCGGGCAAAGGGAGAGTAAGAGCCCTGTGACACCAGACTCACTCCCACACGAGCCACTGGCTGGCCGGGCCCAGAACGCTGCGGCTGGTCTTACTATTGGCACCAGACAGACCGAAAACTGGGGATGCAGTCACAGCTCCTGGCTGTTCACCCTCAACCCATGACAGCTGCCTCTCCTGCTCTGGCTTGTTGCGACTCTCAAAGCCAGAGAGGAGACAGGCAGCGTGCTCTGCTCTGCGGGGGCGAGAACACGGGTGTCCGAGGTGCCCGTCAACCCTGCCCACTCTGCCCTCTCCCTGGCATGACTCTTACCACTGCCTTGTCCCAGATGATAGACATTCGTTCCTCTATGCCGTTGGTCCCTTCTGGGATTGCCGTGAAGTTGTCTTTTCCAATTGCTTTCTGTGCAGTGCTGAATGTACAGTGGGCACTTCCCGAAACCTGCAGGTCACCACTGGGGGGTGGTGGTAACAAAAGCATCATCAGCCGTTTGGCGGTCAGACAACAGCAGGGACGCGAGGGTCACGTAGCTCCTCTGGGTACGGGCAGCCCCTGGCTCAGCTCTGTTTTACTCTGCACCCCTGTTTCTACAGCCCCTCAGTCTGAAGAATTCCACCCGACCTGGCCCCTGCAGCAGCCGCGTCTCCTAGGGGCACGGTGACAGGAGCTCTGCACGCCGTGCTACCTGCCTGAGGCATGGACAGCATCCTGCACACAACAGGAGTCAACAGCTCAGCTCCCAGGGAACAGGCCGGCCTTTGTGTCAAGCCAAAAGACGTCCTTCTGTACAAGAGTCCAACATTTGCACTAACACAAAGGGAAAAGGCACCTCAGGTCTGCTTGGGAGAGCAGCCTTTCTGCCACACGGGGAGGAAGAGGCCTCTCCACCCAAGGACTGTCCCCCACAGCCAGCCATTTCGTTGTGTACAGCCAGCTCCTGCACCCCGAGGGGCAAGCGCAGCCCTCCCCTGACCCACGGGAAGCCTGCTGCGGGCAGGCATCACCCCTGTCTCCAGGAGAGGGGATGTGGCTGCAGGAGTGGGCTTATGGGAGGCTGAGCCCATGGGCTGCCCGCCGCTCGCGCTGCCAACCTTCCCCAGCGAGGAGAGCACCTCAGCCCGGCTCCAGCGCTCTGGCCTGAGACGTTTCATCTGGCAGGAGCTCACCAAAGGCTCCTCTCAGCCCCGCACGGACACACAGCATGAGCAGCAGGAGCGGTGTGTGCAAGCGCAGGTTGGCCCAAGCGGCAGCACCTCTGCCACATCACTGCTACAAAACCAAACACCCCTCACGGCCACATGTAAATCTGACAGTGGGATGAAGGGAGTCAGGACTCCCCAGAAGCAGCTCTCTCCAGGAGGCCCAGAAAAGCTTCATTGCGGCGCTCTACAGCAGCTGCTGCCCAACGCTGTTATCCAGACCCCTCTGCCCAGAAAGGGTCACCGGTCAGATGAGATGCCCTGACCCATCCTGTTCCTGACACCAATGGCAGAGGCAGGAACGGGCAGAGCCAGTGAGCTGCCGACAGGCAGGGCAGGGCGAGGAGCTGCCTGTGGCTCTCTGGAAGTCACCCATCTGCTGCTGGGTCCTCGCGGAGCAGGGGACAGGCAGCAGCTGGTAAGTCACCGCTGTGGGGCGGAAGGAAGCAGACCAACACGGGCCAGCTCCCGGTGCTGCCCACACAAGGCAAGTGGCCCCAGGCATGTGGCTCCCAGACCGGCTGTGCCTGAACCAGGACGGTGCGGACACAATGGCTCTGCTCTGGGCTGCGAATCAGCCGTAATCCACTGGTAATCTCCATCTTCCTCTGATAATTTCTGCCATATGTCTGACTGACTGCACAGCCAGAGATCCAGGCTGACGACACAACATGCTCCCTAATCTCCATCAGATTTGTCCTGGTGGAAGAAAACAAGTCATCCAGCCCAGCTGGAGCCTCGCAGCCTCTCCTCCTGCTGAAGCATCACAGAAAACAGTGTGGGAAAGGTGTCAGGACAGACGCCTGTGGGCTGCAGGGACTCAGAAGTGCTCTTGCCTCTCCTTTGAGGTCTGGGGTAAATTTGAAGTGAAAGGGAAGGATTAGAAAATCAGTTCAGGAGCTGGGCTCACTTTTCCCTGCCAGTCCCTAAGACCTGCACCTCTTTCATACATCCAGACTGGGCAGAGGCACATCTTGCTCGTTGATCCCACCAAAATCCAGGGTGAGCTGCATATTCCAACCCCAAATGCACCAGCATCTCTCTCAGGCCAGCCATGGCATCTCCACTCTGGCACAACCCAGGCTTATCCTAACGTGCCCCTCTGCCGAGACACCTCTTACTGACCAGTCATCCCTTGCTCATCTAGTCAGAGATGTTTCCCGCATTACCTCAAAGGTCATTTCCATTTACAACCCCCTCAGTGTCAGTCGTCCCTGGCTAACACAGACCAGCCGCCACATGCAGTTCAGCGTGCAAACACGGGGTGAGAGGGGTGTGCGATCCACACGTGGCGCGTGGACAGGGCCAGCAATGAGCTCTGCGTCCCTAGCTGCTGTGCGTGCCTTGCCAGTGAGAGGATGGAGTGTAACTGTGAAAGGTCAAAGCAAATTGCTGAAGTGCTTTTATTGTTTGCTCTCTATTTTCAACAAATCCCTTCCCCACCCCCTTGCCTTCAGGGTGAAAAAATGACCTACCATCCCTGTCAGATGTGCATGAGCTGCCCTTAAAGGCCTCGTGCACTCTGCAGGCTGTACTACTGCTAACCTATACAGGCGGAAGAAAACATCTGCTTTGTATTCGACTGGTGGGCCCCCACCAACTTATGGCACCTGTAACTCCTCCACCTTCTCCTGCACCATCGCAACCCAGGCAGCCATTCCCCACCCCTCACGCGCAGAAGGGCTTCTCCAGCTTAGTGAATGCTTTTGTTGACAAGTCTGTGTTAGCTGTTCCTCATTTCTTTGCCTTCTTCAGGGCATTTAAAATGGTTCGTGACTACTTGCCCTGGTATTTTTCTCATTACGGATGTTAGGCTTATGGTGCCTCCCCTGTCCTCCCTCCACTCTTGGGGATAAGCCACCATGGCTCTGAGTCAGAGCCATTTCATCAGTCAGCTCATTAAATACCTACAGTGAAGTGGTGCAGGCTGGACTAATGCCTGTGCTGCCCAGGTACTCCCTAACCTCTTCCTTCCCTATCCGAGACCAGAGTCCGCTTCTACCCACTAGCAGCATCGCCCAGCAGAGCTGTCGCTCACCTGGCCAGGAGGGAGTTGATGTAGTCAGGCGTTGTTGGGTCTGGGCTCAGAGGTGGAGAGACCACAAATGCCGCAGCCTTGGCCCAGTTCTTGCTCCAGTAGTGCGTCCCATCGGTCCCGAGACTGGCCGTGATCGGCTCACCAAACACCACATTGCCTGGAAAGCGGGACAGAAAGGACTCTGTTTTGGTGGAGTCTGGAAGCATTCTCTGTTCCACCAGCCTGCTGTGCCCAGAGCACACCCAGACCCATGCTGGGCTGTCCTACACTGCCTGCTTGGACCTCAGGTGCTGTGGCAGGCAGGAGGGACACCAAGGCCCACAGCCCTGCCCGCCATCACCGTAGGGCCCTCCCGCTCAAGGGCACAAACCCTGCTGGCAGAGCAAGCCTGGTAGGAGCACATTGTGGGAAGGCACGGCTGCAGAGCTGTGTTCCCCAGAAGACAACACAGTGAGACGAACGATGCTGGCAACCTGGTGTTCTGCCCCAGCAGACGGCTGCTTCCCAGCCTGCCCGGTCCCAGCCACGCTGCTGGGAAGCAAGGCACCCAGTCCACTCCTGCAAGCACTGGTGTCCCTGCGCTGTAGCCAGGGACACTGCACCCCGCTGACTTTCAGCCCAAGAGCAACAGCCACATCTCAGAGCTGAGCGGCAGCACAGGCACACCCGGCAGGGGTCAGGCAATCTGATAAGAAATGACAGCCCGCAACTGGGCAGGCAGATCACAACACAGCCTGACACTGAACCCACACAGCGCCGACAACCAAGCCTCTCACAGTGTCCTTCACCATCATCTCCTGTGCATTCTTCCTCCCTTATCCCTCATAAATATTTACCGTGTGTCATCAAAAAGCTGTCAGGCTCGTCCCCTGCTCCTGTTCCTCACCCACCTTCTGGTGCCCGACTTCAGAGACAAGCCAGGGGAGAGGGCAGCAGCTGGTGACCAAGGGCTTTTTGCAGAGCAGGGCTTGTCATACTGATAAACTAGGATGGGGACCAAGAAACTGTGCTTTTCTTTCCAAACACACTCTACAACCTAGGTAAGTGCTTCTGTGAGACACTTGTCATTATGTCCCACAGTTACCAACTCCACCAAGACCCTCTCTACAAATACATTTTCTGCATTTCTCCTCCCTGCCTTTTTACAGAAGCTCACCAAACACGGCTGTGGATGTGCACGCATGCAGGTGGGGAGTCCCTGTGCTCCACCACCAGTGACAAATCAAGCCCCCAGACACCTGAAAAGGCAGCCAGGCACCCCCAAGGGGCCAGCACTTCAAATGAAGGCCAGGGCTATATGCAGCAGCTCAAACCACTTGCCCATGGATCGGACGAGCCTCCTCAGAGAGCCTTTCACAGCCGCAGACAAAGTTTGTTTAAAGCACTGCTCCTACACCTGCGACCCACACGTTGATGTTACCTGATGTGACAGCAGGAGGTGGCTCCATGTGGGCTGGTGCAGTGTCCTCATGCCCTTCACAAGTTAGATAAATCCCTGAACTAACTGTTCCCCAGCAGAAGGGGAAGCAGTGGACTGCACTCGAGGCACAGTGGTGGTCTTGGCCAAACAACCATGAGGACGTGGGGACCGCAGAGTCCGGTTGTCCAGGATCCCAGCGGCAACAGCAAGGCTGTGTGCAGCAGCAGCTGCCACTCACCTTTCTTTCTGGCTTGCGAGATGAGGTCAGCAGCACTTTTGCTCATCACTTTAGTGACGTAGAGAGGACAGTTGGTCTGGCTGGCAATAGTGATGGCCCGGAAGACAGCTTCTGCTTCCAGCTGGAAGAGAGAACAGCACACGGCTGCAGAGGAGCACTGGGCAGGCAGGAAGAGTCCCTACTTCTCTCGGCACACCACGGATTCCTACTGACACCCCGTGCCCTTGCTCTTCCCCTTGACTCCCCGAGGGCAGGTTAATCAGGGAGACCTGATGGGGAAGCTTCAGTCTCCCTAGGGCCTGGCCCAACCCGCAGGATGCACCCACGCGATGCTCAGCAGGGCAGCGCTGCCCTGGACCGTGCTCAGGGGCCAGCACAGAGCTGCATCTGCTTTTTCCACTGCCTGGTTCCAGCTCTCCCGACAGCCAGAGAAGCCCAGGGACTGCTGCCTGTGCCTGACAGCATGGCTCACCGGCTGATGCCAGACAGCCGCTGCTCCAGGCTCTCCTGTGGTTGCGTTTGGTTTAACCAAATGTCACCCTGCCTGCGGCTGGGGTGCAATGAGCTATGCGCTGGCAGGCTGTTCGCATCAGGGTCTGGCTGTCCTGCGATGCAGCTGCCGCTCGTCCCAGCCTGCTGACACCCGCCCCATGTTTCAGTGTCCTGCTGTTAGTGGAGGGTGGATTTCCATCACGAGGGATATCTTTGGACTATTACATCAGCCCGTGCTCAGCCTGAGCTCAACCCCAGAGTTTCTCCAAGTGTTTGCTCTACAGTTTGGCTTCAAGCTTCGGCATGAGAGAGTTCAAAACAGAAGCCTTAAAAAGACAATGTACCAATCGGCTAGCTCCCGGGGGAGGCCGGGACTGCCAGCTGCAGGGAATGCAGTAACTGCCTGCGGGCCAGGCAGCTGCCCCTGCAAGCTTAACTCCCCCTGTAGCAGGAGAAGCAGACCGCTGCACCCAGACACACATGCACCCATACACCTCTCGTATTTCTGCAGGCTTATTTGTTGCAAAGCGAAAAGAGGTTTCTCTCTTCCACTTAAAGACTCTTGAAACAGAAATTTAAACAAGAAAGTATTTTTATCAGCATGCTTACAGACTTGAGTAGTTGACAGGGTTTAACATGTGGACAGGAGCAAAGAGTGCCATCACTGAATACCCTTCAGAGCAGCTTACAATCCGGAGCAGCACCATCCTGCCCTACCAAATCATCACCATCACCTGAGAGAAGAGCATGTCTTTAACCCATACTAAGGTCCCTCTGGGACAGAGCAGACCCACGGAGCTATGGACCACCCTCCCAATGCTTTGCCATCAACCTGCAGGCTTTAGTGGGGGTAGGAGGGTCATTTGTGCTCTACATAATGTTTTCCCAGGTAGAGGATGCTCTGGAAGAGGGACATTGTTTATTTTCAAAGGCAATGAGATCTGGATTTGGCTGAAAGACGGTATCTAGAGTGTTCTTGCACTGTTCCCAGTTTCCTCATGCTTTAATGGCATTTCAAGATCAAACACTCAACAATGTTTTACCGGCTTTAGACAAGAAGAACCGCAGTACTGTCTTATGATAATAGGACAGTTCTCAAATCCTGGCACAACCACAGTATCCCATAATTGCAGGTTAGCTTGCCAACTAGTGGCAATGGGTCCAGAGCCATAAAAATAAATGGCAGTTTACACACAGAGGGACTCTGATCTACTGTATTTGACAACGAGTCTCTTCCCTGTACAGGAAAATGCTTTACAGTCCCATGCTTCAAAGACATTAAACACTGTATTACACTAAGCTATATATGTTGTTACCAGACATAATACAGTCAGCTTCTTACACTTTCAATTTAAGCCAATTGATTTTACTTCCAGCAGACCCTGAAGTACAAAACTGTCCCTGTGCTCCCCTGCTCGGCTTTGCTATTGTACCAAATTCCTATAGTTTTCCTCTTTTGCGTGCTGTGGAAAGTTAAAAGCACCTCTCAGCAGGGAGCTATCTCAAGAAAACCTATCTAAAATTAGACTCAACTCAGAGTAATGGACCAAACAGAAAAATACCCTGTGAGCTAAAATTAGAAGTAATCTAATTAGTGCCTTGACAATGATTTGTAACCAGGAAATTCCCCCTCTCCTTCCCTCCCACTCCTTCCACCAATGGCTTTGTCCGTCTGATTTTGAAACACACTTTAGACCCTCAGCAGAGATTAAGCAGGAAGAGGCTGGAATCTGTCTGCACTCAGACATGAGCAGTGAATTTTCAGAGGAACTAAAACTCGTCATTCGATTCTTCTGAGGCCTCTTACACCCATGGAGTCACCTGACATGTGACAAATGCCCCAAACCAGCCCCAGATGCTGCTACAGCCATACAGATCTTTTTGTTGATTAATTAATCTCTGGAAGACTCAGAAGCCTTGTCTCTGCCAGGAGACTTGAGCAAGACCAAAAAATGTCGCAAACGTGCACCTCACTCTTTCCTGGGCTGATGATGAACAAGACAGTGTTGCCCGTATAAATGGATACCCATAGATGCATACACACACAAACACACGATGCTCGCTTGGCCCCACTACATACACTGAGCCCTACTGTGACTAGTGGAGAAAGCTCTTCAGTGCAGCAAGGCTGGTACCGTCCTTTGCATCTTACCTCCTCCGGTCTGCTCAGCACGTGACCCTCGGGGCCAGTTATTCCCATCTCCAACATCCTGGTTTGTTCCTAGGACATGGAAAGGACACAGGGACATTACAAGACTGTGAAACTATCAACCACACAGAAAAGCAGATCCCTCCTGCGTTGAGCCCTTCCCTTGGGACTGCCACCACCCTGTGTCCGGTGGGACCATCGTGCATGGTGAGAGGCTGCTGCACTCTCAAGGGGTTTGAGAGAGAAAGAGGGAAGGATGGGGAAACGGGAGTGCTTGGAGGGAGTGCAGACACCAACTGAAACCTCTTTAAGGAAACAAGCACAGTGTGGAGGAAAAAAGGGTACACAACTCCCCCAGCTCCACAAACAGCACTTGATATGTTTACAGTCCCTTTCCAAGGCCCTCCCTGGCTCCCCTTCTGAAAAGCAAGTAGTCTGAGTAGAAACTATTGAGAAAACAATCATTAAAGCCAATAAAAAAATTCTCCCAAGGTTACTCCTGGGTCCCCAGTGCTGTTATTTAATCATCTGGATATCAGCAAGTGCTAAATCCCGTTCCATATCAACTTCTATAGAAGCTGGTGGTGTGGGGTGTTGGTTTCCTGTATTAACATTATCCCAAGTATTTTGCTGTTGTAAATAAGGACCACAGATGATTGTGTGTATGTGCGTGCTGCATGCGCTGGCCTGCCTATCTCCTGTCTGTACCCTAGAGATTTCTCTTGCATTCCCTTGTTTCAAATGTCTCCCTTTGACAGAGGTCAAAGGAAACATCCAGGGGGACTTCGTGGTCTGCCCTGACCAAGGCACGCGGGGACCTTTCTGACCCTCGCACCTTTACCCGCGTGCTGTCTCTGCCTGTGGCAATGCACATGTTTGCTCCCATCCAACACCTGCCCGTGATTTGCAGACACCGTGTGCAGTCACACAACAGGCAACGTTTCTCCAAGAGGTGTGGTGGGGTGTGAAGTGGATGCACAGCAGCAGTAATAGTAAGCCTGTAAGCAAGCAGTTTTATGCACTTTTTCTTGTGTCTTGTAGAGTACTGAGCATATTATAGGCATTAAATAATGCCACCAATCTGTGTCAGGACTGTGTAACTCCAGCAACAGTAACAGATGTGTTCACAGCTGCCAGAGGAATGTATCACAGGATGAGGGTGCACAGCAGGTAAGTGCTGTGTGTTACCTTCTCTGACACCTCTGCCACAGTGGAAGTGCCAAGGAAAGACTTGACAATACTCTTCTCCACACCACAAACCCCACTCCCACCACCTACAGCACGTCAGAGTCTGAAGTCTGGAGCTCTGCTCGCATCCTAATTCTGTTTAGGCCATGCAGCATATCTCTCCCCCTGCAACCTCCTCTCCTATGTTGACCAAATTCTGGAGAAACACAGTCACCAGGACCACTGAAAGTAAAACAGACTGAAATAAGGAATGGAGAGGACAAATCCTCTGCCTGCTTCCTGGGAACCACCATCAGCATGAGTGATGACCACGAGTATCACATCTCTGTGCTGACAACACGCTGAGCCCTACGCCAGCCTGTGATGTTTCAATCAGTCCTGACAGAAGGAAGCAATTCCCAGGGCTGTGAAGTGCTACCAACTGATAGTTTTGGGGCATTTTGTGGTTAGGCTGGTGCTGAAGTAGAGATCCAAGACTCTATTCAAGACAATTCATCTGTTCACTCTTTGTTTTGTTTGAAAGAGCCATCCAATTGTGCACTGCAGCTCTAAAAAGTCCAAAGAAAAACTGATTCTTGTAGTCTGAGAGGATGTTTGAAGAATGACCTTAGTGCACACTCCTTCAACTCTGAAGAATAAGGGAGATGGGAAAAAACAAGTAGTTGCAGAGCATAATTGAGCAACATCTTCTCTGTCTTAATGAAAATCAAAACATTTGGACTTTCTCTCATCCAGCAGCAATTACAACACAGCAGGTCAATGCAGCCTACCCACATGAGCACCAAACCACATCCCTCATAACAATTCCCTTGCAAATCCAGCTCCATCAGCCGGCTGCTTGCTTACAGCAGGGAGAAAATGTCTCTCTTGCCACGGCACTTTTCAATATCCATTAACTCTCTTAGCTGATTATGTGCAAGGCAAAGGTCTTTGCCTCTTCACACCAAAGAGCCATGGTTGGAGTGAACATACAGTACCTGATGGTCCACTCTTGTCCATTTAGATAATTGCTAATTCACTATTTCAAATTTGCTTTGCACTATATATTCACAGCAGAAAATCGTGGTAAATTTGGTATTGCTGCTGAGCAGCAAAGAGATCACCTTGCAAAAGACATCCATGCAGCTTTAGAGTCATTTTGTCAACACCCCACACCAAATCTGCCTGGGATGGATTTTCAGTCCCTGCATACCTGAACAGCAGTTAGTTACCTGTGCAATTATATCTCCATTTTCAGCGTGAACTTGAGCTATGGCACCCAGCTCCGCCAGGCAGCTGAATATCTCATACAGCTGAAGCAGAGACAAGAAAAGATGGTTACTGAGCAGGCAGACCGCCCTGGCCTGCGCATGGCCCCGGCAGCCCGCACGGCCCTTCAGCCCAAGGCCCCGGCAGCGGCCGTGCCTGGCGTGGGCACACCAGGACCAGCTCCGGCCGTGCCGGGCGGTGCTCTCTGAAGGCCGCGGCCACCGGCGGATGCTCTCGGTGATCTCCAGGCCAGACCCCTGCCTCCTCCTGCAGTGTGGGCGCCCGGCTGGCCCATGGCAGGGACGCCATGCCCACAGCCCTCCCACGGCAGCGAGGGCAGAGGAGAGGGGCCGCGAGGCCCGGCCGGGAGCAGCGGGCCGCCTGCCGCCCCGGCCTCCCTGCGCCCAGCGGGGCCGCCGTCCCCCGTGGCCCCTCACACCAGCACCACCAAGGCAGCAAAAGGGGTCTCACCTCGGTGTTCGACATCTGGTACAAATCCTTGTAGGCCATGTACACCATGAAGGAGTTAACTCCTGGGGGCAGAGGAGAGAGGGGTGAGCTGGGGCTTCCCCGCCAGCCCTCCCGCAGGGCACAACTCCCGCTCGCGCCATGCCGGATCCCAGCAGGCACTCCACAGCGAGAGGATGGATGATGGCAGGGTCACCCCCTTCCCTCCTTCCACCGGCACCACCCCGCAGCGAGGGGACGTGGGTCACCGAGGCCGGCGCACAGCAAACCTTTCTCTTGGACCATGGTGTGCAGCTCCTGCCGGACGCGGTCGCTCCAGCGGGGGATGTCCACGTGCAGCGCGTAGTCGCAGCAGGCCTTCCCGTCGGCCCACTCCCGCCACCGCTCCAACGCCTCCGCCAGGCTGGACTCGGGGTCCGGCACCACGTGGTCCACTGCAGAGGCATGGCAGGGCGAGGGGTGGGCAATGGCTCCCCACCCGGCCACCCCACCGCGGCCCCGCACGCTGCCGGGCACCTCCGCGATCCCAGGCTCATCTCCTCAGCAGCTTTAGGGCAGCTCGGAAGGGCAGTCCCCATCACCATCGCAACGTGCCCGGGCTCCCCCAAGTGCATTTACCGGCAGGGAAGCACACAGGGCCTTTGCTTAATGGCCTTTGGCACGGGACCAGGGGCTTTTACAGGCTTCTGCTGAGAAATCAACTGAAAGCTGAAGGGCCTTGTCCTTCCTCACCCCCATTTCCACCCCATTAACACATAGCCTCCTCCCAGCTGCAATACTAATGTACCTTTTATTGCCCACCATGCAATCCCCATGCCCTGCCACAGTCCATTTCACACAACTTTTTTTGCCCCATGGGGCAAGGAGAACCGGTAGGGGGAGGGAAAGAAACCCAGTGCTTTACTGGAAGCATCAACAGTTGCTCCTGCATCTCAGGAAACCCTGCAGCAAACACAGCTGTGACCACTGCACAGCAGTAAAACCTGGACCTCAAACCAGTGCACAACTGTGGCCTTCTCCAAGGAAGGACCTCAGAATTCCCTTTCCTTTTTCGTTAGCACTGTTTATTTCCGAGCAGTGCGGGATGCCAGGACATTGCTCCGTTCCTCTGCTCAGAGTCATCTGAGCACCATGTTGCCCTATTTTTATTTAACAGGGAAAAAAAGTTATGCCATTGTTCCTTGTTGAGGGTTCCAGGGGTACCAGTGGATGCAGACTGCTGGAAGCACTGTGGAACATGGGATCTGCAAGGGTAAGGGGTCTCATGCAAATCTCCCATCCCACCACTTCAGTATTACTAAAGGTACCAAAGATTCATCCCACTCCTCACTCTCTAGGCTGCATTGACAGAGACCACAGAAAAGTGAACACACTGTCAGGGACCTTTAAAACACAGATGACTGAGAAAAGCAAAGAGAAAAAGAAATAACTGGGCAACGTTCCAAGAGTGCTGGGTGCTGTCACATACAGGACCTGCCTGCTGCACTCACTGATCATGGTGGTTCCACCAGCCAGGGCTGCTTTCGTCCCTTGGAAGAAATCATCCACAGCTGTCATCCCCTTGTATGGCATCTGCAGGCGAGTGTGGACATCAATTCCTCCAGGGATCACCATCTTCCCATTGGCTTCTATGGTTTTGACCCCTCCAGGGACAATCAGATTGTCTCCAATCTGCCTGTGAGATCACACCAAGATGGTGAGCCACACACAAAGAGAAACCAGCCACACATAATCAATGAACAGTTCAGCTAAGGAGCAGCCAGGTCATCTCCCACCGGCAGAAATGCCCCGCTCCTTCCCACTCCCACACCTGGGCTTGCAGGAGCCACCTCACTCTGCAGCAAAAGGCAGGACTGTCTGGCTTGCTTAAACCTACGATTTGCACAGTCCAGGGGTGGCTGCCATCTGTCCGGCTGCTCTAGTGGTGTCTATGATGGCACCTGCTGTCTGGGGCAGGCACTGGTTGGGGTAGCTGGGGTATGGTCTGATGGGCGTGCAGATCTCTGCAGGGTATGGTGAGAAGCTGCCTAGGACACTTCATACCCCACAGACTCACGCGTCAGGCTCCTGCAAGCGTTTCCAGCATAGCAGTCCTACCTGTTCACCCATGCTGTACGCTCACAAAACCCGACACCAGCCTTGCTTCCAGTAAGACGCACCCCTAATCTCTCCTCTCCCCCGTCCTTCTGCCCACCTTAAGTAAGGCTCAAGTCTGAGGCTTACTTACAGAGAAAGATGATTTCCCAGAGTAATGCCGCAGCTGCTAGGCCAGCTCAGGGCTCGTCAGGGACTTGTAATGCTGCTCACAGCACAAAGTCCCGAGGGTAAAGGGAAGCGTCCCTCCGGGGAGCTGGGGAGGAGCTCAGAGAGTGCACAGCCCGGCTGTGCTCATGGCACAGCCTGGAAGCACCAGGCTCACCCTCCTCCCAAGGAGCACAGACAGAGTCCCCCCTCCCCAGGGCCTCCCCTCTCACGTCGTCTCCTTCATGCCCCTGAAGGACATCTTTGCTATCAGCAGGGCCACGCTGTAGTGAAGGCAGCTAAAATCCCAAGTACCTAAAAATATCTTCTGAAAACAGGAAATCTAAAAAGTTCCAGCATCTATCTACTCATAACCTAAAATACTGTTATAGTCCTCTGGAGTTTGTGCTGTTCTAGCACACGACACTCTCCTCCCTAGACATACCCAGCCCTCCTGCAGGCCAGGTCACCCGAACCTTCAGACTCCCTTCACTCAGCCCCCCACCCCCTCAATCCCTTTATCTGTCCATATGTAGCACTCAGCCTTCAAATCTCTTCTTTCAGAAATCCTATTTTCATCAAGCCTTCCTCAGTCTTCCCTGATAGATCAAGATAAAATACAAGTTGGTTTTAGTGGAAAAATTCTGATTTCCTTGGCACGCTGGGGAAGTAAACGAAGACCAAATTTCATTTTTGGACCCCATTCAACCTTAGTGACTTTGCAGGTTTTTGTTCCTTAGAATACCAAAAGTTCTGTGGACAGAACTACTTGCTCCAGTGTCCTCATGGCAATAAACCAGCAGCTTTTTCCACCATTTTTATGGAGATGAATTCATCATCAAAGGAACTGAACTGCTCACTGTATTCACTTGCAAGAGCACTTCACTTCCAAAGCAATGAAATTCTGTGACCTCCAGGCTGCAGACGAGGCTAAGTGATTTGCCCAAGGATACTCAGAAAGTCTACGCCATGGCAAGACCTGAAGCTGGCTCAGATCTCTGCCTGGGCACGAGTACTAGTCAATCACAAATGCTCTTGTCCATGAGCTAAAAACAGCCTCATTAAAAAACAGCCCCACTTCTTGAAGTATTTCTCTGCTGGTGGATTTTTAAAATATACCATTCTGGGAAGGCTGGATATTTTCCTCTTAACATAGAGCAAGCGATGCCTTTTCAAGCTTCTCTGCTATAAACTACCATAGTTCTTTCAATTCACCCAGCTTGGAGCTGGTCCCAGTGTGATACATTTGGCACATTTGAACTGCAGCCTTTAAACAATGGAGTTTTTACTGCACCTCTGAAACATACACAAAAAAAAAAAAAAGGGGGGGGGGGGGGAAGGTTTTCCTGCATTTTCTGAAAATCTCAAGGATGCAGATAACCTGCAGCACAGCTCTGCACTTGTTAGTGCTAACAAATGGGATCTTGTGTGGGGTCATTCATGCTGATACTGTTAACACAGGGCAAAACAGAGTCACAAATAGATCTTGTTCCCGGTGCAATTAGATACAGCATTGGGTATCTGATGGATACCCAAATGGATGCTGTGTCACAAAGTCACCAGCCCAACTGCAATTCAGTCACTGCAGTTCCTATGTAAAGACGTCAGGCCATCACACACGTGCTCACACACACTGCGGAGCGCTGAGCCTCTAACCGGAGCGGGCTACCAAGTTTTACTGGCTGGCAAGCTGGGTACAGACTACATCCACAGAAAGCCAATAACCATCCAACCTCTAGCTGATTTAAGGGGAGATGGAGATGATACACCGTAGAAGTCCCATACTTACTTTATGAGGCCATCCTCCATGTAAATGTCAGCATAGAATGACTGGTCATCATTGACTATTCTCCCTCCTTTAATAAGGAGACGATCACTCTGCGGAGGGAAGAACACAGCAGCTGTCAGGAGCAGGCAACACACGCGCTGCTCAGCGGCCAGTGCAGTGCCCTTCTTGGTGCTCTGCGACTGCACCAGCCAGCTCGCCCCAACAGCCGACCCTGCAGGCAGTTCTCATCTGTACCGACACTTGAAACAACAGGACAAGAGCAAGGATGGGAAAAAAAACATACTCGTAGGGCTGTTTCGGAATGTAACGGGTGCTGTCAGAAACACCACCGAGGCAGAATGAGTACGAAGGAGAGGCACTGGGGACACAGCAAATGTGCTTCCATAAAATACACAGACAGAAGTCAAAAAAGCTTCCTACACCAGGCCATTATGCACACAAACCTGCAGGCAGCACAAGCCACATATGAGTTTGTCACTAAGGGCGTGTCCTTAAATCTTACCCAAATACCATGCAAAATAAGTTGCATTAGAGAAGACAAATTTCTCTCTCTCTCATCTGTTACCACCTTGCAAAGACCACCAACAGGACAGGCAGCCCTGACGATGATGCACCTGCTGTTGGAATCCATCCCTCCCCTACGATGCTCGGGGTAGTCCTTCTGAGGCATTTCACAACATCACAGGTCTACACAAGACCCAGGAGGTACTGAACCGCGTTCCCATCTCATCATTTACCACCTGCTCTGTTCTCCTTTCTACTGACTGAAGTGGCCAGCAGCCTTCTCTGAAGGAGAGCACCCGGACCAAAACTGCTCTTATGATCGTCCTATATTTGCACTTTTGGACCTGGGCAACCCAGCATCCACTGATGGGAGAGAACGGACACTGTCCTGTGGGGAACAGACGCTGTCCTGAGGAACCGGGAAGGCTGAGATCCGGCTCTTCTACCTCCACCTGCGCAAGCCCGAAGAGCAGCTGCGGGCAGTACAGGGGCAAACAGCCTCACCTCACACATGGCTCCCGTGTATTCAGGTGACATAAGCTGACAGTGCTGTTCCAGAGAATATGCAATCCTCCTGTCTGTTTAAAATGCTTCCAACAACCTTCCAGCTCTAGAGCTCCCTTTACCTTCCTCTCTGCTCCCCCCGGTGCCCACAGCCCAGGTTTTGGCGTGTCAGCACACCCCCCTTCCACAGAGCCAGCCTGGACCAGGGCCGACCGGAGCCTTCAGCAGGGCTCACGCACCATCCTCACCCTGTCACGCTCTTGCACAATTAATTCCTCTACAGGGAACTGGGTTTGTTCTTCATCCGCTGCCCCTGGGGTGATTTCTGGAAGTATCACCACAGCGGTGGTAATTCGCAGCGTCCCCCCGGCAACAGAAGGATGTGGGAGAATCCCCCCGTGTCCCTGCAGCCTGCGGCAGCCACAGCCCCGAGACCGGTGTGCGTTTTTACTGCAATCTCATCCACACACAGTGGAGACAAAGAAACTGGGTGGGGAAAGGATGAGAACGCGCAGCGCGCTCAACCCCGGCTGCAGCTCAGCACCGGTGCAGGGGGAAGAGCCACGGTCCCTCCTCGCTTCCCGGGCTGTACCCAGTCCCAGCAGACCCAGTCCCAGCGATGGGGATTTACTTTCCCCTCTCAGTGCAGCCAAACGCCGCTCAGGACCCTCCCCTCCCACCAGGAAAAGCTCCCGGCTGAGCTGTTCCCTGCTCCCGTGGCACCCACCGTCCTCCCCCACAAGCAGAGCCGGGGTCAGCTCCCCTTCTCCCTGCCCTAAGCTAACACATCGGCGCAGGGGTCTGGCAGAACTTTGTTGTCTACGGGGGTCTGGAAGCAAGGACACATTGCTGGTCACAGACCTCCCCACGCAGGTCCTTTGAACAGCTCGCTTTAACAGATCACCGCCAGCACACAAAGACACCAGCCTTGACCAGTGACCTGGGGACCACGACCACCTCCCAGTGCAGCTCTCCTCCCACGGCAGGCAGGAGGACTGCCGGGTGCGCGCTGGCCGGGAGTCCCAGGTCCTCGTGCCAGCTCTCAGCCCGCGCTGCGGCTCTCCCCAATGGGCACAGGACAGGCGATGCTCAGCTTTGGGGCTGAGGACCCCGAGCACAAACAGATGCTGTTGATGAGCCACTGACTCTCCTCCTCTGCCAGCACAGGGCGCTTGCCCTTCCTTTTGTATCTATTCCATTGTCCTCTCACTAACAATACTGTAATTTTAAATTCAGAAACCCCTAAAAGAGCAAAGTGTGACCACAGCGGTTGCTTATAGCCTGTCAGTCACAGGGGTCAAGCAGCTGAGCCGTGGCTCCCGTGGATGCAAATGATGACTACTTAAGTAACACTACAAGAAATGTGGATAGCAACTACCAAGCAACAGTATCAGGCGACAGCTATGGAAGAATCAGGGCCATGGTTAGAAACACAAGGAAGAAGATTCTCGTTTTATATTTCAGTGAGCTGCACGTAGTGTTTCTCCCACATAACCAGTCCCCTGTGCCCTGGCAGATCCTCCTTGGCTCCACCTAGCCTGCACAAGGAGAAAAAGAGAGCCTACTTGCCCAGATCCAATAACATGACTGGACCTCTGTTTTTTTTTTATCTTGGCCATACCCATTAAACCTCCCCAAATTGCTTTCCCGAAGGCCCTGGAGTTCAATCTCGCTGGAGTGTGAGAGCACAGCAAATGCCGATGGTGGCCTGCCTCCAGACAGGAGCAGGAGAAGGCAAAGGCAGACAGGCACAGGCGGCGCGGGGGTAGGGGACTGCAGCACTTGACAATTACTGAATAAACTGTTAATATGAACTCAGAAAATATGCCTGCCCACAAACACAAACGGTCATTCTGCGGCAGATGTGAAGGGCCGCTCGGCGCTAGCTCTGTCGGCACACGGCATCGCGAGGTCCATAATGGCTGGAGCGGGAACAAGGCGTTCATTCAGGGCACTGGGCGCTCCTTGCGCCGGCCCTGCACCCCGCGGCCAGACACCCCCCGCGCCCGGCGGAGGGAGAAGGGTGCATCGGCGCCCACAACAACTACCAGGAAAAAATGTAATACAGTAAAATAAGTAAAAGCCAAACGACACCACCTCCACAGGCTCTGGCATTGTTCAGGAGTGCACCCAGACGCTCAGAGGCAGGGCAACAAGAAAGGAAGAGAATAAAGCAGTTACGAGGAAACAAGTCTGACTTAATAGACAGGCTTCTGCAGCGCAGGCTGCCAGAGCAGCCTCAGATTACAATAAATGCACTGTTTCCCCTGCCAGGGCTCATTTGTGCGTCTCCACACCCACCACGTCTCCCCGCCAGCCCGTGTCAGGCTGTGTCATCAGCCATTGTTAGCAGATGGAAAAACCCTCCCGCACCAGCAGCCGCGGCGGCACCGCAGGGAGCACCTTTCCTCCTGGACCGGCAGAAGCGCCGCAGGACTGGGCCAGCGTGCCCAGGGCAGGGAGGCCGTCCGCCTCTGCCGCCCAGCGCAGCCCCTGCCTCGCACGGCGAGCATGGACCAGCCTCCGTGCAAAGGGCCCGGCACGCCGAAGCGGCAGCGTGGGCGAAAGGTGCCACACAGAGCGTGGCTGCATGCGGCTCTCCCTGACCGCTGGCACAGACTGGGCTTGCCGGCCCGATCCCCACCGCTGGCTGTGCCTCCACAAGCCTCCATGCCGCCGGCTACAGCCCCTTTGTCACCGGTGTGGTACCTTCCATGAGCATCCGTCGGCACAGGCGCTGCCCTTGCGGCACCAAGCCTGGAAGCATCCCGCCAGCACAGCTCTGCCAAAACCCGGTGGGACCACCAGCAGCCCCCGACACCCCTGCCCGGCTGGGAAGCCTTTTTGCTGAACACTCCCTGTCTCTCCGCCTGTTGGAGTTAGGGATCAAGCTTTCAAAACCATTACCCATTCCCTTACACCCACACTCTGCTCCTGATACTCTTAAGCATCATCTGATCATTTGAGATCCCAAAATATGAGGGGGTCTCTTAACATTTCTCAGTGTGACGCTGTGAGGGAAAGGGAGGCAGCAGCTCCCAGAAGGCTGCCGAATCCAGCCAACAACAGCGCTCACCTTGTTTACAAACCACGAGGGCATCATTAGGGTGGTATGGAAGCAGGTGTACGGCTTTAGCGCTTTTTCCCTTATAAAAAAAGAGACACTAATTGCAGTGGTGTTTCATCAGTGGCTGGATGTCTCTTCCTACTAACGCACCACAGGGCAGCATGGACAAAACCCTGGCTGGGACCACAGGGGCGGACACCCAGCCGCCAGCTACACTCCTGACTCCCCACAGCCTGCGGCCATGGTAAGAAATGCCA
Organism: Anarhynchus alexandrinus; assembly: GCA_008711295.1. NCBI lineage: Eukaryota > Metazoa > Chordata > Aves > Charadriiformes > Charadriidae > Anarhynchus > Anarhynchus alexandrinus. The sequence continues at coordinate 958,651 of VUYV01000251.1, forward strand.
TACTGACAGCTGCCAGTTTACCAAAATCTGTCCAGTCAGCAACTGAGGCTTTTGTCCCCACTTGCACCCGATACAACCTTCCAGCCGTCCCCGTGCAGACCACACTGGTTTTAGGAGTGCCAGAGATGTCAGAGATGGTGCTCGTGGGCTGTGACAGGGTGGCTGAGTGGGATGGGCACAGCTCACACCAAGGAAAAATAGGGGAACTCCGGTCTACCTGGGACAGGAAAGGTTTTTGTGACCAAAGCACAAAGTCTAGGCAATTTTGTTTCAACCAACAACTCCATCAGCAGTGTATTTGTGAAACCAGGGCAAGGCATTTCACCACTTTAGTCTTCCACCTGTCTTCTGCAGGAATAGGAAAACATACCGTGGACAGCAGGAGGGGAAGTACTCTGATTATATCTCCAAACAACCAAAGAAAAGGAACTAATAAAAAGCCTCTCAACAGGCACATAAGATTTGAGATGACTGTTCTCCTGAGCTGGGCACCCCGGCACCAGCACACATCTGGGAAGTAATACTACATCTTCTGGTCTCTGATGCGCTGTGCACAGCCTGAGGCACAGTGAAGAGCAACACTTCCACACCAAGCCGATGAAGCAATCACCAAGAAAACCAAAAGACTGAGCTAACCTCCCCTTCCCATGTCTTCTCCACATTGCAACCAACAGATATGCCCATACTTCCCAATCTTCCTTCAATGGCTACAGTCTTCCCTGTCACACGTAGCTTTTGACCGGGCTTTTCCCATTCAGGCTGGGAGTAATTCCCACTGCAATTTGTCTTGCACAAACACAGGCACCCCTCACTCGTGCTCCTGGCTTCTCCACTAAAACAGCTGTCCTAGAAAAGAACAGAAATTGCTGCAAACAGACACAACAGGCAAACTGTGGGTTTTCAGATGTTATTGTCAGAAACGAACTATGAATTCTGACTACACCACTGTTGAGTACCAGAGGAACCAGGAGGGAGCGTTTGTGCATCTCCAGAATTACTAGACAGTTCAAACAACAGCTGTCAGGAAGTAAAAATACTCAAATTTCTAATACATCCCTCACAAAAGCCAAGCTGCCTATTGCTCAGGTGACAGAAGCAAGGAAGGCACTGCTTCCTTCGTCTGCAGGCACAGTCGTTGCTATTGGCTTTGAGACCTACAGGCGAGTTACCTGCCAGCACAAAGTGGCTCCCATAACTCTGTATGGTCTCACGCTCCAGACCTCCCCCCAGCTGTAATGCTTTAGATGCTCTAAAGGTCTTTGAGACATCTTATATCCTAATGGCACAATGCAGTCCCAAAAACCTCTCCAGGAACAAGTGCAGCTCAGCTGACAATCTGCCACCCCCAGAAGTCACTATGTGTCCTGACATGCAGGAACAGATTCTGGGGCAGCAGTCTATAGGAAGGAGGAATAAATAATCAAAACAATGCCCGGGGGGCACAATCTGCAGAAAGGGACAGAAGAGGCTTTGTTCTAGGGGAGACACCGCAGCTGAGATTTTCTTTCTGCCATTCCATTAAAACAGAGAAGACCACCCAACACCTGACTCCACTCCATTGCTTCCCTTGGGCCTCAAAGCACGGGCTCGGGACGTGTGGGTCACTCGGCCAGAATTCCAGAGCAATCCCCTCCACCCCAACCAGGACATGACAACACTGCAGAACAGGGCAAGTGGGTCCCGGAGGGTGGTCACCAAGCTGCAGGAGTCAGAGGAGAGAGCTACCTGTAACGTCAGCTACAGAGACACTGCTCACCTGCAGCGTTCTCAGCTTCAGCAGGCTGAGGAAAGCATTTAATAGGGAGAAATAAAGCAATTTGTAAGATTTTGTTACCACTGAGGTGAGAAAGTTCCTGCTGAATCCGAGAGGAGCAGGGACAAGCCCTGCGTTTCAGTAGAGCGTATCATAGAGGTCCTTGTAGGAAACGCCCCAGAGAATGGGAGAAATCCCACCTGCAGCAGTAATGCTGTTGACACCATGGTGGTCTAAGGATACAGAAAAGGCAAGATGTGTAAAGCGGTAAAATTGCTTATTAAAGCAATCGAATCTGGGTTGACAAAGGAATTTCTCTTTACAGTGGTTAATGATCTTTGTGCTTCTTTGGGAGCATTCTGTTCACATCTGTACATCAAAAAGAATAATGAACCTCAAGTGCTTTGTTCTTCCTCTTTCTTCAAGGTGCCAAAGCTGTCCTCGGGAGGGAAAACAAGAGCTCTGCGAAGGCAGCGGAAAGCCATCAACAAGATGAAAGCCCCGACTGCTTCCCCAGAAGAAAGCCGCGGGCAGACGGCTCCGGGAGGGCCGGGGGAAGCAGCGGCGCCCGGCAGAGGAAGGCGCAGGCTGCACCGGAGCACGGAAGCCCCGGCGAGAGGCCGGGACAGAGGGGCTCCGGGAGCACCGAGGGGAGCGGGGGCAGCGGGGGCTCCGGGGGGAGCGGGGCTCCCCGCACCCCCGGGGGAACGCCGCCGGCCGGGCTC
>VUYV01000251.1:961711-974955 GCA_008711295.1 Anarhynchus alexandrinus
GGACGGACCGCCGCCACGCCCCGCCCCGCCCACAGCGCCGCCCGCCGCCGCCAGGGGGCGCCCCGACACCGGGTACCGGCGTCTGCGCATCGCTCCGGGTACCGGGCTCCGGTCGCTGCTATCTGTGCACCGGCATCGGGTACCGGGCTCCGGGCACCGCTCCCCGCACACCGGTATCGGGTACCGGCGTTTGCACATCGCTCCCTTCACACCGGGTACCGGGCTCCGATCACTGCTCTCAGTGCACCGGTACCGGCTACCGGGCTCCAGGCACCGCGCCCCACGCGCCGGGCTCCAGGCACTGCTCTCAGTGCACCGGCATCGGGTACCGGGCCCTGGACACTGCTCCCCGCGCACCGGTATCGGGTACCAGTGTCTGCGCATTGCTCCCCACACACCGGGCTCTGGTCACTGCTCTCAGTGCACCCGTACCGGGTACCGGGCTCCGGGCACCACTCCCCACACACCAAGCAGCACCCACTGCACAGCAGGTGCTGGGCATCAGCATCAGGTGCCACGAACCGACATCGCCCACCAGCAGCCGGCACCGGGCACAGCCGCCAGGCCCGGGCCCCTCCACCGGGTAAGCCCCGGGCTGGGGGGCTGCGGAGGGGCCGCACCACCAGCCCGTGTGGGGATGGGTCTGCACCCGGGTGCAGCCCGCAGAGAGGGCAACTGCAGGAGCAGGGCACGAACTGGGCTTCGCGCAAGCTGCAACTTTCCCTTGTAATGGTAATGAGTAAAACCAAATAAGATTTCTAAAAGAATGGATAATTTGGTACCACTGGAGTGCATTTGGATCACCTTAAACTTTCTCTCACAAGCACAAGAATTGGAAACATTAAAAAAAAAACACCCCATGCATCTGACTCGGGGAATCTTGTGTGCTATGTAAACACCACGAGTGTTGGCAGCACTAAGGGCTTCTGTGTTTCCCCAGCTGTGATCTTGGTAGGAAGGTTTAAACAGTGGAACCGGTTACAAGCATTCAGCGTGTGCCGAGACAGACGCCGCTGGGCCTGGGACCCCCGCTGACAGCGGGCCAGGACTAGGCCAGCTGGAGTTGCACTATGATGGGAAGAACTTGTCCGCCCTCTCCTGTCTGACACAATCCACGATGCTGTCGGCAGGTCCGCTGCCCTGCACAGCCATGGCCAGGCCTGAATCTCGCTTTCTCTCCCAGGCCAGTGGCAACTCCTCTCGTGCACAGAGCTCCGAATGCCATCAGCGAGATCTTCCTGCAGATCCTGCTGCCAGGCAGCAGCTAGTGGTGCATCCTCCACCACCCAAATCTTACAGCCACACCTGGCACAGACACTGCTGTAAATCCGATTTCCAGCTCCTGCTAGAAAAACAACCCATCTGACCTGGATGATCAACACCCAACCTTCCCTTCAGTTTGCCTTCCGAACTAGAACCCAACAACAGTTTGCCATGGCCGCAGGGGCCCAAAGAGCGCTCTGCTCACCAGTGTGTGCACGACCAAAGCAATCTTCATAGCACAACCCCTGGCGCTGCGGCCAACTTTGACTGCTACAAAGCTCTGAAGTGGGCGATCGCAGCATGGGCTGTCTGGAGCTCGTGCTCTGCTGCTGGGGTTCAGTGGAGGGTCACACTCAATAGTGTTAATTATACGTTCTCCTTGCCGAAGGGTTTACGCACACAGACTGGTATGGCAGCCCTCCCTTACCACCAGCTTTGATGTCTCCACTGGCTCAGTAACCCAGCCCAAAGCTTTTATTACTCACCGGGTTTGTTATTCTGTGAGTGCCTCCGCTGAAGCTCTTAGAAAGTTTTACTGGATACATATTTATTCTAAACCCAAAAAGCTTTCACCAGCTTAAAGTGAAAGTCAGTAGCTTCTCAATAACCTACTTATTACTGCCAGGACTACAAGGATATCTGCAAAATCGCATGGGCTGCTTGGCCCAGCTGCACCGCTGCCTGCCGCCCCCTCCCGCAGCCCGTGAGCACCCCAGCAGTCGGCAGGAGAGGGGCTGAACACCTTCGCCCCCCCGGTGGACCCATGGGCAGAGAGGCGTCTGCAAGCGCTGCGACGGGACCGGGGGAACAGTGCTGTGCCAGAGCCTCTGCAACCACGGGGCGTGTGGGGAGCAGGAGAGGTACCAGACCGCACTGTTCTTGCCACGATGCTGCGATGCCTCAGGAACAGGTCCTGGTCCCTACTGAAATCAGGCTGGCTGGGGCTGGGGTGTGAGAAAGACCCTCAACCCCTATCGCCAAACCTCCTGAAACTTCACTCACCCATTTTTCATAAAGTTTGACAGTATGCCCGTGCCTGGCGGTACCATGTTACTCTGTCTGGAGTCAGTAACAGAAAAAGTAGCAGTTAATTAGCTAATAATAGATAAATGACTATGTAGACAGATGCTGCTGACTTGAGCACTTGGACACTTCCAAGATCTGAGCTTGCATCAGCCCCTGAATGCTGGCCAGCCACGGTGACTTCAGGCCCTTCTTTTGAAGAGATGCGCGTTCCTCCTGGTTGCTATGTGACACTCGCACAAATACACAGTAAAACATGCTGCCCTGGGCCCAAAACATTCAAAATGGAAAAAGATTTTTTTTTTTCCATAGGACCTCTTCCAGGTGCAGTCAGCGAGGTGTTACTTGCATGCTTCAAAACATCCCCAACAAGAAGCGTGGTCAATTTGAAAGTCATTTAAAAATGGCAATGCTCTTACAGCTCATAACCTCCTCAGGAACACCTACAGGGGTAACATGGCACTAGATGTTTGTGGACGGCCGTGATGGGTGGCAGGAGCACGGCGAGGAACACCAGCGGTGTGAACACAGAGCAAAATACACGTGCTTCTGCAAGGACTTTCTCACCAGGATGCACCCAGCTCTGACTGTGGTCTGCCAACGCTCTGCAGGAGGTTCAACACCCGTCTGCGCAGACCAGGATGCTGCTGACACAGCGCCAGTGCCCAGGATGAAAGCAGACTCCAAGCAGATCCCACCAGGCCGACACATCTGTGGCCAACGGCTCTCACCAACTGGCACAACCGAGGTTCAGTGAATATAACCCGTCATGGAATAATCAGGGCTCAAATCTCGTAATGTTCAGCAGACCCATCAGGACAGTCCATCCCCACACATGCAGTCTTCTCCTCCCCATACGTATTCTTTGCATAAAACCATCCCCTCTTCTCTCCTAGCGGACGAGTTATCAGGGGCTGAGCTATCTCTGGCTCAGGGAATCCAAGGGACAGAAACACGGCACCTGGTGCACCCTCTCTGGATGGAACCTCTGTCAGGACACACTGTCTCCTACCCCAGCACACCAGAAACTTCTACCACACACAACCTTCAGAGAAGCTTTTCTTGTGCTGGTGCGTGCCGCCCCTGGAGGAAGGGTGTTGCTGACCCAGAGCTGTGGCTCTCCCTCCACACTCTTTGTCCCCTTCCCATTAAGATCCATGGGGTCACCCTTACTTCTGTGGGGGAGTTCAGCTCCAAGCGATGAGTGCTCACAAGTATTTGGCGATCATGCTATTCAGTGCTGTTGGCTCCAGCTCTCCCAACCTCTTATATTCAACTGGAGAGCAAGAGCTGGAGGGAACTGGGAAGAGAGCCCACTGGCCCTCTTACTGAGAAACACAACCACACCGGCTTTCGCACCATTCCCACCATCCACACCATCTCCCAGAGGCAACATGGAGCTCTGCAGCCTTTCCAGCTCCCACTCTGGAGCAGACACGAATGGGGAGGAATCCGAAACTCAGCTGCTCGTGCTGGACGCACATGAGGTCTGCCAGGAGGCAGCAGGAGACACAAGGCAGGTGGGGGGCAGTGACACAAGTTTTTCCGCAGTGGAGCAACTCTGCTTAGTTTTCTCCTGGCTAGAACATACATAGGGGCTTTGGCAGTGGAAACAAGGAGGGACATCAGCAGATGTGTGGCCCAAAACAAACTAAACTTGTAGGTCAGCACTGAATGTTTTCAAGTAGGTGTTGCTGCCACCACACTCCGGCTGGATCACCACATGATTTCAATCACCTGTCCTAACTGGTGACATCAGTTAGGGCAGGTAACTGGTGAAGCCAGAATTTACCTGCAGCCTTATTAAGGATGAGAAGTCAGAGCAATTTCAGGACCATTCCTTTCTTTCTCCTTTGGACTAAAGGTGATGCCTTCCACAAAATCCTCGTGAGCCAGATCCAGAGCCTGTCTGAGATGACGCTTCACATAACGTAAGAAAGGCTCTGGAAAGGCAGAAGTCCCCCAAAGGGATTGCGCTTGACCGTCAGGAGCCCACAGCAACTCCAGTGTGCCCACAGCAGACACTGAGGCCACATCCCTGTCAAAACATCGGTTTCCACCCAGTGCCTTGGGGACACCTTGAGGTTTGTGGACTACCCTACGCTGTCCACATGAGGGAATTAAGAACAGGCCTGACACCAGAGTGCTTTAGTCTGCTGTAGAAGACTCCTAACCTCCACCTACACTGAAGTGCGACAGTGGCCAGAGAGGGAGAGGAAAGTGGGAAGGGGCAGTTGGCGATGCAGACATGGCATTCATCACGGGCTTTTGCTACCAGCCACAGCCGAGAGGCACAGCTCAACGGGCTTTGTGATGGTCCAGGTCCCTCATTGCTCCGGGGCAAGCCCACCACTGCGCAGAGGCACAATGGGGACTCAGCCCCAGAAAGCGCGCGCTGCCCCAGCGGGCTCCGAGCCTGCAGCAGGCAGGGGTCCTGAGCCCCCCGCACCGCACCGCCTCTCCCAGGGACACACTCCACACACCGCGAGCGGCTCCCTCCCAGACCGCCCACCACACGCCAGCTGGAGAGCTGGACGAGCCGGCCAGAACTCAAGGGCATGTGCCGGCAACCCCCCAATCTGTAAATGGCCTCGGGGGCTCAGGGCTGAAAGCCTGGGAGCAGCAGTAGGGTCCCAATTAAAGCAGCAGCACGGTAGGGGAGCAGAAGCAGCGGAGCGTACAGTACCCCAAGAGACATTTCCTTCCCAGTCAGGAGAACGGTTCTTCCCCCACCCGGTGCCAGCAGCACCGCGGGATGTCACCAGAGCGCAGGGCCAGACCCTGCGGGACCCGGCTGCTGCAGCTGCTGGAGGGGCTGCTGCCACTGGCCCCGTGTCCCCCAGCGGCCCTCCTCCCACCCGCCAGTGCCTCCCACAGCCTGGCTCCACTGACACCCAACACGGACAGGGTCCTCCCAGCAACACTAAGACAAGGAGGCTCTTGGCCAATGAGGTGGTGATTCAGGGCACCAAAGCAACGCTCAGAAATCACAGAATTACAGAATAGCTTGGGTTGGAAGGGACCTTTAAAGGCCATCTAGTCCAACCTCCCCTGCCCTGCCATCTTCAGGGACACCTTCAACTACACCAGGTTGCTCAGAGCCCTGTCCAACCTGGCCTGGAATGTTCCCAGGGATGGGGCAGCCACCACCTCTCTGGGCAACCTGGGCCAGGGGCTCACCACAATCAGCGTGAAACATTTCTTCCTTATATCTAGTCTAACTCTCCCCTCTTTTACTTTAAAGCCATTTCCCCTTGTCCCATGGCTCCCCTCCCTGATCCAGAGTCCCTCCCCAGCTCTCCTGGAGCCCCTTTAGGCACTGGAAGGGGCTCTGAGGTCTCCCCGGAGCCTTCTCTTCTCCAGGCTGAACCCCCCCAACTCTCCCAGCCTGTCCTCCCAGCAGAGGGGCTCCAGCCCTCGCAGCAGCTCCGGGGCCTCCTCTGGCCCCACTCAAACAGGTCCACATCCTTCTGATGTTGAGGGCTCCAGAGCTGGAGGCAATATTCCAGGTGTGGTCTCCCCAGAGCGCAGCAGAGGGGCACAATCCCCCCTCGCCCTGCTGGCCACGCTGCTGGGGATGCAGCCCAGGGTGCCGGGGGGCTCTCTGTGCTGCCAGCGCACATTGCCGGCTCATGGTGAGCTTCTCATCCACCAACACCCCCAAGTCCTTCTCTGCAGGGCCGCTCTCAATCCACTCATCGCCCAGCCTGCATCCATGTTTGGGATTGCCCCAACCCGCTCGCCCTGAAACATCGTCCGAGACACTAATGCCAAGCCTGGAGGGAGATGGCTTCCACTTCACACCTAGCTCCCTATGGGGTGAGCTTTGGCTACACAAGAGCATCCGGATTTCCACTGAAATGACTCAATTCCCTCAGAACACGGCCGGGCCAGCCCGAGTCTGTGAAACACAGGTACCCGTCTTGTCCCCTTTAACGTGCAGAGCAAGGACTAGAAAGGTCTGAGCTCTCTGCTCAGCATCACTTCTTTTCTCCCCTCAGCTGAACAGAAACACCCATTACCGGATCCAAATCCGCGTGCTGTAAAATGGAGCTCGGCTGTTCCCCGCAGAGCAATGGGAAAGATGCTGCTGGACCCGACCCGCAGCCAAGAGCCAGCCCAGCTGAACAAGCCAAGGTCCAGTTATATTTTCCATCTTCTCAGCCCTGTCTCCAGGAAGGCTGCCGGCATGTTTAGTTTTTGTTTCTTCCTCCCATTTCCTCCAGCCATCCCTAGCAACTGCTCCCCAGCAGAAAAATCAGCCTTCTCCGCCTTCCACCTCTTCGCAGAGGTGACGATGGAAGGGGTCTGTGTAGGGGAAGCTTTCACCCAAAGTAAAGCAACAGAGCAAACACAGATTTAGCTGGTCCTGCTGTGGTTTTCCTTGGGATTAGGGCTGACTGTCAGTGACCAGCTTTGCACTCGCCCAGACGGGCTCTGGAGAGCAGGTCACACGTATGAAATGACTTTTCTGGGTCTCATCACAAAACCTCCTTGTTTCGATGCCACTTGCAATGGCATCCACATTCTACAGTCTTTCTCCAGGTCTGTTTGCTGGCACTTTTCAGAGCTGAATCTCTTTTTGTCATTCCCAGCTCACGTCTCTGAGTCCTCAAGACCACATCGGGATCGTTCCTCCCTAGCCGGGATTCACACCACCACTGTCACCTGCACGCACGCTGCACCTCTCCTTCCAGGTCACGAGTGATACCGCAGAAGAGTCGCTTCTAACACAGACGCACAGAGCTTCCCACTACACAACTCACACGCCCCCCGCCAGCCCCATACAACTTTCCCGTGGGGCTGTATCAGCCCGGACCATTCGGGCTGGCGCTGCGGTGCAGGCAGCGCGGCCGACAGGGTACTCACAGCCTCAGGCTGCTGCCGAGCCCCCTCCCTTCGCACACCCCAGCTCAGCTCCCCCCGAGCCGCCTCAATCCACGCGTCCGTGTCCGGAGCGGAGGGCGCCGTCCGCCACCACCAGCCCAGCGGCTGCGGGACTTCGCCTGCCCGGCCGGGACTGCGAGCAAAACCCTTCTGCAACGGCGAAGCGGCGCGAGAGCCCCCCGGCCCTGCTCGCCCTGCGACGGAGGAGGCGGCCGCCGGGAGCGGGCACACGAAGAGCAGAGCAGTGGAGGGCTGAGGGACACAGAAAAGCTGCTGAGCTACAACCCGGGACTCGGCTGAATCCTCCTGGCAGCTGCCTCTCTGCTGGCAAGACACCGTCCATTTGGAAGCGAAAGCCCCCAAAAGCCTAGTCCGCCTCACCGGTGCACGCCTGGCACCCACCAGAGCCAAACACTCCTCCCACCCGGTGGACAGGCAGAGCCGGGGCGGTTCTGGCCTGTTGGAGGTACTGACATCTTAGACAAAAAGAAAAGGAAAAGATTATTTTGGACGGAGCCAACTATTCTGCTGCGGCCAAACCACAATGTTTCATTTCAATTTAAACCTACTGAAGTTTGCGTTTGACACTTTCAACTGTGTTCATAAAAAATGCTTAGAGGAGTTTCCAACACAACAAAGCCTCTTCCAAGTGAGAAAGCAGTGAGTCTTGCCTTGCAAATCTCAGAATCTTTCATTGTTTTCCTTTCTTTCCTAAAATGGGCAACTCAAAAGTCACACAAATTTGTGCTAACAAGAAATGTCCACGTGGCTCATGTGGTTTGTTTGGCTCCCAAAGTACGTTTGCCGACTGAATGCTACCTGCCAGGATGCTCCCGGCAACACCTCCGCGACACCTCTGTCAGGACCGCGGACGCCCGGCAGCCCTCGCCCCAAAGCCAGCAGCTCGGCAGGGACAGAGGCTCCTCGTACCCTGATGGGCTGCATGGCCAGAACCACTTCAGAGGAGAGAAGCTGCTGCGTCACCTATGCCACCTCCTGCTGCAGCTGTTTTCCTCACCGTATCCCCCACCAGAGCACGCAGCGAGCCCACTGCCCACTGCTGGTCTGTGGCCAAGGGAGGAGCGACCTCAGCTACTCGGGAAGCTACCCACGGAAACAGACTTTCCCTAATGCAGCATCGGGTGCAGGTCTTGCTGTTTTCTGATAACCTCAGAAAAAATTCACAGTATTAAAAGAAGCATCACCTCTCCTACCTGCCGCAATGGGCTATTGCTAGAGCATCTTGTATACGGTGTGCTTGGTGGCACGCTTGGTGATGCTACATTGCTCCCATAAAACATGCCATAGCTAGGACCTATTATTAGCTGTTGAATGTGGAGAAAAACATCACCATCTTTTTATTTTAAATGAAGAGTCTTTTGGGGTATCATTTTGCAAAGGTAAAGAGCATTATAAACCCTATCATGGACATAGCAAAGAACTCCTTGCCCTGCACATGAGCCCCTTCTAAACCACCAGGCCAGAATGCTGCTGAGGTCACGACACAAAAGAAAGGCACCAGCAGAAATACTCCTCTTGTGGGCCCGGCCAGCCCACCCAGCGCCCTCCCTTTTCAGAGGAGAGAGATCTGCTTCCAGAAGGCTGACAAGGCTGGGTCAGTGCGGGACTCAGTGATCAGCCAACCCGTATTTTTTACACCTGGCTGCAAAACCCAGTTTCTTTTCTGCATAGGAGTTCCATAGAGACCTACATTTTCCCGGGAAAAGCACGAGGTTTTCAAGAACACATCACCCAGAATAACAACTGCGGCGTCTTTCCAAAGCCCCGGCAGTGCGAGCTTGGCGTGCTGTCACGGTGCCTTACGGATGGGGTGGGCAGGCACCCCCAGGCACCCCAGGCACCCCGGTGCCAGCTCCCTGCCCTGACTGCACTGGAGCCGTCCGGCTGGCAAAGCCTTGACCACCCAGCGCTGAGAATGAGGACAGAAGGAAGCCAAGGACTGCTGCCACAAGGCAGTGTGATCAGTCAAACTATTTACATGCTAGGGTGAGGTTTTTGGTAAAACAAAAGCTCTTTGCAGCAAGCAGGAGCCCTTCAACTGAATCCCTACTTTCTTTAAAAAAACTACCCCTACCGCATAACTCCCATGAAATCCAGTATCTGTGTCTTCTTACGCGGGGGGTGGTTTATCAAACTTTGCAGTTTTGCTTAACTGCTGGCAATAAACTGTACACCAACACAAACAGCCAAAGAACTGACCTCTTATTGCTGTGCTTCAGGCATCAGATTTCTTAAAAACCACAAAAACGTCCAGGGTTTTTTTCCATAAAGATCAGAGTATTTAGCATCAAACTCCATGAATTATAATACAGGTTTCACTGTTGTATTTGCATTGTGGGAACTAGTTCAGTGCCCTGGGTTGTTCCTGTTGTTTGTAGAAATACCAGAAATAACGTAACTCCGAATCCTTCTCTTAAAAAAAAGTAAAACCAAAACAAAAACGTGAGCTCTCTGCTGAATGGGGTGATACTGAAGTTATGAATTAATGCTATCAAAGTGCTTTATGATCCCTTCCATAAGTGCAAGATTTTAAACTGTGCTAAAAGGCAGTGCACAACTGCAACTTTTAGATCACACTAAGGTGAGGAAAATGCTGTTGGCTCGGTGTTTCTGCTATAAACTACTGGCAATGGAAACAAAAACGCTGAATGCTGAAATCGTAGCACATTTTACAAGTGTCAGAAAAAGAAAAAACTAAGAGAGAATTGAGTTAGTTCAAGCTCCCTTCTCCATTTGAGGCATCCCTGTGTGTCTTCCCAGGATTTACCACAAACTGAATCTGAGTGGTGTCACCCAGCTGGACACGAGGAGGCACATGTGACACTGGCCACCTCCAGGAGAAAGCCACCGACTGGCTCCAGCAGGTCTTCTGGAGGGGACGGACCCCTCGCCTGCCTTCGCTGCCCTGCAGCCTCCCTCACACTCCTGGCTCCTGCAAAGGGCAGGAGCCTCCTCCTCCTCTTCCTCCTCTTTTCCTTCCTCCTCCTCCTCTTCCTCCGCGGCCGCCAGGCTGATGGAGCTGCCCCAGCCTGCGGTGAAGCTGCAATCCCGTGTTTGTGGGACCACAGCCAGTTGCCTTGGAAATGACGACTTCACTGCAGAACCACGCAGCAGGACGGGAGGACACGTCTGGGGCGAGCCGAAGAAGCAGAGTGCTGCTGCCTGTGTCACTGAACAGGAGGATGGAAAAGCAGGGTCTCTGCAGGGCTGAGCAGCAAGGAGGTACATGGAGGAGGCTACAACGGGCTTCTGGTTGACCTTCTTCCCAGGCAGGGAGCGCAGAGGTGTCCCTTTGCCATGTAAAGTCCAGTATCTACGCATACGTTACCAGCCCTCGGTGAACATCCCTACCACAGGAATTCAGAAGATTTGTCTATGACCTACAGAGAAACTCTCTTTGACTTCGTTATAGTAAAATGAGCGCTGTAGCCCACCCTGGTTAGACAAAAGGCACGGCAGCTCTTGAGGAAAACTGCAGGAAACTTCACAAGGGTCGAGTCCACACAGGCTATTACTGATGGAAGCCCACACCGAGTTAAATTGCTCTTGTTAAATAAGGTCTCTGCGAATAGTGCAGCCCAGAGCAGAACCTGCCCCCCCAACACTGTTCCTCCACCCTTGCTGCAGCAGATCCTCGTACCGGGGAAAGAGGGCTCCTGTTTTTGGCAAAGAGCACCCGAAAGGCACATCTCTTGATTGGGGGAGTCCTGCATGGGGACGCGGCCGAGCCCATCTGCCCGCTCCGCAGCCAGAGCCTCCTCCAGCAGCCGCCCCAGCCACCAGCCACTCTCCCCATCCCTGAATCAACCGGCAAAGCTCAATTCCCCCCGATGAAGCACAGACACGGCACCTAACTGCTCTGAGCCTGACCCCTCGCTGTACTGCCACCACGGCCTCACTGTGCCCAAACCTGCAGCTCAGCTTTTGTCCTTCCAACACACTTTGTGATAGAGCACAGTGAGGTTGAAACATCCACCCGGGCCCATATGACACCAACAGGTTGTATGGCATCACGTTATCACCGGGCAGTGACACAGTGCGGTTGGCTTCCTGCAGAAATGCTGGTGCTCTAGTTGTAATTAATGCTGCTACAAACAAACAAAAAAAACCCCCAACAAAACCAACAAAAAAAGAAAAGGTGTGTTGGTCTGCTGTACTTCCAAGAAACTGCTCTCTGCAAAAATTAGGGGATGCAGCTCCGTCTGCTGCCCTGTCCGTGCACAGGCAAGTGTCTTGCTCTCAGCCTTCTTAATAAGTTTCTTGGTCAGGGGTAGATGATTTAACCTCTCTCTCTGTTTCTTAATCTGTGAAATTATTCAAAGAAGTTCGATCTGCCTTGACAAAAGAGCCTTTGTGTGCTCTGAATCTGCAGAGTTCACCACAAGCAAACTCTCTGTGGCTGTGCAGGCACAGCACGCACGACGGGCATTTCCCACCAGGACCGTCGTACTCTGGGACGCTCCTAAACTTGGAAGTTGCAGCACAAAGTCCTGTGATTCCTTCCAGCCGTGTAGGCACAAGAACACTGATCTAGAAAGCTTCCCACTGTCTTAGACAAGATGTGCAAATAAAAAGGGTTTGGTTGCTGATGCTTATCAGCTGGAAGGCCTCAGAGGAAGAAATCTGGGAGTAGAAATCATCAGGAAGAGAGAAGCTGTTGAAGGAAAACCTCAGCTACGAAACTCCAGAGATAAAGGTCTACGTAAGACCTTAAAAGGGAATGAGACTGTTTCAAATTTTTGGTACAGCTAATAAAGAAAAGCTCACAGCGGAGCCTGCAGACAGCCCGTCCTGAGTTCCTGTTTCTTTTCCAACAAGCAGCAGCATAAAATTGTTAATGCAGTGGTCAGCACTGCAGCTGCTATTCAAACCATGTGGACAAGGTTGGTACTGAGAGGAATAATGTTAATTTTGTTCCTGACTCTGTAAAACGGGCTGTAAAGGAGGAAAACTCAAGAACAGGAACCGAATAGTGTGCCAATAAGAAACCAAAAAGCAGAGGCGCAATGAAGAAACCTCAAAGCAGCCCAGTGCCCAGCTAGAAGTTCCTACAGAAGACAGCGAGCGTTAAGGACAGCCTGATGCTTTTCCCCAGAACAAAGCCAGGCCAAGTCACTGCACTTCACTGCTTCCGCTCCCATCAGGCTCCGACCTCTCAGGCTGGTGAGGGCAGTCCTCGGGATCACAACCGTCTGCAGCTGATCAGGGTTCACGCTCTGCACACAAGCTGAGGTTTCTGCAGAACCCCGAAACAACCACACCACTGCTTCAGCTTAAGCTGCAGGCTTCAGTGATTTTTGCTTCCATTTCTAAAAATGGGGTTTTATTAATTTGCCCTGTTCACCCTTGAAAATCAGTGCCCTTAAGACAACCATTTACTAAAAAGTTCAGACCCAAATAAACTCATTGACCAGGCCACCTAGCAGCCCTACCTGCCTCACGTGTGAACGAGCGACAGGCTCACTGAAATCCCAACTGAGGAATTTACTCAACACTACAAAATTCATCCTCTTTCTGCCAAACTCGGGCTGGTGTCAATGGGACCAGAGCCGAAAGCAGGAAGCGATCTCAGTCTCCGGCAGAAGGATCCCCGCTGCGGAGCCGGATGAGTCTGTTCATTACCTGGAGTTTGGCATAAGTTGAGAAACTTTGTGCCCGATGATACCTTCAGTGATGCCACCCCCCAGGGAAGTGCCGTCCCTCGCTCCCGGTGCCGTACCTCTGATTGGTGTCAACGTGAGACACGGATCAGCCTGGTCTGGAGTAACAACGCCAAAATCCCCCCTTTTTTTTCGGGGGGCAGATATTCTTCCATACAAGTATAGAAAGAGCAACTGCAGCAAGCCGAGCCGCCGCGCACCCGCTCAGCTCCACCCCCGGTGAGGCGGCGGCGGAGACCCCCGGATCCCGCCGGCAGAACGGCCGACACCCCGCGGGTGACAGCGGAGCCCCCGATCCCGAGAGCGACCGGGGAGGGGGGGACACCGCCGGCGGCTCCTCCCGCCGCGGCGGCGCCGAACCCCCCCGCGCCCCGCCGGGTCCGCCGCGCA
>VUYV01000251.1:975529-996563 GCA_008711295.1 Anarhynchus alexandrinus
GATCTCCGGCGCTGGGACCGGCGGGGCTGCAGCCGGGCCGGGGCGGTGCGAGCGGCACCGCCCGACCCGCACAGGCACAGCCCGGAGCGGCTGCGGCGGCGCCCCCCGGTCGGGCGGGGGTACGGCGGTGCGCCGGGAACTCCGCCGGAGCTGAGGCTGAAATACGGCAGTGTCGGCGTGACGAAGTGGCACAGCCTGTGGAGTCTGTCACACAGCGCCGAAACCGGAGTTTTGCCTTAAAATTCTTTTTCCAAGTGTTTATTTCTCTGTAGAAAACACGTGTACATAGTACCTGGGCTCAACACCCTCTCAAGTAATTTCACACGCCACATATTTGTGTTATGAGATGTTGTCAGTTATCCTTCTCTCAGCCCTTTCTGTGAAAACGCAGCAGTGCCATTGTCTCTGCCGGTCCCCCAAGCGCTGGTGGGTCTCACCAAAAAATTGACACGGAGCCCGACCCGCGATGGAGAGCGATGCCCCTGCGGTGAGGCCTGGGGGAGTCTGCGGGCACCGGCTGACGGGCGCTTCTTGGAGTTACGAGGGAGGAAACGCTCTGGGGTTGTTTCCTTCCTTCTGCGCTCTGGGGACCGGTCTGCTTTTGTGACTGGGCTTGTACCGGTGTCATTAGCTAAGTGGAACAATCCACAGGACCTTGAATTTTTGACTAATTATTCAGGTCTGAAAGGTTAGGAGAAGAGACGATGCACTAAATATAAACAGTGTGTCAGCAAACGGGTGAGTTACTTTAACAGCATTGTGTTACGCAGCAGAGTAAAACGCTGCTCAGCACCTACCCTTACTCTCTCTAAAGCAACAGCAGAGAGGGTTAAATTTGGTTGTTCTCCAGTCTTACATGAACATTAATATACAGCTGCCCTGGCTCTGTACTTCTTCTACTACTGCTCTCCTGGCAAATGCTCTCCCGGCAAATGCTCTCCCTCTGTAACCAGATGCTTCGCAGTGAGGCCGCCAGTCCTGTCCGCAGAGATGCACACAAAGTGGTTGCCCACCAGGACTTTACCTTCCTAAGGAACCACCTTAGCGTGAATGAATTTATCGTCCTCCCGCTGCAAGTTGGATCCACTGAGCAGAAGGTGAAAACCATCTCAGCCAGCTCCTGCCCCTAGCAAGGGGGAAATGCACACATCTGCTGATTTCGGAGCCGGTGGCCAGAACACTTTCGACAGTGAGCAGAGCCCCCACCTTCTAGTTGCCAAGTAATAGCACTTGAGGCAGAGAGCCTTTCTGGGGAGGAAAAGCATGCTCCTGACCGCAGACTGCCCCATGGCTTTGTGCGCTGACCCCGCTGAGGTTAGAGTGAACCCCTTGTTTGGGTTGGGACCTCTCCATATGGTTGTGTAGCTTTATGGGGAATTAAAATTCCTTGGAACGGGGCCTGGCCTTTGTCTGGTTCTGCAAATGTGCAAAAGTTTCAGCTTTATACTTTAATAGCAATATTTATTCAAATCCTGATTCTAATGTTTATCTTTCCTGGTGCCTTGCTGCATTGCACTGAAGTTATCTGCACCAGTAAAGGAGTACGGGGGCTCTTCTAAGTGAAGGCTTTAAAATCTGACCTTTACTGGAAATTATTCACTGTGTAAAAGACAATTCCTGATTTTATTTCTCAAATTGCCATTCGCTTTTAAGATTCTTTTTGTTAGGTGTTGTAAGGCCTCTAGTTCAAGAATACCATGGAAATTGAAGTTTGGGCTCAGCGTGCGTTCACTTTGCTTTTGAGCCCAGCAGAATGCATTATTTATATTTCTGTATATGTATGTCTCAGATCAGATTTGAAGTTTTTAATTATACCATGACAAAATGGGTGTCCCCTGTAATTAAGCACATATTCTTTTCTTTAAATCACATGTTTGTATGCTAGTGGGCAAAAATGCTTTGGAGGCAAACGGTCACGAGTGGTGCATCTTCAAATCCTGCTGTGAAACCAGATCTCCCCTCGCTTGTCTGTGCAGCGTAGAGAGATAGAGATCAGGGAGGGGACCCCACGGAAAGGTTGTCTCCCCAGCCTGCGCCCAAGGAGGATGGAGATGGCAGGCGTCTGCGCTCCTGTACTTGGGTGCTGCCGCGGGACCTACCAGAACTGACACGTCGGCCCTGCGGAGCGTTCCCTCGGCTCGAGGACTGCGCTCGCATCTTGACCCCAGAGCCAGAGTGCCGGTCCCTCGTAGTTCGGGAGTCTGCGCTGCGCCTGCCAGATGGGCACTGGCGGTCATACCTTGAAAGAAAAGAAATAGGCGGGTATTCAGACTCAGGGAACAGCATTAATTTTATGGGAAATTACATTTTGTAGTGGCAAGCTCCTGATTTATGTCTGACTAGACGGTGTCTTTCTGGTAGAGTAAGAACTGTTTTTATTAAGCAGCACTGAGAAATGGAAATCAGTGACGTTACAGGGTGAACCGCGCTGGTATGAATGGGGGCAGTGGTGCAGCCTTCTTGGAAATGGTCTTTAGGCAAATCCCTTTCTGCAAAAGGATTAGTTAATAAGATGGGACATAATCACCCTATCTGGGGTGGGCGTTTTCTTACTCTGTGCACTCAGCCCCCGTACTGGTTTCCTTTGTTGTCCCCATCATCTGCTGCCAGAGCACCAGCTGGGTTTCCCGTCAGTCCCTATGCAGGGGAATCGCGGGCCCAAATGACGACTGCCCGATCTGCTGAGTAACCAGTGAGAGGCACAACCTGCGGTATAACTTTCACAAGCATTTTCTCCATCAGGCTGCTCACTTACAAAGTGTTATCTTTTAAATATCTGAACAGGAATTTAAATTGCCAACTGAATTATTCAAACAGCAAAGGTATTGACAGAGAAGTCATATTAGGTCATCTTGCCTGCTGCTGCCAAGGCATCGTTGTTCTCTGCTGGGTATTTTCTGGTGATTTTGCTAATTCATTTTCCGTTTGTCAGGCCGGCAGGCCGTTTCTTAATTGGATAAACTCTACATCCTCTGTTGGCAAACTTCTGGGCTGGTTCCCAGTTCCCAGATGCTCTATGCAACGTCATTCTGTCTGTGATAAAAACAGAAAAGCATTAAAAAAAAGGGAAGCATGTCCCAAATTTTGGTTTATTGTTCATATAATGTTGCCTGTGCCACTGGATGTTGCTCACTACAACAGCCGTTAAGATCTTGTTGTGTTTCCCTTGTCTCGCTAACAAGGTGGAACCCATTGGCCCTCGCTGTTGTTTTAGACTGCTACTGACGCAGAATCACACTGCTGAAGACTCCAGCTGGGTTTTATCAGGCAATGGATAATTTCAGGACCAATGGTAACTATCTGGGGTTCTTCAGCCAGGTGATTTTCGTGGGCGTCTATCAGTAAACAGAAATCAAATACCGTGTTTCCAAGCACGAGCTCGTAAACTGCCAAGAGGACGCACCTCCCTCTGTGTACGGTACGATAGTGACACGCACGGTGGTGGCACGTGCGTGTTGGTGCAATGTCAGCGGCCTCCGGTGCGGCGGCAGACGGGCGCGCGGCGGCGGACGCGTTAGGGAGCAGCGTGGGGCTGATGGCGCTCGATGCTGATGTGCTCTCGCTGCTGTAGAAGTCCCTTCCCCTCAGTGGTCTCACAGGCAGCAGTCACATCCTCGTTTTCACCCCCATTTTGGTGAGTTAAATGCCCTTCATTATTAACATTGAAGTTTTTGCCGTCTGCCATCTGTGTCGGAAATGACCCGATGTTCTCTCCCAGGTGACTGGTGAGGACATGAGACACGACGTCTCTGCCGACGTGGGGGTGTTTTCCCATGGCTGTGATGCCCCCACAGTATCCAGGCCACCCAGTACACCAGTGGGGCCCGCAGGGATGGGTCAGCACCTCTTCTCAACCAAACTCCACCTGCGAGGTTGCTGCACAAAGCCCTCACAAGAGCTGCAGCACTTGCACCGACGTCTCTGCCCCGCTGAGAAGGGGCTCTCACCCGCGCAGGGATCACGTCCGCGGCTCTGGGCACGTCTCTCCAGGGCTGCTCCTGCACCACCAACGCTGTTGGCCTGTTCCTGGGGCAGCTGAGCACCACCACGGTGCAGACGTTGCTCGCAGGAGCCAACGGACTTTGCAGGAATCGGGTGACTTCCAGTGCTTTCTAGCACTGCGTGTCAGCTGAGCTGCCCCTTTCACCCCAGAGAAACACAAAGGCTTTGGCAGGAAGACACTCCTGCCAGAGGTTCACAGTATTTACTGTTTAGCTTTTTACTCTTGCTTCTTTTTCTGGAGTTACTCAGCCTCTTTAAAGAAAGCTGAGCGGGTGGGAGGAAAGCGTCGCGGGCTCCATAGCTGTGACCACAATGCTCATTAGACTCCGGGAATGTCATGTTGTTTGAGGGAAATAGGCTGTTGACATTAGGTGAGATTTGACCCCCTCCTTCACCAATGCTCACAAGCTCAAGCAAAGGAGAGCCGTGTCCTGAGTGAGGACATTTCCTTCCTTGATGTCAAATCAATACAAAATGGCTTTACACTGGTTTTCCTGTGGGCTTGGAGGCAGCAGATCTTTAATTGTGCATGAAAGGGACATAATGACAGCATAACTTTGTTAGCTTGATAAATGCACGTCTGGTTCCACAGCTCATTTGCTTCTAAGGTCTGCAGATTCAGCTGGAGAAGCCCTGAGAAGCAGCAGGGCAGTGGTGGTGGCAGGTTAACACCTATTTATTCATCCCCATCTGCTTCCTACAGGGTTTGATAAAACTGCAGCCCTTTATTACCTGCATGATGAGGAGCAATGGCAAAATTAGTCAGAGTTACCTTGTTTCCTGCAAAGTTAGAGCTGCCTTCTCTTACTCTGCCGTCCTGATTTACGAGGGTGTCCTGTTTGAGGAGACTGCCAGACAAACAGGATTGTTTTGCTGATTCATTCTTGCAGCAACGCCAGGACAGCCTCCAGCACTGCATTTCATGTGCCTCAGGGAATGTCAGGCTAAGGACAAACACAGAAGGAATAGCGAAAGAACCAAACTTGACAAGAAAATCTGCTTGTCCTACTTACATTTAGAGGCAGAGTTCAGAGATGGGTGGGTTCTCTCATTCCCCAAGAAATGGCACATTCAGGAAGGGCAGGCGACTGACGAGCCTGCTGTCTCCATCGACCAGGGAAGGCCAGTGACGGATGCTTCCATCACCATGCTCCAGTCTCTAAACTTTCCGACACAGTGAGTTAGGGGGTCAGAATAGACCTTCATGATCCTCCAGGCTGCTCTGCACATCAAAGGGTTCTCCATCTCAACTCTGTATATCTTTCAGAAAACCATTTACACTTTTAGTGCTGGGGAGTATGTGACACGCACAGTGAGAGCCTCCTCTAAATGTGCTCAACTTCAGGTTTCAGCAACGGACGTCTCATACACATCCGGCCATGAGCTTCAGGGGCCTCCTGTATCAAGTGTCTGCACCCCCATATTGGCTCTTATAGATTGTGATCGAATTCTGCTTAACCTTCTCTTTGACATGAATACATGATGATTGTATTGTTGTCCTTGAGAATAAACTACAGGGCATGTTTTCCCGTCCTTTCGCTGTGATTGTGGCTGTAGGGGGTGGCAGTTTTGTCATCCACTGGAGACACAGGCAGCTAGAGCTGAAGGCAGCGTGGCAATACTACAGCAATGTTAAATACATCCATAGTACGCCCATTTGATATTTCTCTTTACACATCCAAGGACTAGTTGTCTTTGCCACAAAGTCATGATGGGAGCTGATGTTCAGCTGATTTAAAATCACTGTTTTCCAGAACAGAGTTTCCCGTGCCGATAGATGTCTTTGTTCCTAGATGTGTGAGTTTGTGTGTCACCCTGTGAACGTGCCGTTTTGTGTGATGGGGCCCAGCTTTCCACGGCATGGCCGGCGTGCTGCCCTACCCCCCTGGATGTGCTGTACCGAAGGAGAGAAGTTAACGGATGAGACTGGAAGGACACAACTTGTGTTGTCATAAACTAGGAAAGACGGGAGCAGGACGGTTGTCTAACACGGAAGCGACATTGGGGGGAAACAACCCTCTATATCGGGTTCTGGAGAAAGGTCTCACCGCAGGCACAGACGTCATCTGACGGACTGCTGTACAGCGGGGTGGTGGCTTTCCTCAAATCCTTTACCAAAGTCAAACCACTGCAGAGTTGGAAAGAAAAAACATTTGACTCTGTCAAAAGCCTGTCCAGTATTCCATGTCAAAGCCACAACCCATAGCGTGTTAATTCCTATTGCAAAACGCTGTTGTATTGTTGGAGGCTATAACTTGTAGCAACACATACAGACAGACTTCAGTGTGCTGTCAGTCTGTCATGCTAACAGAGAGCACAACTCTGATGAGCAGTTGGAAGTTATAATCTTCTGTGCTGGGTTATTCCAAGAATATTTCTGAAATGGAGTAATGCTTTTTGTTCCCAGATTTGTTTAGTGCTGAGCAAAACCTATGGGAAAGTCCAACATTTCAACATGTGTTTTTTTCCTCCTGAAATGAGCTGATAGTCAAAATGTTAACAAATAATAATTGTGGAATAGGAGTTCTGAAAATTTCCCTGTGGGGACTCTGGCCTCTCCTTCCTTCTGCCTCTCCTTGTCTTCTAAGGAAGGACTACTCCCTTTTCCCCAGTGCCCACGGCCTCTCGTGGTGCTACAGGCATCACAATCCATTGCAAACTGTGTCACTCAGTCATGAAGTTGTTGGAGACAAAAGGTGCCAGAGATAAAGCTCTCGCGAAGCAACAGAAGTAATGCTTTTAAGAGGTGCAGAAGTACAGATTGGGCAACAGTACAAACCCCCAAATATTCCAACCTGAGTAGAGTCTACATAGCTAGGTGGACCCACTCTAACTAGCGAGGAAGAACATTGGTGACCCAGGAGGCTCTGCACATCAGGTAAGCTCCAGCCACCTTGCCTGAAGATGCAGATAGCTCAAGACCAGCCCAGAGATGCAACTCCAGACTTCCAGGAACTACCAAGTAAGCCTGCAGCCATCTTCTGTAGGTTGCAGGTCAGTGGGCAGTTTCAGCATCACAGTTTGGGGAAGGGTGAGACCCTAAAAGAGCTGTCTGGCTTTGTGTGGAGTGGACTGTTAGGGCCTGGATGAGATGGATTTATGTAAAAAAACACCCATTCTGGATCAGTTTGAAGCCCAAAATATTGTGCCAGATTCACTTCAAGAGCAGTCAGCTCCGTTCCTCTGAGTTCATGTTGTGCCTCTCGAAATCAGTCTCTTTCCACCTGTTCTGTTGGTTCCCTGCTTCCCGCATGACCTCATCCAGCATCTTCTCCCAAGCTGGAGCCTGGCTTGGCCGTTCTCACTTGAGAACTCCGCCTTTGGCCTTTGCTCTGACAGCAAATGCTGACGCGCTTTCAAATGTCAGTCTGCTGTTGTGACTCCCTCTTGTTCCAGCCTCTCCTAGGGGTCACCAGCTACTCCTCTCTGTGCCCGCTTTTATTCCCGGACAGGACTTTGAGGACTAAGCTGAGATTTCCTTGTTTCCATGGTGTTGCACTTGACCTGATCAAGCATTGCAGACCTCAAGTGTTCTTGCCTGCAGCCTCCCCACCGATGGCCTCACAGAGTACACTGATGCTCTATGGCAAAAACAGGTGGTGTATCTAGAGATAATTAGTGATTACATGCCGGTGATTACATGCCTATAATCAGTAATTAGATGTCAACAGAGCAGAATTATAGTGGATTTAAAGGCACTATGTTTGTTTGTTTGTTTGTTTGTTTATATGGTTTCTTGTAACTGTGAGGAAGCAAGTGGTGAAATGTATTTTGGCCAGGCTCGTGAAGTAGGCAGGGCTGCCATTTGTGCACATTTCTGTCACAGCCCTCTGACCTCTGGTACAACCCGTGACATAAGCATCTTAGCTGTGTAAATACCGCAGGACTGAAAGATCCCAGTCTGCTGGGCTGTCACTCCATTTGCCATCACTTTGGAGGAAAAACGTATTCTCTAAGCCCGAGTGACTAATGTCTTGCAGGAACCAGAACCTCTGCTTGCTGTGGCCAGGACCACTTCTTAATTTTCACTAATTCAGATAAAAAATAACTGGGCTGGGAAAGGGTTGTTATCTAATGATGTGTAAAGCTAGACTGTGCTGATGTGGTGTCATGGTTCATATTGCGCTGGAGATGAGGCCACTGCTCGCTGTCTAGCCGCAGCCCTGGCTCAGTGGAGTGACTACCAATAGCTGAGCAAAGCCTTACCACCTAAGAGGAAAAAAGCGTTGGCAGTAGCACTGCTTTAGGACTCTGCTTTTCCCTGGTGAGTCATGAATTTACCAGGATAAACTGTGTTTGGAGCCATGAATGCCCGGCCAGCGATGTCCGGAGCCCGTGCAGGAGGCAGCCGCCCCAGGCAGCTCATTCCGGCGCGATCAGCAGCAGAGAACCAGCCGCCGCCGCGCGGAGTGACGGGCTCCTGGATGCTGACACGACTTCTCCCTCCCACGCTGCAGAAGGAACTGGTGTCACCAGGGAGGTCCCTGCAAGGGCGAGGATGGGATCCCTCGGGCAGCGTGGCCATGTGCGGGGGGTGACCCAGGCAGCAGACCGGGCAGCATCACTCGCTGTGCATGGGACGTGGCAAGGCAGATCGAGAGCTGAGAGCTCCCTCCCATCACAGCAGATTAGCTGGGGAGAACTTAACGTACCGAGGTGATGGATACGGAGCGAGGACAGAGCTACAAAGGTCAGAACGCTGCTAGTCCACAAGAAAGTCTGAAAGCATTTCTGTTTCTCTCCAAGCCGCGGCAGGGAGCCATGTGCGAACCGCTAAGGTTTTGTCTTCCATCTGTTTGAAAGCAGGGGCGGGGGGAGGAATCACGAGAGAGAGATTTATCCTTGTCGGCCAGAGGATGAACCTAAGTCCTGGCTGAAATCTCTATTTGTTGAAGGAAGACACTGCAGGAGAGAGGTATCTCAATGAAAAGACAGGTTTTGTAAATTTTATTTAAAATAAAAGTGTCTTTTGAAGTTTTATGCATCAAAGAGAACAGGAAAAAGGCCCAAATACAAAGGTCCTTGTTAGATCCTCAGACATCAGACATGTCACCCTCTGATCAGCTGAAGATCCTTTGGAAGTTTTCCAAAGCACGTTTTTTCAGGTAAGCAGGCAGCTCTGAGGATTAATAATAAGCTACATTTGCTTTCAGCTTTAATATACTTATGTAATTCTAACCAGGTCAAGAAGTGGCCAAAACACATTATGAAAATAATTTGCATTCATATAATTAGCCGCGTGCATCTGATAGTTGCAAAGTTTCAGGAGACCAATAAGTGCCACGTGTACAGACAGGAGTCAGTGACAGCAACGCAGAAGAACCGTCCCCCGTGTGCAGCGCTCCTGCTCACCAGCACCGGGCACGGGGCTCCCGAGGACAGCGCGGTGGGACACGTCAATGCTGTGGTCGACTCTCGGATTGCAGAATCACTAGCTGGTTTATCATCTCCTTTGGTTTGGTTTGGTTTTCCACCCCAGTGTATATTACATGCTTGTGCTGCGCAGACAGCGCCGAGGCAAAGACGCGATGGGACTGTGGTCTTGGGGCCGCCCGCTGCGGAGGGGTGGTGGCTGCAGCCCCCACTGCAGCCTTCATGCTGTAGCTGGTGGGCACGGTGGTGTCAGCGCAGCATGAGGGCCGTGTCTGGCATAGCCGTCTTCCTCCGCGGGCACTTGGCCAGTGACCCGGGCCGTCTAATAGCCATGCCGCCCGCCTCGCAGGGGTAGCTGCGCCTGCAGCCCGACGCGTGCGGCGAGGGAGAAGAGCCAGGTCTAATCCGATCAGACTGTGGCGCCATTCCTCTCCCACCACCACTGAAAATGGGTTGCTGACAGGACCCACATCAGCCAGTTGTCTGTTTTCCTTGTGGTGCAGCCAAGATGAAAGGGGATACGGACATTTCTCACAGGGACTGACTTGCAAAGGTCATTTGGACTAAAATTCACCCATCCAAATTTTACTTCCATTTCTACTACTACTGCTTTCTGTCAAAAGTATCCAAAATAATGATGGTTTCACCTTGCTGTGTTCCTCCTGGCTAGGAGAGTTGGTTTATCACATTCTTATTTTAACATTCCTGGTGTAAATCTGGATTAACTGGAATGTAGATCTGTGGAGATGCATTTGTGCAAAATAGGTGCAGGAGAAAGCAGAATCAGGCTTGCTGTGTTTTATAACAAAGCTATGTGGTGTTGGCAAACAGAAGATGTCTGACTCCATCAGCCACGCATAGAAACTAAGGCTCTGAGACGCAGTGGGAACAGACAGGCGAGAAATGAATGAGCTCAAGGCACTTCAGGAAACCCCTGGGTGTTTATACCAGGCATTGCTGGGCAAAAAATGGGCAAGTTTCATTTGGTATAAAGAGCAAAGGCAGCAGGGCAGTAAAGACAAGAGTCTTTCAGCAGATCCAGCGCCAGCCACCCACACCTCCAGCTTATCTAGTTGTATTGGTAATTGTGTTCAGTCTGTATGCGCTGTCCCACCAAACTTCCCTTTGAAATCACTGCAAAATTATCCCACCATTAAGGACTGGTGGTGGACTATCCCTTCAACACAGATGTTAAAATAGATAAAAATACATAATGTCCACCTATGTTGCTTGCTAAGTGTGCCCTAGGGAAAAGTGAGCGCAGCTTATGGGCTCCCCTTTCCAGGGACGAGTAGATAAAGGCTTCTGTACAACCGAAATCCATCACCCAAACACATCCTGCTCTTTGCTCCTTTGCAAGCGGTCTTGGAATGGGTTATTCCCTAAACTCATTTTCAGCTGCTCACGTGAAACCCAAGGCTCTGTCAGAAGGCCAGAACCCCAGCTCAGCTGCATCGAATACACCTGGAAGAATCACCTGAAAAAGGGGGACGTAGTCCAGAGTAAATCCCGCCACATCAAGGTCGGTGTCAGGCTCACGAGGCGTCCCGAGGGTGGGGGAGAAGAGCAGGTTGTGCCAGTTTCAGACCACCCGGTGGACTCCTGTTCCCCAGGGAAACCCTCATCTTCCCAAATCAGCAAGCTTTCTGGCTGGACTGTGATGCACGTGGCTGTTAAGGGTCCGGTCCCCTGTGCTGTGAAGGAAGGTCTCTGCAGGGAACCTCAAAACAAGCGGGATGTGCATGCGGGGTTATGCTCCGAGGATCGAAGGTTAAAGTTCTTAGTAACTTTTCCTTTAGGCAGCCAAAAAAGGAAGCACTATACTGTTCCTCCAAATGCTTTAATTTTTGCTATTTTCTACTTGATGTATTGTTTGTTTCTTTCTCTGTGATGGCAATAGGCTCTTCAGTATCAAACTGCCCCGGAGTGGTTGCACATCCAAGGTTAAATTTGTGACCCGATGTCAGAGGAGGGAAGTGGAATACACAGGTATTTCCTGCCCGTTTCAGGACGCTGTTATGTCCCCGGGGGCTGGTGCTGCATTGTTTTCCTCTGCAAAAGGGAGTGTAAAGTGGTAGCAGAGGAGGAGAATGCCCCATTCCACCCTCGGCCCATCTATCAGTGCCAGCTGAAAGGGAGAGACAATAAAAATCTCACCACCTAATCTATAAAAAGTCTGGAAGAATAGTGTAGAGGGGGTAAGGATTAGCTGGCTTTATGGGACTGCCGTGTTGCACAGACACTAAATTAACATCAATGTTTTCTCTTTATAACACATGTTCAGACCCACCTTTGCTCAGGCCGAAGGGGCTTTTCCCAAATTCTGGTGCGGCTCTTCCGTCTCAGCTGCTTTTACTGGTACACCAATGGCCTGTGAGTGCCATACCACGGGCAGGCTGCAGTGAAAGGAATTAAACTGACTCATCACACCACAGGCTCGTTCCTGTTAATAGCGAATTGTGCACCACAAAATACCATTGTGCTGAGTGTCACCACTCTACGACTTTTACTAAGTATGAAAAAATAAAGAGCAAAGAGAGAGAAAGACCAATGAGCAGATAAAGAGCCCAATGCTTTCTTGCTGGAGGGGCTGGAACCCGGGGTCCAAACTGCGGCATTTTGATGTGGGCCCTTTATAGAGCACGGGCCAGTTAAGAACGTAGTGGCTGTGAACTTTCAAAACACAGTGAGGTGTTTTGGACTGGAAAATTATGAAAGGCAGCACATTAGTCATTTCCCTAGGAAAGCATACGAATGCTGTATCTGCTCATGATAAACTTTGAACGTCTGAGTTTGAAATCAATCTGCACCCCAGATGTGCTAATGCCTTAACTGCAATATAGCTTTCGCGCATCCCATAAAACATGCAGTATTTTAAGAATTTCAGACCCATAACTGCCAAATGAACCAAGCTCAGTCTGTGAAGCTAAATTCATTTTCCCTATAGTTGTCCTGTTACTACAGGTTTCTCTTGGTAGAAAATGGGTAAGAACTTTTGCAGTGTGGCCCTTCTGCTTCTCTGTGTTTGCCTTTCACCTTTCCACTATTTCTGACATTGTGATGTGGAAGCGAGGACCTGTGTGTGTCACACACAAATACGTGCCGGTAGTCAAAGAGTGTTATGTACAATATCCATGTTATGTTCTTACAGGTTTAGACTAAGTGACCGTCCATCATTACAATAGTCAAATCCTTCATTCAGTGCCTCGGCTAGCTGATAAAAATCCAAGTAACGGATACCACAGTGACCTCTGGAAGTTTCTGTGCTGAGAATGAAAAAACAGAGGCTTGTCGTTCCTGCCAAGCCGGAATGCTTGAATTCTTTTCACAGCCCCTATCAGTTAAGCAACTGCAACTGTACTGGATGGTTTACCTGGGGCTTAAAGAGGGCACTTCGGGGAACTGGTCACTTTAAAAGCTCCCTGTTTCATATACAAAGGAATCCAAACTGCTGTAGGTTGTTGTCTTTTTATTATAGTACTATATTGCCATTCTTATCTCCTTCATTCTCTTCATTCTCTGAAGTTACAGGGAAAGCATAACACCAATGCTTTCTCGCTATGTCTAAAAACAACAGTCTTGTTTGAGAGTGCGCGTTGGTTCTGGATGAGGAGATTTGCACAGTGCTTTCTGAGCATCCGTTCTGGAACTCTTAATAGCTCAGAGGTACTCGAACTCCAGCTCACATAGCTGCCCACTGTTTTTCTCTGGCATGCCTTATAAACATGTAACGTGTGCCTTGACCCCGTTAAGGAGTGTGTATTTTTTCTGTACTTTCCTTTGTTTGAAATTGCAATTTATTTACTTACACTTGCACAGTAATAGTTCCTAACTCATTAGCATTTTCCCTTTGAGGATTGCAAAGCACTTTCCACAACAATGAGGAGAGGACCAGAGAGGTCCAGATTCTCTCTGCAGAGCTTTAACAATGGCAGCTACGGCAGAACCAGGAGAAGCGGAGTGCTGGGGACACTGCAGGCGTCAGCAAGGTCTACTGCAATGGAGGAAACGTGTGGCTGGGAACATGGCAAGGAAAACCCTAAAACATGCTGACTAAGAGAATTACAAGATACTATGGTTCTCATCCTGAAAAAATGTTTCACACGCTCTACACTGATGATTAATGCCATTTATGTAGTTTAGAATGTTTCCATGTTTTTAAGTCAAAGATGGTATCACAGCTTGCAAACTCAGGACCTAAGAGATAATTGCAGCCAGCGCTACTTGTCAGACTGATCATGTAGAATTTGCTCAGGTTTCATTCATAAAAATCTTTTTTAGGTACCTAATGAAAACAGACTGATTTTCCTGTGTACTGAGTACTTCCAAATCTGCCATTTGCCCTCCTCCTTTTCCAGTGTACGCTCTCCATTAATCCTAAAAAACATCCAGTTGTATTCCCTTCCTGCTTGGACAGGAGCTCAGCTCCCTAACTTGGAAACTGCCGTTGAAAAATGTTGTCTTTTGCCAGAGAAGTTTCTGGAAGGGCAGTGAATTCCCCACTGAGGGGGAAAGGCAGTGCTTTCAGACCTCCTTTATCTGTCTCCAGGAAGTGAAGCTCATTATGTTTCCCCTGGACCATGCAAAGCAGAATAATAATCTTGTTTTGTAAAGCATGTTTCGTGTCAGGTTAACATTACTGAACTTCTGGGATGGTTGAAAACATACAAAGAATGTACAAACAAAAGACTTCCATTTTTTCCATTCAAATCTCTGAATGCATATAACCTAATTAGGGCTATTATAAAGAAATAAAAATTAATGAGCCACTATTATATGATCCGTACTGCATTTATATTGCAGTTTGTTTCTAAAGGAAATAGTCTGCTCAAGACCTGAGGCTTCAAAGCATGTGGGAGTCAGCAGCCGCTAACGAGCAGATGTGTAGTGCCGAGGAGACACTGACCTGTGAGCATAGTTTCAGCAGAGCCTCAATCAAAGCCACGGCCAGAAAGCACACCGAGAGCTTCTGCTGTGTCTTTAACAACACAGAGAAGCACCTTCCCCTCCAAGGAGTACTGACGGGCGGCCTTAGCCAGTTTGGGGTGTAGTTGCTGGATGCTGAGTTGAGGCGTTTCAGAAACACGTGTTCATGCAAAGGATTGCACATCCCCGAGCGAGGCAACTTTCTCCGCAACAGATGTCGTTTGTGGGTGGGTACCAGGCTGCGCATTTGCAGTTTAAAGGCATTCTAGAGCAGTTAGATCATCACTGTGTGGCTGCCTGCAGGAAGGAAACTGGTGTCTACCGTGGCCGTGACCTCACCCGCTGCCGCTGGCTGCGCTCACCGTCACCCCTGCAGCAGAGCCCACCGTCACCCCTGCAGCAGCCCACCGCTGCGGCGGGCACTGCGGGCACAGCTCCGCGCAGCGCTGGCGTAAGACACGGTCTGTCCCGTCCGCTGGTGAGACTGCTAACTTGAACTGATGTTTGCATTTCTTCTGAATGGAGAAGGCTTTTCTTTAACGGCTTTTACTACTCACTACATCACATTTCTTTATGCTGTGAATCAAGCTACATATTTAGATAATTGTTAGGAAACCAATTCCAGAACAACTTTGAGTGACTTTCTTTCAATTTCCAAACTAATGTCAGATTTCTAGCATTTCAGTCATTTTACCATTGCTAAAGCCAAGCAAGGGCGAGTTTTGCCTTTCACAGTTTTGGCAGTCAGGCTTCATATTTCTGCTATAGTTTTAATCAAAAAGGGTTTGTTCTGATTTTTTATCAAAGTAGCTCAAGATTTCCTCAGGTCTTGTGGTCATATTTTAAAATGGGTATAGGAGGTGCCTCTATTTTTCATGTTCTGTTATTGGTTGAATTTATAAAACACACAGAAGCCCCCGTGCTTTGCGGGGAGGCCTGGGGAGCAAGGAGTACGCGGTAGGAACAAGCCCATTCTGGGGGGTTTGCGAGGCTGTCTGTGTTGCTGTAGCAATGGAGAAATGCTGAACAGGGAGCAGTCAGCTGTGTCTCTGGACTTAATAATATGATTTCATGTAGGACATCAAACAAGAATGCAATAACTCAGCAACTCTGCTTTAGGAGTCTAAAGGAAACCAGATGAAGCTATGCCATTTTTTTACAATATCCAGATTCTTTCTGCAAGTCACCTTGTTTTATAAGTATTCATTCTCCAGAGTCCTCTGAGGATCAGCATCTAATAAATGTGCATATTTGTGTGAGTTTTAGTTTAGGCTTGGCATGAGTGCTCTGGAAGCTCTTCATTCGCAGAACAAACACTGTCTTATGAGCCGAGTGAGAGGCACTTATTAAGTCTCAGCTTTTAACCCGGCTTGCCAAGATTCTTCCTGGTAGCTACGGCACGCAAGAATCTTCGCCCGTGTATTGAGCGGCACACACACCTGGAATACCATAATCCTGGAGACCCTGATCTCACAATCGCTGGCTTTCACGTCAGCAGACGGCGGGTCCTGCCTGGCACCGTGTCTGTGAGCCGGGCAGTGAGCGTCCTCAGAGCACGCGGAGGAACAGGGATGGGCTCGGCGGGGAACGGGTTGGCTACTGACGCTGGCGTGGTGGCAGGAGGCCCAGCGTGCACAGGAGTGCTCCAGGCTTCCTGGAGTCTAGAGCTCATATGGGCAATTAAGTCAGGCTTATTGTTAAAGTCAGCATTTTTGACTGCAGGCACTATCTGATGACTGCGTCTTGCCAGGTCCCAGGTTTTTGTTATTAATCTCTGCAATTGCCTTACATTTACTTCTGTGGGTAAGAGATGTCCTCGAGGCATGAGTATAGATGGTGTACTGGAGTATAAAGTTGAAGAGCTTGAATTTCCTGCTCCTGCTAGGCTCTCGGGGCTCAAATATGGGTGTTTTTCCTGTGTCTTATGCAGTTGAGGAATTCCGGCAATGTGCAGCATTAGGGTCCAGGCCACAGTTGGTGTTCAGTTTAGTGATGGCTGTGGAGCTCAGTTAATTTCTGCATTTTACTATATAGACTGGTATAGGATAAGGCCAGAAGTAAACAAATGAGTTTTCGTTAATTTGGGTACGAGGGGAAGCAGGGTGGGTGACTGCGTCTCGGTCAGGACTCTGCCCTTAGAGCACTGCTGGTTCCAGACAGGCCCTCCGGTTTCGTCTATGCTGAAGCTGTTTTCTGTCCCAGCCATTACCATGGAGCTAAACCGGGAAATAACAAGTGTCACGGGGACAGGCTGACAGCTTGGATTAGGGTTGTTCTTTGGGTTAGGGATCTGGAATAAAAGAGTTGATGACCTTTGTTTATAGATGACCCTTGCATGGTCCGTGCCAGTGACAACGGGGTCACCTGCTTGGCTGCTGATTGAGCTAGTTCTTGTGTCCCGGGGTTCAAAGATATCAGTTAAGTGCAGTGCTAGAGTTAGTGTCAGGGATCGGTAGTATCAGGCTTCAGTTTTGTGGGGTCTGTAGATCTCAGTGTATGATTTGTTGTATGTCTGACTGGGACAGAAATAGGCACAAAGTAGCAGGAATAATGAGTTTTCATCTGCTTCAAGGCCAGGAGTCAGTAAGACAGGAACATAACTGGGATTAGTATTATGGTGAATGTCGAGGTTTGTGTGTGGAAGTGCTGGAGAACCGACTGTTATTGGTGCTCACAGGGTGCCCTGTTTTGGGAGGTGTGTGTCCGGCTGACCGGCGGTTCGTCCTCGAGGGAGGGCCCTGCTCGGCTGCAGCTGAGGGACACGTCTTTGAGCACGCACGCCAGACTCTCCTGCACCTTTTCCAGCACCGCTGTCCTCTTTCCAAGACGGGCGGCGCATCAGAACTCCACGCAGCATTCAAAGACACCAATGAGCGAGAGGTTGGTACAGTTACGTTTTCCAGTCTCCGTTCCTTCCCTCATTATCCCCAACATGGCGTTCGGGTGTCTGCAAGACCCCTCCCTCGGCGGTAGTGCCTCTCAGAAATGGTAAGTGTCAGTCTATAATTAGGGAGTCTGTAATCCATAGATTAGTGGCTCTGTGCTCTAAAGTCTCCATCTGTCGTACACACTGAAATCATTACATCTCCAGTCTCAGCCCTGCTCCAGCCTTCTAAAACGGTTTTGACAGGATTTTCTTTGTTGTGCAAAGCAGCTTGCTCGTGGCTGCGGCTCGGCGGCCAGGCCCCAGCGCAGACGCTGCGCGATGGCCTCTCGCCGTGTGGCGACGCCGTGGGACGCTCCTCTGCCCAAGCAGGGACGGGGCTCCGGAATGTATTTTTCTGCCATGTTCAGGGACTCGGCCCCCCTCGACGCGGAGCGGATGGCACACTGCCAGTTTTGGGCTTTTACGATGTTTAGACAATCTCCCAAACAATGGAAAACTACTGCCATCCAAATGGGCTGCAGAGACAGCGCAGAAGCCTTTTAACGCACGACCAGACCTCCTTTACCAGAGGAGGCCGGGCGCCATTTGGGGCCCTTCCTGCCCCGGGCCGGGGTCCAGCCCGCGCGGGAGTCGTGGAGCTGCGGCCGGGCCCCGGCTCCGCTCCGTCCTGCTGCGCGTCTCCTCCCCCGCGAGGCCCTGGGAGCCGCTGTCCCTCTGTCCCTCTGTCCCTGCAGCTGCAGGTGGCCCCGGGTCTTCGGAGAGCCCCACTCGCTCCTGCCCGCCCTCCGCCATGCTGCCCGTGGTGGGCCGCCATGTCGCTCCCGCTCCCGGCGCAGCAGCGGCCGCGGGCGCCGCGCAGGGTGTGGTGGGCGGGGCGGGGCCGCAACCTGTGTGTCGAGGTGTGAAGATTCCTCTAATAACCCCTGAGAATGCAGTAAATGCGGTATGGCTCTGCACCCCAGCTTCTCCGCCATTTTACATCCTTTGTCAATATCAGAGTCTCGAGTTCTGGTATTTCGGGTACCTCTGACGAGTGCCCGCGCTGATCTTGAGGAGATGGTATTGGAACGGCGTTATTGGTGTCGCAAACCCAATGTCAAATTGAAGTTCAACCTAAGAAAGCAGAAGCCATAGTTCTTCAATTTATACAGGCAATTACCCCAGATCAGGGTATCGGACCCGGCGCGACCTGAGCCGGAGGAGCCGGAGCATCCGGACCTTTGCGGACCTTTGTCGTACGCATACACGCATTAGGAACAGCCAAGCCCGAGCAGACCACATCCAGACAACTAGCTGGAACCCACCTACTCTTGTTGGCATCGGAGCGACTGCCTTCTCGTGGATGAACCGGTGTTCCCCTTGTGCATGAGCGGTACAACATCGAATGCGTCCCATTCTTTCCCAAATGCATCACGGTTCGTTTCAGTAATGGCATTCTGGGCACAGGAGAGTCTCCAGAGAAGCGATTGCTAAAGACACACTTACACCACAGACAAACAGCATTTCTCTGACTTTCAGTGCTACAATTCTCAGCAGCCCTTGGAGGGCTCTGCAGGATCTTCCTTCACTAGCTACAGTGCGCACTAGAAGGGTACAGCCAGGAAACTTTTTCTAATTTCTGACAAACCACAGCTAGTTTGTACACATTCTTTCCTCTGACACCTTTTTCCTTCAGCTAAAAAGTCCCTCTCTCTCTCAGTGTTTATCTACCTTGGTATATTTACAGTGCAGACCCATGCCCTCACCGTGTTGCTTTCATGAGGCAAAATGTGCTAAGCTTATTGCACGGGTCCTGTAGTGCACATCTATTTCATATGCATATCTGTGCTCTTTGATTTAGTTCTGAATTACTGCATTTTAATATTAAATGCCCTTTCCATTTTTTCTAACCAAAGGAAATGAGACTGCTTGGCTCAAGTTCTTTGCTTCATTCATTATTTGAAGATTATTGTGCAAGGGGGTTAGAGATAAACGCTTTTGAACTCTTTAATAGCAGAGATCTAAATCTAGATCTGAATTTCTGTGTCTTGGACTCATTTAACGTGTTTCAGTCAAAGATACGAGCTGCAGTGGATCTTGGGAAAGATAACTAATGTTTTGGATTTTTTAAAAATAGAGAATACATTCACATACTGGGCTATTCTGTGGCAATAAAATATTCTTTAGCTTAGATTTGTTGGGGATTTGAGTGTAAAAAGATGGAACAGGTGTAAATACCTGGCTACAACTTTGCACTTCCAAAATGTGCTTTCCATTTCCTCTCTAAGACTTTCCTTGGCAATCTCCTTCCAAAAGGTCTGTTTCGTAGTGCACACAGCTTCCAAGAGCTGCGCTGCCTTCTACCTCTGGGATTATGGGCTTCCCGGGCAGGGCTGCATAATATTTTGTCTCTCTGACAACAAATGCAATAAAAGAACTGCTGTTCACTGCTGCCCCAATTCCGACCATGAAGAGTCTTCAAAATGAAAACCTCAGCAGAAGCGGGATGAGCCCAGTCTGTTCTCCTGACAAGAGATGGCTGTGAAGACCCCGGAGTATGCTGCACCCAGGAGTTATCCTTGAACTGTCTCCCGTGAATTCCCGCTGCCGGTGTGTGCTGGTGTGGCAGTACTGTCACCAGCTGCGGGATCCCTTCACCCTTTGCGTGGCTGGTGGGCCATCAACACTTGCAAAAAGGGGAGTTTCAGAGGGAATGGGGATCAGCGGGAGGGAGCTAGGCTCCGACACCTCCCGTGGCTTATTTCAGAGAGGGGCTAAACGGCTGTATGGGTGTGTGGCAACTGGCATGGCACGCTCAGGCACCGCGTCCTTCACAAGGCACGTCTCTGGGAAAGCAGGCAAGGCTCAAGCAGTACGGTGAAGTCCCTGCACGCGGAAAAGGCAAGAAGCCAGTCGTTCAGAACAGGGATGCTGTAAAAGCAGGGACCTGGCAGGGGCTGGGAACGGTGGGTGTTAGAATCATAGAATCATAGAATCATAGAATGGTTTAGGTTGGAAAGGACCTTGAAGATCATCGAGTTCCAACCCCCCTGCCATAGGCAGGGACACCTCCCACTAGACCAGGTTGCCCAAGGCCACGTCCAGCCTGGCCTTGAACACCTCCAGGGATGGGGCCTCAACAACCTCTCTGGGCAACCTGTTCCAGTGCCTCACCACCCTCAAAGTGAAAGTTAGAAGGGGCCCAGAAAACCAGACTGCCTCGGGGTCCCCTGTGCTGCTTGTGGCTTGGACTGCCTCTTGTTTTCTTCGTGTTCCTGCTGGCAAATCTGAAATAAAATCATCTAGGAAAGATTTTTTTTTTCCTTGCTGAGTTGTCTGGTCTGATTGTGCAGACAGACCGGGCTCACCTGTTCAGGAGCCGTGCTGACCCGGTTGGGTATCGCCACTTCCCCCAGCGCCTACAGAGACTCCCTAACACCAACTTCATCCTCTTTCCTTACAGCAGTCACACTGTAATCAACGCGACCATTTAAAGTTCATTTTAAGATGAGAAATTGCACAGCTTTGCGGGGTGGGGGGGTGGGCAGAATTTCCAGAGTCTAAAGATTTCCAAAGCGCATGACCTACAATGTAAAATCCGTGTATTGAGCGCTTGGGGACGACAGCGGAAAACACTGCCACCACCCGAGGGGGGGCGAAGTCCGCCCCGGGGCCCGGACGCGGTTCTGTGCCCCACCGCGGCCGTTCGCCGTTGGGGGTCGTTCCGCACCGCGACGCTGCTCCGAAGCGCTTCTGCGGAGCGGTGCGCGGGGGCTCAGGGAACCCCTTCCCGCTCCGCCCCGGCCCGCACCGCTGCGCGCCGGTGCCGGCACAGCCCCCCGCGCACCGCCCGCGTCTCCCACCCCC
>VUYV01000251.1:996755-1022417 GCA_008711295.1 Anarhynchus alexandrinus
GCCAGTCCGGGAAGCGGTGGTCGGTGCACGAAGCGCGACCGCGGGCGAGGCCCCGCCGCGACGCGCCGGCACTGCCGAGCGGCGCCCCGCGCGGGGTCCGAGGGGGCGGACGGCGGCACTGCGGGTTCCGCTCCGGACCGCGCTCGTGCAGCACAGCGGTAACGGAGCCCGACCGACCGCGGGGCCGCGCGAAGGGGGTACGGGCACCGCGGAGCACCGGGAGACCGCGAACACAGTGAGAGCGAGAAAGGGTCCCCCGGACAATAAACCCAACCCCGGGCCGTGCTGGGGAAGTCACCGCCGTCCCCTCAGCCAATTACTCCAGGTCGTCCACTGAAGCGTCTCACAGCGCCGCGTTCCCGCCCGCCCCTCGGGGGGCCGCGAGCGCGTCGGAGCGCAGCCGAGGGAGGGGCGTCTCTGCTCCGCTTCAACGGGGTTCCTCTCAACAGATTCCAGACGGACGCTGAACATCTTCGTGAATGTAAAGTGAGGTTCTTTTTTTAAAAATGCTGTTTTATTTTTTATACAAACTAAAACACCAGAGGTCATTGAATCCTATATTAAATACATAAATTAAAAAATAACCATTCATAAAACTTTACATACAATAAGGATTCTCTTCTACACGTTAATACATATAGTACAGATACATGTCCAGTGTTTATCAAAGGATCATTCTGCCAAGTCATTTACAATTCTGTTCTGGAATAGACACCAAAAAAATTGGGAACAAAAAGTATATATAAAAACACACAGGTGCTGATGTGAGGGAGGGCAGGGGAAAAGAAAAAAACCCTTTGAATCACCAGCAACTGTGTGGCCATTCACGGAACCTTGCCCTAGCGAGGAGGAGAACGTGGCCTGTTCAGTCCTCATGGGATGCCACGGAGCGTAAAGCTTCGGGGGTTCAGAGGATGTTTCCCACTGAGATGAGCGCAGGGAGTTGGAGAGTGAAGCACATCTACAAGCAAAATCTCCATCGTCCTCCAGGCAGACCAACAAGAGAGGGTCGAGCTGTGAGGAGGCTGATAATACTGCGAGAAGCCCAGTCTTCTCCTGCAAACCCAACTGCTGAAATTCATCTCACCTAACTACACCTCCACCTGAAGCGCTTAAATTGAAAAAACAGTCTTCAAAATCTCCTGGCTTGGTCAGTGGAGATAAAGCAGCAAGTCAGGTTTTGGTGCAGGTGACTGGCACTACATTACGTGGCTCATCTACTGATGGTACGGATGGCCTGGAGCGCTGCTGCTCCTGCTACAGCCCAGCACCGACGGGTGGGAGGAACCCAGGGCCGCATTTGCTGTCCTCAAAGGCTGCAATAAATTGATTTTTACTTTGCTGGTTGGTTTTGGGGAGGAGAGGTTGGCTGCAGTGACTAATTTGAGGGAGGATTCTCAATACTTTGCCTCAGTGAAGGTCAGGAACAGCAGAAAGCCCTGGATAAACAGCCTCAGGACGGAGAAGGGGGAGGACCCCAGAAAAACAGATCCAAAACCCAGTTGCCCATGAGATGTAAAACTAAACCACGAGGAGCGTAGCGGTTGTGGCAGCTAAACAAGTCTAGATTCAGTTCCCCATACCTAGGTTGGAAGTATACTTTCAAAAGCTATAGCAACAATTTACTATATACAATAGGGAATAGATAGATATATGCATATATATGTATATATATGTACATATACATATATACTATATATAGATACATGTATATATATATACACAAACATCAAACTCATTGTGATCTAGCTGATGGCAGAAAGTTTGTATGACTCCTATCAGCAAGTGTGTTTTAGGCACGGCTCATGTTATGCTCGAGGAGAGTAACGCAGCTGTGGCTCCGCGCTCCGGAGGGAACACAGCAATCCTTTACAAGTTTGCAGACCAAGATGAGTTGCGGGTTGTCTGCCCCCACACCCACCCTGAGCCCTTGGAGACGGAGTGCCTGCATGCATGTGTACGTAAGAGACAGGGAGGGAAAATTAGGCGAAAAAGAGAAATGAAGGAAGATGTACACAACACAGCTCAGAGGGCCTAAATGCTGCAGCCTGCCACAGGATCGGTCAGGTGTGTTCTGGAGCTAGGTGCTTCTGTCTGTGCCATGAACCTTCCCGATGATTGCCTGAAACAAACCTTTCTAGTCCTCCTTAATCTTTTAACCAGAGCAGAGGTGGAAGTTATTGCACCATCACGGAAAACAGGTGCTGCGCTTGCTTCTGCAAGAAGAGCTCAGTGCTTTAATTGCTGGCCCTAATGCAGGGGAAAACGGTTGCCAGCCTGTATTTACTTGCAGGACACTACAGCCAAGCAGTATGAAATGAAACGGTGCTGCAAAAGAGTGAGAGGGAGAAGAGGGAGTAACCAGAGAGGAAAACCGCCTTTTTGTAGCTAATGACCTTGTAAAGTTGCTTAGTGATCTAAAGGTGTCACAGGTGTGGGACGAGACGCGCTTCAGGACTGCACTGCCAGCGGCACTCCTGGAAAGCACATGTAGGTTTGAGCCAACCTTATCCATGGATTCTTATGTGGGGGGGGGAAGAATTTGAACAAAGAGCATGCAACATACCTGTATTCATTTAACATATCTGCCTACAAGCCTGTTTTAAAAAAAAAAATGAATCAACAAACATACAGCTGGTGCAGAATTCGGTAAACCCCTTGACTGTAACAGACTGCTCCAAGAAGATGTGGTCATTCTGTAATTTAGATTAATTTTAAGGAACAGGAAAAAAGTCACTTGCTAATAGCTTCTAACCTTTGATGGAAGGCATAACAGAATCTCAGGGCATGCAAGAAATGAGGAAGTTAGGAGTCTGTGGAGAAATGGGGCCCAGCACTGCAATCCAGTTGGGTGAATGGCCATTAATGATTAAAAGCTATTCTGGCCAAAAAATATCTGTGAGGGGCAGGCATCCTCGATACTAGAGGAACTTCATCCCTGCTATGGCTGAGGAACTGCTTTTGACCTGCTGAGTTGCTGTGGCAAGTTATTTCACTGCTTTGTGCCTCAGTTGCTTCATCAGTAAAAGTAAACGAGCAAACAAAGGAGAGACTCTTTGTAAAGCACTTTTAAAGCTTCTGATGGGCAGAGTCTGTGTGCGTAAGACGTCGGGACACGTGAGCCCTGCTTTGAAGGTTTAAGTAATGCACAGGCTGTATTCTGGCCCTTAGTTTTCTATTTTGCAATACAGACATCCATTTCTCCCAGTTAAAATTAAGGCTCCATCGTGGAAGACAGCTCAGATAAGGAGCCTTGCCACAGGAGCCCGGAGTCTAAACAGGCACGACTCCATTTCCAGGGAAATGAGAACAGAGGCACAGAGAAGCACGTCGTCACACCCTGCTCATCCAGCCCATCGGTGAGAAACGGGAAGATGGGTGCAGGACGGGACCGTCGCAGTGTTTGCTGCAGGTGTGCCTCTCCACAGGGTTGGTTTCCTCCTGACTACGAGGGGCATGGACCTGTGATGCCTCAGGGAGACACCAGGACTGGGTTCCAGGCTTTGTGATTAGAGAGGTAAGTAATGCTTTGAAATGCAAACTACTCCTAGTTAACTGTGGAAAAATCTAAACAGACTAGTGATACTTCTTCTTACTTCTAATAAGGATGTGCTCACACAGCTTTTCCCCATTTTTGGTTTGTGTGTCATTGATCAGGAAGCCAGCTAACAAAATCAGTTTGACAAGCCAAACCAAAACATTTGTTCCAAGCTGGGAGGAAATAGCTGGAAGCTGATGCTTTGTGGATTGTACCACGTGGACAAGGGAGAAGGCTTTTTTCCCCTCTGTCCTCCAACACATTTCTTTTCTTTCTCAGAAGCTACTCTGTAGGTCCAATCCAATGATCCTCAGTGTATTATTCAAATAGTAAAACCAAGTATGGTCATTATTATCTCAATGGCAGTCTTTAAATATGAAACATATCTGACAACAGGCTGTTCTTCATGGAGGGAGTGTGAAGAGAGATAAGGCTACAACTCCATCAGAAATGCTCTTTACACCAGACACCCTCCTCTTCCCTCCTTTTGTCGAGTCGGGTGGTGCCCTGTCCTGCCCATCCTGCAGCAAGCCAGAATGCATTTTTCCTTTCTTCCCCCCACATTGCAGCTGTCCTTCGTTCCTGAGGTTAAGCCAAAGAGGGAGAGGAGGAGTCCCTGCAGTGAGAAAGCCAGACCGTTCCAACTGCGTGCTTTGTTGTCAGCATCTCTCCACAGCTCATAAGTGTTCCTCCTGCTCTGTCCTGTTAACTTTTGATCCATTCGTGGGATGACAGTGTCACATTTAAACGATCGCCCTGCACAGCAGGGATAGATTTTTCTGTTGTAACTTTGGTTCCGTGCCCAAGACACACTGACTTGATCAGCTGAAAGTGGTTCCTTCCCATTCAGTTCTTCCTAAGTGATGTAGGTTCACAGTTTATTTTTCTTCCCCTTTTGTAATTTCAACATACAGAATTTCATTAGATGCAGCATATATTATAGCTTTAGACAGGAACTGTCAAGTAACAAATCTTGAGTGATGGCTTTAAAATACAAGGTGGTTGCAGTCTTGGCTACAGGTTGTTCGTTTTTATACTTTTTAAAATAGGTGTAAACAATGTTCTCTTCATCGGGGGGTGGAAGCATTTGCCTTTCTAAGGACTTATCTGTGTGGTCGGGCACTCTAAAAATAAAAAAAAAAAAAGAGAACATCTGTATCAGATAAGTGATACGTTCCTCTACCTGCCTATCCCAGCTGACAAGATGCAGTCTATCAATCAGAAAGTTGAAAAGGTCTGTTCTTACAGTTATCAACTGTTTCTGTTTGTCCGTATGAAAGGCATTTGTGAAAATCCTGGGTATTTTGCCAAGCCTGTCCATTTAACCCTACAAAGTACAGCCCTCTGGTCTGTAAAAGTCTCTATGGGCATCTTCAGATGAATAGTTATGCACCAGTTTCAATAAATCTTGAACCAAAGCTGCCTAAAATTCACCAGTGACAGGAGACGTGACAGCAGGCGATACACTTGTGTCAGGGCAACCCCAGAACTTTGGCTAATGCAGCAACGAGGCAAACACAGACTGCTCCTGTTCCGAGGAGCCTTCCCTACCGATGGAAAAGAACTGCGGGTCTCAGGTTTGAAACCAGGGAAAGGAGGGTATATTTTGTCTTTGTTCTCTCAACATTCAAACCTACACGATAAAATTCACTGAGTGCAAAATCAGTGCAGACCAGAATTCCTTATGTGATCACAAATAAGTGAAGGTGTGTATTCACGAGCACAGAAAAAATGCAGGTAGGAAAATCCCACATAACCAGGAATTAGAGAGCTGCTGGTCTGGATACTATGTGCTGCTGCATATGGTTTCATTCGTGCTTGTCCTTCCTTATCTGAAAAGTACAGCAGTGAGTGCTGTGCTCACTCTGAGAGAGAAAGAAACCAGAAAGTATCGTCTGCGATTGCATTGCAGTTTGCTCTCAGCCAGTTAAAAGGTCGGTAAAGGATAAACTGCAGCAAGGCACGAGCAAAACCAAAGACCTTTCATCATCAAAGGTACATTTCAAGGATGCGTTGCACTTTGGGGTTTTGTTTTATCAAGGATCTGTTTGAAGTCTCCTATGATAAGGTTAACAAAGTTAACTTGCATCCAGTGGAACTAAAGCAATTTTGGGAAGATCCCCCTGATGTCATACATCTCACTAGTTCTAAGAACCAGAAATGCTGATGGCACACTCCCCATGCCATACTCACCCTTGCTGAGTTACTTCAGACGTCAGTCACCTGGGTCGGCAGGTGGTTTTTAAAGTGAATGGGAAACACAAATCGGTGTCAGTTATTCTCTCTGATTCCATGAATTCCAGCCTCAGAAAACATGAACTTGCTAAAATCCCTCTCAATCTTTCCAACACCATTCCCAAATTGCTTCTGTCTCGAGATTTCCCCTCGGGTATTGAGGGATAAGGATCCCGTGGAGGGAAATGGAGGGGGTGAAGACTGGGATCAGGCAGGGGATGAGCAGCTAGCAGCTGCTTACCATTGCTGTGTTTTTGAGGAATTGCTACAAGACTTGATGCTTTGCACTGGTGGAGTGACTTGCCTTGGTAAAACACTGCGGATATCATGCTTGCTGTGATGCTGGGCCTGCTGCAGCTTTACAGTTCAAGACTCTTCACAGTTCAAGGGGGTTCACAGCAATGCAGATCTCTTCTGGAAAAGCACCGAGTTTATATATCTGCACACACACCTCGCCCTTAAGATTTTTCCATTTTCATAGTCAGTGTCCCACTCTCTACATCACTCATCTCCACCACTGTCATGGCTACTTTCTCTGCCGTTCAGCTCTCAGTAATCCATCTTCTTGTTCCCTACCTGACATTCAGAGCCAAATACGCAAAAGCAGGGTGTGAAAATGGCAAAAGAATCACTCATCTCCTGGGCAGTCCTAGGAGAGGCACAACAGACCAGCAGGCTATCCGGGGCTGTAAACCACACTTCAGCTCTCTCTGATGCTTCTCGTCCTCTCTATGGGGAGCAGAGACAGAAGTCATTCGAACTAGACCCTCGTGTGCTCCCGGGGCCAGCCACTATGGAGCAACAGTGAATCCGGTGAGCAAAACTCTTCTCATGTTGGCGCTGTAGTTAGAGCAGCCTTCCTGGGCTCAGTGAAGTTACACCAAAGGGATTTACACATGCTAAACCTTGGATGGGGCCTACAGGAGAGCTGGGGAAGGACTTTTTACTAGGGCATGTAGTGACAGGACAAGGGGGAATGGCTTCAAACTGGAAGAGGGCAGGTTTAGATTGAACATTAGGAAGAAGTTTTTCA
Organism: Anarhynchus alexandrinus; assembly: GCA_008711295.1. Lineage (NCBI taxonomy): Eukaryota > Metazoa > Chordata > Aves > Charadriiformes > Charadriidae > Anarhynchus > Anarhynchus alexandrinus. The sequence continues at coordinate 1,003,562 of VUYV01000251.1, forward strand.
CTTTGAGGGTGGTGAGGCACTGGAACAGGTTGCCCAGAGAGGTTGTTGAGGCCCCATCCCTGGAGGTGTTCAAGGCCAGGCTGGACGTGGCCTTGGGCAACCTGGTCTAGTGGGAGGTGTCCCTGCCTATGGCAGGGGGGTTGGAACTCGATGATCTTCAAGGTCCTTTCCAACCTAAACCATTCTATGATTCTATGATTCTATGATGTTGTTTAAAACAAGCAGAAAACCTGCTGAAGGAGATTGGGCCGGGGAGTGGGAAAGTGAAGTCCTGACACAGTCCCTAAGGGAGCTTTGTAAAAGCCCAGCAATGAAATCGATGCTGCACGGGTTCAGTCACAGCTCTGACGGTCCTGCCAGTCCTAAAGGGGGCAGAAAAATGCTTACGTTTCTTCCAACTATTAGTCCTACTCAATGAACGCGGCAGTGAGGAGTGCATCAAATTAGCGGAGAGCTTGTCCTAGATGACCCAGCAGCCACATGCAGGTAGAAGAACGACTGCAAGTGAGTAATAATAAATCTGCTAGAATTTTAGGAGGAATGTACAGTGCTGACCTTAAACACTTCATTAGCTGTTCTAACCAGCCAATACCTGCCTTCAAATTAGGCCAGAAGGACATAAGCATTACCAGCAAATGTGGAGGTTTTGATGTATTTTTTGGTGGTCCTGATTCTTCTGTTATATGTGCGGTTCTCCCCTTCCTGCTTTGAGAAGAGGGAAGGAATGGCTCCTCTGCAACAGAGTCCAGTCTGCCTTTGTGTACATGGCAGAGCTAATTGTGATGCTGTTAAAACAGCAATCTGAAAACAGCAATCTGAAAGTCACCACAGAATCCATGCACATGGATACAATCTGGAGGGGCTTCTCCTTAGCCTGCAGACGCTGACAGGGCACTTGAGATATTTTCACAGGCTCCAAGACAAAGAGCTAATCAGCATTGCTGGAATTCCGACGTCAGTATAATAGGGGGTTTTCTTCTATTTTGGGAAATGCTTATTTCAAAAGATACTGGTATCTACCTGCAATTCCTGAAAAGCCAAGTGACTCATCCATGTTATGTCTGTAATTCTCAGTTCGCCTTCACTTCTCTTCCACGCTGGCATACCAAAGCCATGCATACTGCCTCAGGAAGCATACACTGATATTTCTGTCCTGGGACTAGGGATTTCCTATTCTAAGTTCAATTACAGGTGGATTAAATTTTTCATATGAATCATCTTTTTCTTTTCTAATGAAAAATGTCATATCTATAAACAAAAAATATTTTTATACATTTTTGTGGATCTTTATGGCATTTGCATCTACCACTGAGGTTTTTTTCTGGGGGGGAAAAAAATCTTTTCAAAACTAAAAACAATTAAAAAAATCAGGAAGACAACATTTCCTGATGAGTTCTAATATTAATGAAAATTTTAATTCGCATTTCTCAGGATGCATGCTCTACTGCAATGACTTTACTGGATGCTTCATCTTAAAAGAGATGGGATTAGGAAAAACTGTTCAGTAGTTTAATGTCATGAATGCATTTTTAATCAAGCTGACCTAAACTGAGCAAGGGATATCTTTTGAAGCACATTTTCAAAGACATAAGAAAAGCACCAGTGTCTTATTTTTCTTCCACTATAGCTGATACCAGCATTGGTAAAAGTAGCATGTATGAGCTTCTTACCAATTCTGTAACTGTACCAGAAGAGGGAAATACTCAATAGAAAAACAATTCCATACTCATACAGGTGGAAAATAGAGGTGCAAACTGCCTATACGGAAAATTTTGAACCTCTTATTGCCCCATTTTTTCTCACATGCTTTACAAGGACTTTATCGTAGCTGTGATAGAAACTGAAAAAAGGACAACAGTATAGGCAAATGAGAAAAACTCATGCAGACAGGCTCTTGCAAATGCCACTCTGTTCCTGTCACCTTTCAAGGTGCACCTTAAACCCAAGATTCCTTTTGTCATATAAAACTGTTTGCTACTACTGTGTACTATGAAAATTTTGTTTTTTTAAAATTAGCCTATACATAATTTGGCTGTTTCAGAAGACTTTCTGATTTTTTTTCCCCACTATGAATAAGCAAGAAACTAAAATCAAATTTTCACCAGTCACGGCACAGCTGCTGTGCTGTGTCATGGTTCCCAGAAATCCCATGGCAGGAACATTAGTGAGTATGCAGTCATAACTTAATCTGTTTAATGTTCACTGGATCAAGGCAGTACGTTTTAAATAGCAGCAACTCTATAATGATATTTGCCATTGTTTACAAGAGCCATAATCACTGATCTGTCCACATTCCTCTGGTGCTTTCCTATACTTCATTCCCCATTCAGCCCAACCTCCATGCATATTCAGCCCATGAAAACATTCATTTTGAGGTCTGGCCAGCCAAGGAGGCAGTGGATTCCAGTTGATGTGGCTAATTCTGAGAGTTGTCTCTGCATCAGCACAAAATTGCAAAAGAAATCCTTGATCTAGCTGAAATGAAGCACAAAGTAGGGGGCTTTTCCTTAGAGGGAAAAGGAAAACCCACCAAACTGGGCCCATGCCACTGAGTTATAATCAATACCTTGAATTGCACCTGGAAACAAGGGCTGAGCTCATACAAGTGCTGGCAGGGCATGGCAAAACACCTTTCACACACCACTTTATTCTCAGCTTGCCTCAAGTGCAAGGCAGAAGAATTTATTCATTGACATAGCTCAAGCCAGATGCAAGAGATACAATGAGAAATTTAATGGTATGGGTCTCAATGAGAAATTTAATGGTATGGGTCTGTCCCCAAATCAGAAAATTCTGATCTGTCATTACATCTTTGAGTCTTTAACATAACGTTATGTAGGCTATGTTTTACTTCTGTTATCCTGGATCAGAAGAAAGATCCTCCTAGCCCAGCATCCTGGTTCTGAAAGCAGCCAGGCACAGAGGGAAAAATGTGAAGGCCACGCACATTATAGTTCCCTGATTTATTTCCTTATCTTTACAATGCTTTTTGAACTCTGAACTTTCAACTGCTAAGCATGCTGTGGCAAAGACTTCCTTGCATCCCACATTATTAACTGCTGTGGCAAAGACTTCTTTACATCCTACATCATTAACTATCAATTTTTGTTTACTTTAAATAAACTAGTGATCTTTCCATCCACTCTATGAAAAATTTTCTAGACCTCTCCCATACCTCCTTTTAACAGTGTCTCGCTTTCTGAGCCAGAAAAATCCTTCCATCTCTGTCTCCCTCTTCCCGTCTCTCAGCAGCTGATCATTCTTCCTTGCCCTTCTTTGTACCTCTCCTACTTCGGGGCACTGAGCTCTACCTGTTATAACCTCCTGATCTATTTCCTGAGTGTCAGTTCAGAGCCCAGAGTGTACATATGGTTGAGATTTATAACTCTCTTCAGTCTGCATCACTTTGAAAACATCAACATTGAACTTCACCTGCAATTCTCTTAGCTATTTGATACTGTGAAATTCTTGTTAGCTTTCAATTTTACAATTCTGAATAGCATAGTATCACCAGCAAGCTTTGGCAGTTCACTTACAAGTATATTGGATGGTGTTGCTGCAACTCCCTGTGTCAACTCAGCGGTGTGACCACCCTCCATTGTGAACTATTACACACTGACAAGGACCTGCTGAATTCTGACTCCAGACACACACAAGAACACACAAGGATGTGATCCCCAGCTCCGTGCAAGAAGTGCTAGCTTTGAGGAAATAAATAAAAGTCTTACCTTTCCAAGAGGCACATTGACATCAAGGCCAAAGAATAAAGGCAAGAGAGAAGAACAAGAATAGAAAGAGAAACTGCAGAAGAAAAAGAAGATTGTGTAAAAACTAAAGGTCATGGCATTGTAAGCATCAGGATTATTTTTGCACTCTGTAGGACAATTAGAATAACTGTGCATTCAGAAAACACTATTTCCCTAGTTACTTCTGTAAGTACCATACCACCTCCCAGGCTTAGAAAAGAGATCCCATTAATTTTGGTGATGAATTACAATTGGCACCATATTGAAAGCCTGAGGTACGACTGTGACTATGAACCACCATGGGATGACTGAAGTCACAAAGCTGGGTATCAGAAATAGCATGGGTAGTATTTTTAAGTGCGTTACAAACCAGTGCCTGCAAACCATGCTGGATATGGCCTGGAAATACATATATATGTGCATACATATACATATACACACACATCCATAATATCAAACCCTAACCATTAAATGCTTAGTAATCAATTTTTGGATGTCTTATTTTAATCATGAATGCATTGTCTTCTGAGATGTGAATTTTGGTGAGCTGAAAGCTCTTCTGAAAATTGACACTAAAGGTTTCCTACTCGAGGTCTCCTTTTCACCGTGGCATAAGCTTTGCTTTGTTTTTTTATTTTCATCTGTTATTTTTCCAAGTTTTATATATTAGAAAGAAAAACACTGAGTCCTTGTATCACAAAAATATTGGCAGAAAAGTGGAAAGAATTATATGTATCAAGTTTTGCATTATGCCCACTCGTTTCACTTTAGGAACATACATATAAACTGAAAGAGCTCATTAGCACTACTGCCATTGTACTAATATAGCCATTATTTCGTATTACAGCTTACACAAGTACATTGATGTTTACTAATATAAGTTCACTGGCAAGGCTACCACTGGAGATGCATCTTACACCAGTCTGGCATTTCTAGAAAAGATACTATTGGTAGCAGTATGCTGTGCCCATGCCCATTTTTTCAACAATCCTATCTAACCCATCTACAGGTACAAAAACTCAATGTGACAGAGTTGGCCTCATTCACAGAAAAAACACAGTGCATATATCTAGAGAGAGAGTGTGTGTATATATATAGTATATATAAAGAATGTGCGTATGCAGTTCTTTGACAGTTCAGTTAAAAGGCAAGATTCTGGTACCGTATTTATACTGCATAGTCAATTACAAGCTTCAATAAAGAGGACAGCATCAGAACCTGGGTTCCCTAGTCCTGCCAGATAAGGACAATCTTCAAATCCTCACTCAGTTTCATTCAGTCCTTCCCGCTTGCTAGCCTCACCTTGCCTTTAATGGAAGTATTGCCTGTCTACCAACACAGCATTTAACGGCCAAGTAAAGGCTTCATCATTTGGTTCAGCATCATTCACCATAATTAGAAGTGTTTGGCATTTATTTCCTAAAATGAAATGTTACAGAGAAGACTCCAAGAATAAAGTCTGTATAAACTGAAATACAAATTGAAAAGAAAGCATAGTAGAACACCACCAACAGGTCCAGGTGATTCAGCTAATAAAAAAGTTCATGTAGTTCATGAGAACTAGGTCATTACTTTCAAAAAAGTTGATCAGCTGCTTCAGAAGTGTAACAGAACCAACCTTTTCCTCCAGATCCTTAATTTGTCTCTTTTGGATGTCAGTTTTATCTTCTAAATCTCGGATCCTCTGGAAATCAGAAAAGAGAGCATCTAGACTACATTCTCAGTAAATTTGCTCCACTGAACCAGTAACTTAATGTTCCAAGTGCCAAAAGCCTCGAAATTAACAAATTCATTTCTTTGGCAGGGATAATCTCGTGCAGTACCATGACTACATCCACTAACCCTGCCTAATCACTACTTTACCACGTGTACAACTGCTCAAAATATGCTACTGCATATATGTGATTGTATCCTCAAACGCTGGAAATTAATATCAATAGTGGATCTGTTTCATATTATCTATTTTCTATTAATCCTGTGTTAAATAGATGGAAAGCGTAAGATCATGGTTATATTCTTCAGAATTACATCATGAGTCATTAAGATTTCTCATAGTTTGATGTGTTGAAAGAGGATTAAAATGTTATTATTAGATCTGAAATGATAAACGTATACAATACTACGAAAACATTGATTCTGTGGTCAGTGGGATATATGTAACTTATAGACAAGGCGTATTTTTTTAGCAGAGCTAGGTACTTCTATAAAAAATTACGTAACATGAGTTAAACTTTTGGCCCCTGAGGAGAAGAGATCCCACAGAACAGGTAACAGAACTACTAAGTATGAAAAATGAGGCCTTGAATCTGGGTATCTTTTCTCTATTTAGCCAGGGCATAAGATGGCCAGCAAACAGCAGAGATCCAAAGGGGCACACCAGGAGACACCCAGAGGCCCTGGCACCTGGAGAGCAGATGGCATCCCTGTGACCATCTTCCTAATTGTCTGGAGATGAGATGACTAGCTTACGGCAGCTTTCAAACGCTACCTCTTCCTTTCCTTGCCTCTCAGCCTTTCCCAACCCCATCTGCAGCTGAGGCTGGCTAAGAGCTCTTCAGAGAAGCAGAACCGCTGCGGCAGTGTTAATCAGGGCAGCAGTCATGGCTGAAGTCAAGAAGGTCCTCACGCTGCAATGGCCCAGTAAAGTAGTAGTAAGGGTGGACCAGTCTCACATCTCCAGCTCAGAATCAGGTGGGATTGTGAAAACTAAGTCTTTCTGTGAACGAGAAACCCTAACCACTGGGCATATGCTTTCCCTCTTATTCCCATGAACATTTGTGTAAGCTCTGTTTCACTGTGCAGCTGTCATTAATCAGCGTGCTGCGACTGTTTGCCATTTTGCTCTGGGACCTCACAGCTTGCAGAGCAGCAAACATTGGTCTTTGAATGTGAAATGTAGTACTATATCTCAGCAGTGAAACGCAACAACTGCCCGCTTTGGAGGGGACAGAGCAGAAGTATCTGGAAAACCAGATAGCTCTACTGTGTAACACGAGCCAGAAGCATTCACACAGTTCCTCTTGTGCCCAGTCTAATAACTAGGAATGATCATTTTTCTTACAAAGCTAGATTCATTTGGACAGAATTCTGGATTAAAACCTTGGTCTGGAATTTTAAGATTTAAAATATGACAAAACAATCCTCCACAAGCTAACATAACGTGTTTGTTTACACAGTAAAGACACAAAGTATGAAACAACTCAAAAAACTAGATGCCAGGCTCCCTCGTGACCTGAAGCTTGCCTAAATTTGACTTCAGCTTATGTTCTTGCGCAGCAAAGCTGAGTAGATACAGGTGTGCGTGATTAATTTTTCTCACCTGATGAGCCTGCTGGAGCAGCTCCATCCTCTCCTGAAGAATCTGGCAATCATATTCTCTGCTTTTCCTCAGCATCTGACGTCTTAGCTTTTCTACTGCTGTCCTCAGCTCTTCCTGCTGTTTTTCAGTGAGTAGCTCCCCAAACTTTATCACCGTTTCTTGCTGCAAAGCATTGTACAAGGTGGCTTCAAGCTCCTGGATCCTCTGGTTGATGCAATACCAAAAGCCAATTAGAGATGAAACATTGTTTAAAACACAGTGGGAACTGGGGGGTTGGTGGCAGATTCGGCACCTGCATGAGAGGTGGTCCCTGTGCTCAAGTGTGCAAAAATGTGAAAAACAGAACTCATAAAACGGTTCAGTGTTTTGACAAAAGGATATGAACTTTTATTTTTAAGATATTTTAATATTAATTTTCACTGAAATCCCTCACTTTGACTTTTTTTAAGAAGTTACAGAGATGACTATGAGTTGGATAGAATTTTCATACCTATTTTATAAGTGTAAAGATGAATATTTCACTAATTCTAAAATTTTGACTCATTGTGGTAAAAAGCAAAAGAGGAAAGATTGAAGGTCACTATCAGACTACTCTGCTCTTAATCCTGCTAATCAATGAGCATTCTCATTAACTTGACAAACCAAGCATGATGTACTTGCACACCAGTTATCAGACCTATGTATCAGAATTTGATAGAGCCATATTTATAGCACAAACTCTTGCTTTTTGTGGCATATTGTCTTCTTGCTATGACATGTGCAAAACAGCCAAGATCCCAGATCTGAGTTCCAGCTGGTTGCACTGACTCCAGTTGGACAAGCGGACAATAATCAGCAGTATCTGCCTTTAACTGACAAAAGAGTTTCAGACTTCAGGAGATCTGCCATTTTGTGACATGAAAAAGCTAGTTGTCGTGTTTAAGCTGTGCAGATTGCATGGTACTGCATTAGAAGAATGGGAAAAACCAAATAAATAAAAAAAATACTACGAAAAAAGCAAAACGCTCTCTTCCTGATCCAACAGAAGCCTGTGTCCTGTCACAGTGCTGGCCAATATGTGCTGTAGAATTTCCTTTGTACATACCATGTATGCTTGGTCAAGAGCTTGCTTCCTGTAGTCTAATTCTTCCTCCAAATAACCTTTTATTTTGCAAAATTGCTCCTACAATGAAGGATCATTTGGACAGAAAAATGAATTAGTTACTTAAAATACTTTGGGCAGTTTTATTAAATCAATACAGATATCTGACTCAGGCAGGACTAGTAGACTGGTCTTCAACTGACACTCTGCAGGGTTATTAATATGTGACTTAGCTAGAAAGGAAGGAAGGGAAAATAGCTGTGGATTGCTTTTGTATGATAATACATCTGTTCTACATGGAACTAAGTCCATCATCTCTTTGTTGACTTCAGTGATATCACTTGGCATTTCAGTAGTGTAATTTAGGGGCTTCTGTGTGATTTTTCTAGAGAGACCTCCTCTGGCATCATGGACAACTCCTTTTGTGCTTTCTCTTATTTTGGAAGAGCTGTGAAAGTGCAGTAATCTAAACATGAACTAAACAGGCATATTCACATTCACATTTTTGGGGGGAAGCTGCTGTGCTTTTTTTTGTGCTTTAACTTCTCAGCCTACCATAAGCTGAATCGAGTCAATTACAGACATACCATAGGAACAGAATGTAAACTACAGCTACCCAACTGTTCTAGTTATGCTTGTTCATCTTGTAGGTTATTTCCATCAACTAGAATAAGAATAGGGTAAGGTACTAACTTTACTGGTGCTATAGCAACTTCAGTTCAGCTGTGAATGTTTTGCCTTTACGATGTCATGGGCTTAAAATGTAATGAAAGAAAACAGCATGATAATTCATTAGTTTCCCATATATTGGTATTGAATAAATTGTGGTACAAAAGCTGATGTTTAGACTGTGAATCTTATGAGACAAAGAGTGTGGTCAGTTACATCTCTGAAAATCACCAAGCAACCTTTGATCCCTCTGTAATTATTAATAAACAGTCATCCTCATGGAAGGAGAAAGTTTTCAAACCTTCACTGTTTCTCTATCTGTGTTATTCTGCTGTTGCATGTGAAGCAGACTAGTAACAATTTTATGGATTCACCAATAATCAGAGAAAGCCTGCATACTTAATTTGCCAAAAGGCTTTTTTACTTATCTTTTGGCACACCCAGTAGATGTGACACACTCAGTGTCTTACCCCTAAAATGAGTATTAAGGAAAGTTTGCTTACCATATCACTTTCCAGTTCTATCATTTTCTGATGCAGAGCAGCTTCAGCTCCCTCAATCTGCTGGATCCACTGGAGAGAAAGACAATGAGAGCTGTAACCTGCTGTAAGGAACTTAGACACATGTTTTCAGTATAAATTTTGCATACAAATCTCTTCAGAAGCTTTGGAAATCTCAGGACCAGAAATCTCAAGCTATAACTAATTATGGCTTAAATGTCTGATGGTTTCTCATTCCGTTTACAATTGCAAGTTTCATTTGACATTCTTTTGGTATTTGCAGTTGCTTTGACTTAACAGCTTGGACCAGCTGAGTGTGATAATTTTGCTGCTTTAGCAAGGTGTTCGGGACTGTGCTGGCACAGTTTACTTTATCTGGGGAATCACTTCCTACAGAGCAGAAAATTTCCAGTGTTAGATGAGGCCTTAGTTACCACATGAGAAAAGCAAGCACACAATTTACCTTTTCTGCCAACGACAATACAGTGGAAGCCTGAATTATGGCCACTTGCTCTTCATTTCTTAAATTCTGTGAAGAGAAAGAGAAGGAAGAAGAAAATTGGCAGCAGTTTCCTGCATGAATAGAGATAATCCAGGCTACAGACTAGGTCTACAGTTTCCCTACAGGATCCCTATAGTACTGGGTATCCTATTCCCATCAAAGCATTCAGAGTCTGTTAACATATTAAAAAGAACACTGCTTTTGCCTTTCTGCATGATATAGACTAACTATTGTCCTGGTTTGAGCGACACAGAACTAATTTCTCTTCTAATACTTGGGAAGACTGCACTTTTAGAGGACTTATGGTGTCTGAGTTTGTGAAAATATTTACTTTACAGCCAGCTGTGGTGTGAGGGTTTCAAGGTCTCAGTGTTTTTGAGCTCGCCAGGTGCAGGGATGAGGAGGAGTGAGACCCGGGCACTTGACCCAAGCTGGCCACCAGGATTATTTCATACCATCAGAACCACATTCCCTATAAATTAGAAAGTTTGCTGTGAAGCTCTCTCTCTCCCTTGATGGCTGCCATCCTGAGCACTTCGTGCCCTGGTGCCGGACCCCTGAGGCCTTCCCCTCCTCCCAAAGCCGCAGCGCTCACAGTGTCCGACATTTGCTGTCTGCTGCTGGGAGTGCACAGCTTCCTACTGATATAACTGGCTGAGTATAATCTTTGCATATTCTGTATTGGTATCAGGATCAATATTGGTTCTTTAGTGCTATTAATGTTATTTATTGAATCCTACTCTATTCAATCTGTTTATACTTCGCCTCCCGGGTTTCCTTGTTTTTCCCCGATTCCCTTTCCCGGGTGGGGAGGGGTCACTGGGTGACAGAATGATTGTCTAAATGACAATAAATTGTTATGGGTCTCTCAAACCATAACACTATGTGTTTTCATTCCTTTGCATCTTACGAGAAATGTAAACTAAAATTAGACCCATTTGTCTGACTCCGTCCTAGTTTTACAAAGCTGAATTTCCATTAAAGCTTTTGTAAAAATAGTGCTGATTTACACCAGCAAGTGAATAGACTATCATGATCCTTCGTTTTTATTTCTTATACGCTTTCATAAAACATATCTAATGTTAGCCAGAGATACAGGATGATCTCTTTTACATGGATGACTGAGGTCATCCATGTAAAATGGATGTAAAATGGAAGTCATTGGGCAGCAATGCCCTCTTAGGACTTAGCACAGGGATCTGATAATTCTTGCCTATTTATGAAACTGTTTGCAGAGGAATCCTAGTCCTGATGAAGATGTGGTTGGCTCAGACTGCCAAACTAATTCACGTGCTTTCCTGAATGACTAGAATGCAGTCAGGCCCAGTTCCAAATATCAGTGGCCTTTGGACATTCTTCCCAGTCTGCCAAACCACATGTTAAAGCTGCTACTTCATTACAGTTCTCTGACTATTGAAATCTCACAAATCCTTAACTTATGGAAATAAACACTCCTTAAATGAATTGTTCTGATATTACATAATTTCACAAGTATCTTAGAAAATAGTCATGATAATCACAGATTTCACTTACTCTAATGTACAAAATGCAGCTGGTAACGGGAAATGTATCTCCCACTTTAACTTACCCCATTATCACCTAGGATGTCTAACTGCTTTATGAGGTCTGGGATGCTGACATCCTGCAAAGAGAGAATAAGACAAAGGCATGGCAGGCATATTTTCTCGTGTCTGCAATATTCGTCCCTCCTACGAACCGTGTTGACATCAACCATTTTGTTTTATCGCATGGAGATGCATCAGATACTGATTTCAGTTGCCTTTGAGCCAGGTTTTATCATTATGGTGAAAATGATGAGTCCGATTCAATTGTGTCAGTCATCACACAGTCTTATGTTAGGCTGAGTTTAAATGCTTAAAGTTTAGTGGCATTATTAGCAGGGATGAATGTAATGTTTTATATGGGCAGCATCCACCAATCCCGTAGTTAGAAGTGCTGCCTTCTAAAACTGACCTACCTTAACCCCTTCCTTCATGCAGTAGATCTGTAGAGCACTCACACCATCTGAGAATGGGTGAATCTGGAGATTAAATGGTGGGGACCGTCTCTCTCTTTCCTGGAAATAAATTGAAAAGATGCCAGGGAACATATTAGAATGAAGGAGATTCACACAGAACTCATTAAATGCCATAGCTACGGTTTATATCATGCTTCACAATGTCAAGCTCTTCACTTTACAAGTCAAAGAAACAGACATTTAGACCTAGTCTGAAAAATAGTGTGCTAAGTGGGATAAGACCCTACACCTGAGCTATTTATTTTACAAGAGATTATTTATTTGGTGAATTATGTCAATTTGCAAATTGTCTATGGAAAGGCTGTCACCTGGCTAAGACTCAAGTGATTTGCTTAATGAAGTGTTGAACAACTACATATTGTTGCAAATACTCCCTTTAGAAACAGGTATTTGACTTGAGACTACTAGGATACTCAGATTACACATTTGCTTACCCTGGTATGTTGTATGTTTTAATATCTGTGGAAAGAGAGGCTGAAAGAGTTGGGGCTGTTCAGCCTGGAGAAGAGAAGGCTCCGGGGAGATCTTATTGCGGCCTTCCAGTACCTAAAGGGGGCCTACAGGAGAGCTGGGGAAGGACTTTTTACTGGGGCATGGAGTGATAGGACGAGGGGGAATGGCTTCAAACTGGAAGAGGGCAGGTTTAGATTGAACATTAGGAAGAAGTTTTTCACTTTGAGGGTGGTGAGGCACTGGCGCAGGTTGCCCAGAAAGGTTGTTGAGGCCCCATCCCTGGAGGTGTTGAAGGCCAGGCTGGACGTGGCCTTGGGCAACCTGGGCTGGTGGGAGGTGTCCCTGCCTATGGCAGGGGGGTTGGAACTCGATGATCTTCAAGATCCTTTCCAACCTAAACCATTCTATGGTTCTATGATTCTATGAAAGTAGTCAGTTTAAAACTTAGCTATTGATATACCTTCATTGCATAAAATCTATAAATATTTGTCCCGTTTTAAAGGACCAAAGACAAAAATAAGAATTTAAGGATGTTATTTCTCATCCCCCTCAGGTATTCAGGCAAGCACAGAAGTGAAGATCAAATTTCACTTTCAAATACATTTTTGGTTTATGAACGTGTAATTCACTTGATCAGTCCAGGTCTGTGTCATATGAAACACAGGTGTCAAGTAAAACTGTGGGAAAGTTCTATAAATAAGGGACAAATCTGTGACAGTACTGATTCATGAGAGCCAGGAGAGGCTCTGTGTTACCCACAAGCTCTGAATGGCAAGTATATAAGGCCTTGGACAGCAATTGAGAAACAAACCAGCTTATACTGGAGAAAAGACCAAGTGGAAGTTTTTGTCGGTTGGTGCTCATAAGAAGAATCTGTAACTAGGGGCAGTCTGGGAAGATGGAGATTGAGGTCTGATCCAATCCTCTGGCTGCCTGCAAAGGCTTCTGGAACTCCTCCATCAACCTCCAGTGTTGCCTGAGGGATCTTTCTTACCTAACATAGGTCACGGGGAGAGCTGCTCAACAGGGAACATGTCCAGTGCCTGCAGAAGTGACAGTCCTTGCAAGTGGGCAGATAGGCTATCGCTATTCGTTGTGCTCGGGCCTACAGCCTCCAGACACAACTTAGGACAACTTCAGGCCAAGCACTATACGCACATAGGCAGGCACTGTCGGCTTTTCACACTTGCCAGGATTGGCAAGAATGATGATCGGGGCTGTGGGAGCAAGACCACATTCACCTGTGTAAAATGTCTCTTATCCCCACCACAGTGGTAGGCAACTGAGGTACAGAGAGATTAAGTCTCAACACGCCTCAGGAATCAATAGCATGGAAGCCATCGCAAACCCTTGTCCAGGGAGCCCGCGTCCCTTGGGCACCTCGGCTCTGTACCCTGGCCATCCTCAGGTGCTCACAGCAGGGTGGCAGCACCGGCACCGCCAGCCCCGAGCACAGCACCGCTCACCCAGCGGCCCCGGGGATCTGCTGATGTCCCCCAGCAGAGACGGAGCACCCCGTGGGCTGCCGCAGCCCTGGTATCAGCTCCCTCCTCCGCAGGAACCAACAAGCAACGAAGAGTGCTCTAACCGCCCGGTACAGATGGGTCTGGGTAGGACAGCTCTCCTCTCCTCTCACAGCCAAGTCCCCACAGGGAAAAGAATTCAAGATTTTCTGTGTCAGAGGGGACAAGGTGCAACTCTTTTACCACCATAGGTATGGTACTGGAAGACAACAGCCCTGGGTCTGATACTTTCTCTTACAACTGCTTATGCAATTTCATCAATCATTGCTGAATTAAACTTCAACCAGTTCCAGTCCTTCAAGCACAGGGCTAGAGAGGTGCACCACTTCTCATAGCAGCACTCTCAACGAAACTTGAACTCTTGTCTCATCACCCTTGCTGAAAGAGGGGAAAAGAACAAAGCCAGCGTAGTTTGTAGATTAGCAGTAAGATTTTCATAGGGGGAAACGGGACTTTGAAGACCCTGAAGAGGGAACTGTACCTGTGCCTCTGACTTCTTAGAGGAACAGTCTACTCTTCAGCTATTAGAGATAAAATTATGCTCAACATTTTTTTCTCCTCCACAACCTACTCAGGTTCATAAAAAAAACCAAACAAACCAACAAAAAAATCCCTGGATGCCTACTCTCAGGACACATCTTAGCTGTGAACCAGGATGCAGCCCTGAGCAAAGTACATGAGGATGCGGTTTAAGCCTTGCTTATTTGGTTACTTTAAATGTAATTAATTTCTGTTGATTTTAGTAGACTCCAGGCCAGCAGTAAGAATAAAGCATGTTGACAACAGACTGCTCCAAAGTACTAGAAAACCCTATCCATAGGTGTGGTAATTAAGAGCCACACTGACATCAATCAGCTAAGCTTATCTATGCACACTGGGCACCTCGCTCAGGCAGAGGTGAACCAGTCGAATATGGAGCTTACTATTTCCAGGATATTAGAGCTGACATACTTCAGCTCACAATTAAAAATGCTGGGCCTGATTTGTTACTCTGTTACATCACTACAATGCTGGTGTAAACACTTGATTAAAATTGGTGTCAGTGCAAGTGCACTAGTTTAATTTGCTGCCAGCTCTACTGTAACGAGCTCATGCATCACCTCCAGCTCAAGGTTGCGGAACTCCAGCAGCTCATTCTGGTCTCGGGCATCCTGCAGCTCCTGTTGCAGACGGTTGTTTTCTGCTTCCAGTTTCTCTATCTAATAGAAATATGTAAATTCAGGATCTGTGTGACTGTTACAAGAAACATTGAATATTTGGTGAGTAGTAGTTGAGGTAGCACTGGCAGTGCAAAATCCAAATTCTAGACATGATTCACTACTTGTTGTTTTACCTCAGTGAGTCCGTAGTTTACAGGTGAACTGCTCATCAACTCCCTAAACATCATAAAATGCTGAAGCTGGAGGTTTTCCTACAAGAATCCAATCCTAGTGAAGATCAGTGGGGAAGTTAACTATACAGAGGTGTCAGGTTAGCTACTAGATTAGTCTGCATTAGCTATTAAACACACTGCTCTCGTGGTAAAGCACTGGAATAGATTGTCTGGGGAGAGATGTGGAGACATCATTGTTGGAGGACTCTAGGAATGGCTTGGATAAACATCTAACAGGAATGATGCAGAAACAGCTGCACCTGCCTTGGAGAGGAGCTTGGACTAGATCGGAGATTCCCAGTGTGCAGTACGTGAAGCGCAGATGGCACGCTGGGAGAGCTGTCTTCGTGGAGGCAGCTACCTGAGCAGCCATCCCACCCCGTGTAAGCACTTGTGTGAACTGCACGGCAAACACCTCCACACAAGTGTTCTACCAAGTAGCAGACTTAAACACCACCCACTGGCCAATTGTCTATAGCTTGCTTGCTTGTGGACAACTCCACCACTAGCTCCTCAGTCTGCTCTCTTGTGCAAGTCTCCAGCCAGCACCAGGACATGTATTCTGCAGCCCGGTTGTCTGAGCAGGGCCCAGACAAGGACAGCTAGAGAACGTGGTAAGACTGAGGTCAACTGAACCCCCATGGGTCAGTTTGACTGGACGGTGAGGGATGGCACAGGGCTGGAGACTTATTAGGTGTGTTTATGGAACGGGAGAAACACAGGCTAAGAAACCTCATGTGGGAAGGTGAAAGACGGCAGGAGATCTGGCACTGGGAGTTACAGCCTCTAGCTGATGGCAGTCATATGTATGGCCACTGCTTTTACTACTGGTGATAAGCAAGCAATGTTGAGGTCCTTTGTATCCTTACATTCCATGATTAAAAATATATAAATACGTACATACAAATATATATACACACACAAACAGGTGATATTCCTAAGTGTACCAAGGGACTGACTGAGCAGTACAAGTTCCTCTGGACCTAGGGATGACTTTAAGCCCTTAAAAATACACAGAACGCACAGGGACTAGTAGTATGAAAGGGTCCTGATGTTAGAGGGTGACTGCATTTTTACTGCTGTTTCACACCCAGAAGCCAAGCTCAAAATGTCCTGCCAGTGCAGCAGCAGCAGACTCTTCAGTGCAATGCTACTGGAACACAAAGGTCTGCGCCTTGGAGCCAGAACAACGAGTAGAGCTTCCAGCTCTCAGGCTGGAGCTTCCCAGCACAGCTGGTGCATCAGCAACTGCCAGCAACAGTGTCTAAGCAGAGCTTGTCTTTCCATATGTTATCCTGTACATATTAATCTATGCCATTCTATCCTTATTCTACACCTATAAGCACCGGACTGCGTGTCCAAGGAAGTGTATTGTAGGATCCAGATTACCCTTCAGAGCAAGCACACAAAACCTGGGAGCATACCTTGTCTAAAAGCTCTTGATTCCTCTTAATGAAAAGCTGTTTGTCTTCCACCCAGTGCGAGTCCTGTTGGATGAAGCAGTACTATTACAGAATAATCAAAGTCCATGAGACTGGGCACATTTATTGAAAATTGAAGCCACAGTATTCAAGCTTTAAAATCCTACAGGTACGAACTGTCATTTATAGAATAACAATGTACTGTTCTAGCCTAGCTGTAGCGAGGCTTCTGAACTCGCTAGAGCTGCCTGTTTACTGAACAGCAACATTACATCTCATGGAATTCTATGCTGAAATTGTTCTAGGCATTTTGTAAGCATAGCAGGTAAGATCCAAAATAGGAAAAGAAAATACACAAGAAGTGTTTACCTGCCCTTTCTGTGCCAAAGTTTTCTCCAGATCTTCTATTTTGGCTTTATATCTCTGGACTTCAGCTTGGAGCTGCTCCTGAGCCTGTTGAAGTCAGGCATGGCATTAAACAGTAACAAAACCAGCAATGTGACTGATACTAAAAGGAAACCAAACACAGCAGAGCCTGGGTTTATGCTGTAGCTTCTGCTCAGTGAGTAACCATTACAAAGATTCTGGCTCCATGATGTCTTGTGCCACTCCTCAGATTGGCATACAGATGACACAAGGGAACAGAGAGGCAGATCAGCCCCCTCTCCCCACCCAAGCCTGTTATTACCATGTATTGCATTAGAGTAGTGAAACACAAGCTCGGGTATTCGGGATGACACTAGGCTCAAAGACCCTAGTAAGGGACAGCCCTTGAACTGAAGAAAAGTGCTTAGTAGATGAGAGTGGCAAAAGGTAGTGGAAAGAAGCAATTATAACTGCCTGGGGCATCTTCAAGAGCTGACTCAACAAAGTGCTGAGCAACCTGGTGTGACCTCACAGCTGGCACTGCTTTCAGCAGGAGTTTGGGCTGGAGACCACCTGAGGTCCCTTCCCACATGAATGATTCTATGATTTTATTAGAGGGACAACATTTTTAGCCTTGGAAGGTTTACTGTAGTCTGCATCACATTCAAATTTGAATGTAATTTGCATTTCTCTGTTAGAAACATTCAGGTGAATATTGGTTGGTGCAATGTGTGCCTTTGTGAAAGCCCACAGGCCTCCATCTACCTTTAAAACCCAACCCCTTCACACCTGGGCAAAAGATGAGAAAACCCTTGTGATTCTGTGCCAAACTGCAGAATTGCCTGCTTTGGCATGTCTGACCAGCTGCAGAGCTTTCACGTTCAGGTGGAGGACAGTCCCTTGTAAACTGAGTGATTGTGTCCATTCTTAATTGTCTCTCTCTTTAAATGTACTCAGCAAATGAGTGAAATGGACATCTCTCAGCTGTATGGGTGTTGTATGTAACTATGTTCCCTTGCATGTCACTTTGAGGGGTTTGTATGTCCTGATAGCAATGAAATGCCCTCAAACAAATACTGACCTTGGCTTCTCTTTCAGCATCTATGACACCTCCTGTCTGCTCCTGCAGCAGTGCATATGCTCTCTGCAAGGCCTGGTACTCCTTTGTCAGCTGTCGAAACCGCAGCTCTGATTCTTCCGCTGCTAAACCCTGAAGGATAAGAAAGGACATGCCTAAGCACCAGACAGTAGAGCACTGCCAAAGCAAAGAATGCAAGTGTGATTTGTTAAGCACAATAGTTGGTTTGGAGGTCTTGCTTTTTGGGTGAGATTGCTCTGATATGAAGTAGTAAGAATATGGAATTTATACAGCGTTTGTATGTCTTTAAGCAAAAAAAAAAGTGATAGGTTTATTTTCTTGAAGGGGGAGAGGGAAAAAAGTCATCTCAGATTGCAGTGAAGTCATAGCTGTAGACTTCATGGATTACATTTTGAAAGAACCTCTTGGCTTTTCAGTATATCAGTAATCAAAATTGAGGCTAAACTTAACAAAGAACTTATAATTCATATTGAGTGATAAAAACTCAAGAGTTTTTGAGAGCCTGGCCACTTGTTTTGGAAGTCAAAATCTCTTGAAAACCTGTCCTTGCCTCTGGAAGGTGTCAGAACTTACCTCATCCAGATCATCATCTGGGGTTGCTGGTGTTCTGTCTGTTCTATATGAGGCCACAGAGGATGTTTCAGAATCCATGGAATCATCATCATACCCAAAAACTGTATCCACCACATGTCTCTAAAGAAGGGAAAACATGATTTCTGAGTCTCGTTGGAAACAGGGTAGCATGAGTTTTTGATGGGGGGGGGGGG
>VUYV01000251.1:1022425-1067455 GCA_008711295.1 Anarhynchus alexandrinus
TTCAAAATCACATTTCTAGTTACTTAAAAAAAAAAAAGGCAATTCATGAAAAAAGAACAATGGGCTACCCCTGCAATTACCATCTCCAAACAAACCCAACGGGAACCATATTGAAGATTAGGTGTTGGGCTGGTGGAGAATGAGTTTGCCGATTAATTTTTCTGAGCTGAGGACCTGGCTCAGTCTAAAACTTGGAAAACATAAAGGGGGCAGCAACACGCTAGAGGAAAAGCTCTGCCCTTGCAGAAAGGCAGGAGAATTGATTCTTAAAACCAAAGCTGTTCTGAAAACATCTATCAAAATGCAGACTGGTGTGCAAAGTAACACCATAAAGAGCTGGAAATGTGCGCAGAATAGGGAACTCTCCTTTTTTCATGGACGCTGCTGATATTTTTGATATCTCAGAGATTCTCACTGATATTGCTGTTGGAGTGAGTGAGTGAAAGCTATGCTAATACAAAACTAGCATGAAGGAACTTTTATCTCACACATCTCTCCAGTACTATAGTAACCGCAACATGTTGTAAGAGACTGCTCACACTACACAGTTTGGTTGTATGTCTGACAGCTCGCTATCTCCAATCTTAGTCACTGAATTAAATCAAATGAAAACTGAGTTGTGTCCTATGAAGGTATAGATGCTTGACCTTGCAGGCTTGGTTTCAGGGTACAGATTCGAGCATTTAAATACTTGGCTTATGAATAATTCTGTAGACAAACTGATTGACAAGCATTTAAGATGCACTTCTGCTTTGCAACATTTTTCACTTTTGCTGACAGGTTACAGCCTTCTAAACCTGGAATTTGAATCACACAAAAAACATGTACCAAAGACGCCAATAACTTTTTTAATATATTATATTTTTTTTGTTCATATTTTTCCAAGTGAAGACAATAGCCATATTCTCCCATGTTATAGTCTCTGGCTTAGAAATAAAGTTGACTGATGAAAATACTTTTTAGTCCTTGTCTCCCAGTTGTGTCCGCTGTGTATTGTTTCAAAACCCATACAGAAACAACGCGATGACACATCTAGGATTTACTGGTCTGAAATTCTCCGTGTGTAGGAGCGCGCTGCATTACTTCCACAGAACATGGCTATTGTACTACTATGGGATGTCCTTGGAGGACAAAGAGCAACCGAATTCTGTTTCCTACACAGTATTTCCACTTTCTGGAGGTGGGACGTAGCTGTGGCAAAGTCATTCTTCACATGTAGCTGATAAAGGAGCTATCTGAACCACTACTGACTACTCAGCTCTAAAATTGCTGTAAATTATACCAGCTTTGGACTTGACCCAGTTCAGGGTAATACAAGGGGTAGCCAAATGCCTGTGGAACTCAGCAGGAGAGAATGATACTCTATTTCTCAGGGAGAAGCTTCCACTTGAAGAATAAAGATGCACAAGGATTTTGGTTTAGCCCACATGCGCTGTGAAAAATAGATACCAGAAGACAGATGGGAAGGTAAATACATCTCAGCATAATATACCTTGAGACCAATATTTATAGAAACCAGTTGGAAGGAAGATTAATATTATTTCGGGGGGGGGGGGGGGGAAAAACCCCNACATAGCTACGCACCCTTAACTGCATTTCAAAGTGGACTGAAAAAGCTCTCCCAAAGTAACTAAGGTGTTTATAAACCCAATCACTAAAGCAGATTGTTACAATCCACAAAGCTCTCTTTAATCAGATTGCTAAAGTATGTTTTCCTACAGAGCTTAATAGTATTTTTATAAGCCAAAAACAATTTTTCCTTACCTTAATTGGCTTTGAGCTCCTTTTATGCTTTCTGCGACGAATAAGTTTCTCCCTGTCCTGGAAAATAAGATTAAGAAGTTACTCTCTCTTCTCTTGTTTGTAGCTGTAGGCGGCCAAATCTACAGAGGAAATAAATCATTCGCTTCCACCAACTGTTCACACATTCAAACAGGAATCTGATTCCAGGTGGAAGGGAGGATTCATATCCAAATCTGTATGTGTGTCAGCTGAAAACCACTTCAAGAAGGGAAGATGGCATATCTGAAAAAACACCCCTTGTTGTGCAGTTGCCTCGACAGGCTGTCAAACGACAGGCACCGAGGGATTTCCTGTTAAAATCACTGGGACGCCTGTTGCAGGGGACTGGTTTGGGCTTTGTACAAGAGGCTGTCTGCCTTCCCTGCAGAGGAGATGCTGCCTCTGTCTCAAAGTCATTAAACGATGGCAGTGTTTATCTCACCACTCATAGAAATGATGTCTTAGAAGAGGCAACAGCCTGTTTTGCAGTCTCTCCTTCCCCTCAACATCATAATGCAAAGTCAGCTGAAAAAGGGATTGTTAGCATTAAATGACAGAAGAACTAATGAACCATGGTCTACCAGCACACACTTTTCCAGCACATGATATCACACTGTGTCCCTGCCTCTTGTTAAGGAAACTTTTTAATGGTAGCTTATTTATAACGGTAAAACAGCTTGGCACAGCCCTGCCTTGGGAACATGTAGGTATCTTCCCATGCTCCACGGTTCTTAGTCTGGGTTCATTTCTAGAGCTCAACTCACACACGAGAGTTATACTTTTGAGTTGTAGGGGCTGATGCCCTCCTAGAAATTCAGTTAAACTGCACCCATGCACACCTACATCTAAAAATTTGCAGGTGTTAAAAGTAAGATAAGATATTAGCCCTCAGACCTCTAGTTATAAGAAGAAATACTATCAATGGTGAGCTGTACACAGGACTCATTCCTCATTTCCTGGTGCTCTGGACATACCCTTGTTAACTCATCAATTATGTTCTGCTGTTCTATGACCTGAAGCTTTAAGAATTCAGTTTCTTGTTCCTCATTAGCCTGATCCAGGTCATTGAGAGATCTTAATTTCTTTAGAGGAGGATGTGACGTCATTTTTTCTCTCTGTGGTAAGAAGAAAAAATAAGATCCAGCAATTAAAAGACAAAAAGACCACCTTTCAGTTAAAAATTAGACATTATCTTTCATTGAATCTTTACAGCCCTTTAAATATGCTTCAGCTACACCATTTTCATAACTTTATTAATACCCGTCAGCACTTCTTAACAATAGAGCAGCACAGCAGGGCTGAGTTCTTCAACCAGAACAACAAAGCTTTATCTATTTACAGTGTGGCAATATAGCCTCTATAGCAGCCCTTAAAGGTCACATACCATAGCTCTTCCTTTGCCATGTATCAAGATGCCCCAACACGTGGCAAATATAGTTGAACTCCCTACCTGTCCAGTGGGTGTGGAAATAGTATCTACTCCCATGTCCTTACTGATACCCATCATATGATCATATAGTGAGGAAATGGACATGCTTTAGTCATGTGAAAGACACGCATCCAGTCAGAAGAGGAGGAAAGGCAAAAAATGCCGTACCAGATCTATTTTAACTAGCTGTGCACATCCTGCCTGCTCCTGAGCTAAGTGGGAGAAGAGATGGCTACAGCCCATGAGAATTACTCTAGCCACGCACAGCTTGCTAACTTCCATTATTTGGGCATCCATAGTGTCAAGAGCAGATGTCAGGGAGGTACGTTAGAACATATGTGCTGTGTGTGCCTATACGCACCAGTGGTGCTGCCCATGATGTCTAATGCATGCAGATTCCCAAGTCCCTTCTCTTTGCTGTGGGAGAGCACAAGGGGCTGTGATCTGTCCTACCACAGCTGTGGAAGAAGAATTCTGACCCGTGACACCTGCAATAAGCTTATCTGTCTTCTGGGCATGGGTGAATTGCAGAGTCTTAAGGTGGATTAACCTTGTAACACTGAAGTCTTTTTTCTATAAGACAAGAAAGCGAATCTGATCGTCTCATCCTAATGAGCAGGAAAGCTGCATCCATTGCAGAACAGTCAGCCTGCTCAAGATGAGGACAGCGGCTATTGCAAGCCAGAGACAAGACACACAAACATGCTTAGCAGGGGAAGGCTTCTCAGCCTGCCAGCTTACATCTGACAACCCAGAACTTCCACCTTTTTTCATTAATGCCAAAGCAACATCCGTGCATGTGCAGGGACTGGATTCTGACTGACACTCAGGGCAATTCCAGTGAAGCATGTACAGACATTAACTGCTTCAACCCCACTTCATATTAGCCCTGATACACAAAATTTATAACCCTAGCCAAATTTACACCACCACCATTCTCCTTCTCCCATATCCACCTATCATGCATATCTTTTATGGAAAGGTTGTATGTGTTCCGTGGCAGACTAGAACTTTACTTTGCCACCATCAGCTCTGACAAGAACATGTATGCTCAAAGATTAACATCACGGTGGCTGAAAACATTGCTCTTAACAGCTTCCTTGGGAGGGGTGGCTGACACTCCAGAGGGCCGCGCTGCCATCCAGCATGACCTGGACAGGCTGGAGAGCTGGGCAGAGAAGAACCTAATGAGGTTCAACAAAAGCAAGTGCAAGGTCTTGCACCTGGGGAAGAAGAATGCTGGGCACCAGTATAGGTTAGGGGTGGACCTGCTGGGAAGTAGCTCTGAGGAGAAGGATTTGGGAGTCCTGGTAGATAACAAATTGTCAATGAGCCCGCAATGTGCCCTTGTCGCCAAAAAGGCCAATGGAATCCTGGGCTGCATAGGGAAGAGTGTGTCCAGTAGGTCGAGGGAGGTCATTCTCCCCCTCTACTCTGCACTGGTGAGGCCACAACTGGAATATTGTGTCCAGTTCTGGGCTCCCCAGTTCAAGAGGGACAGGGAACTGCTGCAGAGAGTCCCGCGTAAGGCAACTAAGATGATCGAGGGATTGGAGCATCTCCCTTATGAGGAAAGGCTGAGAGAGCTGGGACTCTTTAGCCTGGAGAAGAGAAGGCTGAGGGGAGACCTTATTACTGCGTACAAGTATCTTAAGGGTGGGTTGGAGGAGGATGGAGCCAGACTCTTTTCAGTGGTTCCCAGTGACAGGACGAGGGGCAATGGGCACAAGTTGGAACATAGGAAGTTCCGTTCAAATATACGGAAAAACTTCTTTACGGTTAGGGTGACAGAGCACTGGAACAGGCTGCCCAGGGAGGTTGTGGAGTCCCCTTCTCTGGAGATTTTCAAGACCCGCCTGGATGCAGTCCTGAGTAATGTGCTCTGGGCAATCCTGCTTTGGCAGGTGAGTTGGACTAGATGATCTCGAGGTCCCTTCCAACTCTGAAAATTCCGCAATTCCGTGATTCCTTTTTGGGTTCCAGATGCAAAATAGCACAGTGGGATATGACTCAATGATACAACTATTTTTTTGTTTTTTTAAAACAATTGAAACTCAATATTCTAATTTTTGGGATAATATTAAAGACTGTGATTATGCATTCACTTAAATATATTGCACATGTATGCATAATACACAATGTTAGAGTATGTGAGTCTACTATATACAGACCTAAGCATGTCTATATCTCATCAATAGTATTCCACACGATATACAACACATTTTCTCTATGTGTATACATGCATATACTATACAGATATGGCCACCATAACAGACATAGATCATACAGTAATCCTCATTTTGCTCTTCAGTACCAACCATTTCTATATTTTCTTTAGTGACTGCTTTGAATTTATCTTCCATGCGCTGCAAAGACTGCATAAGTTCATCATTTCTCTTCGTGAGGCACTTGTTCTTTTCCAGAAGTGGTTTACACTGTTTCTCAGCTTCTCGGACACGCTTCAACTAGATTGATAATAGCAATTAATAATGGTAAATAATCCAAATAAAAGATATATTTTCTCCCTCCTTTGTTAGAAGTATTTTTGTTACTTCCCTGTTGGACTACTGTCCCAGTAAAATGCCAAAGTGATCTAATGGCACTGATGCTTATAGCTTCCATAACTAACTTTATCTATAAACCTCAAAACATAATTCTACATCTTCGTTTCCAAAAGATGGCTTTATCTTTGGGAAAACTCAGACATAGAGATGAAGCAACCCAACACAGTCAGGCAACTGCAAAGCTCCTACAAAAGTCCAAAATGACCTGTTCTTTATCTGCAAAAAACCCACTGATTTTCTCATTGAAAGCAGATTCGTATAGGTACCTACTGGTACAGTGATCCTACAGTCTGGATCACAGCAGTAACAACATAGTTGTGAGTCTGGTTTTTAGTGCCACACAGTGAAATACTTGTGCACGTGCACAGTGAACTTTGGTTTAGTGAACAAATCACATAACATTTAAACAACAAATTCCGTAGGATAGGAAGGTATCTTAGAGCATGCTTGGAAATTCCAGTATTGGTACAACCAGTGTTTTAACCGAGATCTCTTCCTCTGAAAAATTATTTCCACCCAGTGATACTGAGAGTTTTACAAATTTAATTTCTTCTTCTAAGGGAGGACAAGGAAGATGGCATGTGGCTGTGGAAAGATATCATCTTTGTGCCCAGATGATCTACCTAACAAAGGCACTGCCCCAGTTTTGTATTACTCTTGGTCACCGTGAGGTTCCCGCCCCTTGCAGTTCTGCTGAGGAAAGGACTGAGAGAGTTTCCTGTAGCTATTAAGGACAGTTAACCACATTTGCTTACATCATCACATCATCTTACTAGGCTAAACTAACCCAGTGATTCTGTCTGAAGTAGTTTAGCAAGTACCTGAAGATCCCTTCTGCTAACAGAAAACAGGGGAGCAGCTAGGAAGTGGTTACACCTTTGGTCAGCACAGTTGTGGGCAAAACAGCCATTTGTCCTACCCTAAGAACGAAGTCAGTTGCTGCTAACTCAAATGTATCTTAAAGTATATGGTATCTGACATTAACAGCCAGATAAAGGGATCAATTCCCCGTTGTCCATTCTCCCTAGATCGAAACTTCACTGTTCCCCAACCTGGTCAAATACTGGACTACAGATATTTTTTCATTTACAAGATAAGTCTCACCGTACACTGTTGTATGCTCAAAAGGTCAAGGAGGGAACATAAGCATTCATATAGAAACCTACAAGCTCCCCTGTCTCAACTTTTGCTCTAATTTTGTACTCGTGTAACTTCAATAAAATTACTGTTTAATTCTAGGATTAAAAAAATCACCCTCAGCCTCCTGAGTGACTGTCCTGATGGATGGAAAAGGCATATTCATCGCTGGCTATCACCCTTGGATCCTCCTCTCTTTGCCTTTCCCTACAGCTCCCAACCTCCCATCTGACAGTGCAAAGCTCACACACCAGTTCGTTTCGTTCATCAACGAGCAACGTGTTCCTGTCTTCCAGCTTCCGAATTGTGGCATTCAGCTCTGCTATCCTCTTCTGGTTTCTGCGCAAGTCCTGTTCATTGGCAACAACATAATACAGTTACTGATTCTTTTCAAAATACATGATTGGGAAAAGAATCCTCAAAAACCACACACCAGTCAACTTAAGCTGTCATCATCAACGAATTATATTTATGGATTTTTACAGTATTGAACATGCTGGCAAAAATACATATATATATTTGGAAGAAAGTATCTGGTTTGGGGGATACTTTAATTGAAAATTTTCAGCTGTTTAAAAAAATAAAGAGAAAACAACCAAAGAGATGTCAATATTTTTTTTATGATGGGGAAGAAAAAGCAAAAAGCTAAAAGATTCTAATTTTTATTGCCTTTTCCTATACATTGCTTCTACATGCTGAGCCATTGTGTCAGGTGAAAACGTAAGGACATCCCTTTCAGTATCAAATGCATTTCTTTCTTATTCCTCATTTGTGTATGCGTAAATATGTGTATCTATACACACATTTGTTGTGTAAACATAATATTTAGTCACACAACCAGTGAGTTCCATGCTTTGTGAATGGCAGTAAGGGCCGTATACGTGGAGAATAAGACAGAGAAAGAGGAGGATCTCCTAAGAGTCTCCCAGATCCCACTGACAGCCTTCTCCCTGCCCATTTTCCCAATTCTATCTGGTTTTGAGGATGCATGCTATCCAGGTAGTTACGTCCATAGAATGATTCTTTCAAAGGGACACTAATTATTTAAGATGTCTTATATTTGTAAATAGACCAACTGAGGAAACAGTCTTACAAAGCTTTGTCCCACTAGCATTCTCTCTGAAGAATATATGGACATAACTTCTCTTGTAGCAAACAAGAGTGGGAATGTTTTCCCAGGGCCTGATAAAATATTGAAGCAAGAGAAACACAGCCATGTTTCTGTTTTGCAGGGGCCAGTAAAACCTGCGTACAGGGCTGCTGCAGTGCTCCGAACCATCTCCGGCCCTTCCCGGGATCTCTCTCTTGGGACTGCTCATGTTACACTCTGCCTCCTTCACCAAGAAGAGCTGTTCATCCAGAGCTTCCTTCTGCAGCTGCAGCTTCTGCACGTAGCCTGTTTGTGTCTCCAGTTCTTTCTCCAAGGAAAATATGATCCTGTCTTTAGCCTTGATCTCGTCCATCTGAATGAGAGAAACACAAGAACAAGGATATTACTGTGTAAAGGCAAGAGCATTTCAGCCTTCTCCAATTTAGTAGTGTATGATTTACTTAACAGCAGTGCTCACCACTGAAATCTGCTATATCATACTGCACTAGGCTTGTAAAACAATACACTTTGAGG
The DNA here is from genome assembly GCA_008711295.1 of Anarhynchus alexandrinus. Taxonomy (NCBI): domain Eukaryota; kingdom Metazoa; phylum Chordata; class Aves; order Charadriiformes; family Charadriidae; genus Anarhynchus; species Anarhynchus alexandrinus. The sequence continues at coordinate 1,030,962 of VUYV01000251.1, forward strand.
TTTCAGCCATAACCATACATTGGCACAGTAGCAGATTCACCAGCCTTACACAGGATGAAGCCCAGGAACTAAGCATGGTGTGAGGTGTTAATGGATAACTGGATGAAGACTTCAGGTTTTCACATTACATTTTGGTCAGCCACTTATACTAGTGAAAAGTAAGTATAAATTCAGACAAACCCGAAGCAGTTTAGACTAGCTCCTGCTCATGTAAATGGAGCTACATTAGCTGAGACAGTAGAGGTTACAGTCCCATTCTCACAAAGAGATGATCTGTGCAGACCAGTATTTCTTAAAGCTGATTGCCATGTCATTAATCTGCTGAGTGCAAACTCAAGGCCATTCTTTTATTTATTTTTTTTTTAACTTCATTTCTGACTAATATCCCAGGACTATCCAAGACAAAAAGCAGAGCCTCTTATTTCACCTCACAGCAACTTTAAGAATGATGGAGGAGAGGATAATTTTAGATTAAAACTTAGAATAAGATCAGCCCATACAAGCCTTGCAACCATGAAAATGGGTACAAAGTTGCTAATATCATTGAGCTCAAGAAAATTTGGTGAATCGGAATTTGCAAATCACTCCGGCAAAATAAAAGTACTATTATCTGAGATTGACATGCATCATTCCCTGAAAACAAAAATGCTATCTATGCTAAATTTTGCCTGAAGCTGCCAAAGATACTTTCTGGTCTTGCAGCTTTCTAGGCTTGCTGAAATCCTCCCCAAAGTATTTTTCAAATGAGTCAGGCTAGATTCTAATCTCCATTAACTAGATGTCACTGATGTAACTTCCTCCACTCTGATAGCAATACAATGGATTTGGAAACCACTTGCGTGTCAGATAAAAATAATTCCGGACTTATTCAATGTTCTTATGCAAGTAAATAGCCTTCAAAAAGCCTTTCATCAGTTGCTAAAGATAAAATCATACAATACATAGGTGGAACCTGAGTTGATCTTAATGTTACTAAATGGCTCAGTTTAATCCTGAATTTCTCTATAGTTCCTTTTTATATTAAAACCCTGAAAACAGATCTTCAATTTCAGATGAGAAAAAAAAACTAGTTTGTCCTCATGGCTACACAGAATTGCAAATGGGAATCAGTAAGAAGGGTCAAAATTCAGAAGGCAGATATGAACAATCCTTCACTACTAGTCTGTACTATATTACTGAGCATTTTGGCAACACAAGAATATACCTCCACTACAAAGACTTTGGGAGGGGGTGAGGGTGGGGATAAAATAACTCTTGACAGTTTAAATTACCATTTCTTTTACTTAACTGTCAAATGTCGAATTCCAGTTTTCAAGCCAAACTTTCCACCATTGCAAGCAGGTCCAGCTCCCCAGATGATCGGGAAACATGACGACTTGCACCATTGCTGATGCGGGCCTCATGTTGTTCATTTTCCTCAGTCATTACTGAAGGCTATGCCAAGACCAAACCAAGAGAGATCTCCCCTCCTGCCATGCTTTAATGTCTTTAGGATACCATCACCAGGGCTAGAGAAACGAACAAACTGCAAGTGCAGATGGAAACACTCCTTTTCTAACACTTTGCATTGCACACGTATTACCATCTCAGCAAGCCAAATCCTTACGGACTAGGGCAATCACTCTCTTATTTTAAGGTGTTAGCTGCTATCACAGTGGTTGCTCTAGCTGACTCACCATGATCTATTTACTGCTGAGAAATGACAATGAGAAATTTTTAATACTTTTGGAAACCAAGGTGCACTGCAGACTTCTGTTATTCACAAAAGCTAAGAGGCACAAGAGGCAAACTCACTAAGAGAACACATGAACTGTTTTGTTACTGACCAGGCGGCGAATATCCCTTTCACTCTCCCATTTGATCTTGGAAATGGCTTCCTGGTGGGACTGATGCTCACTCCGAAGATCCCCCGCCTTGATCTTATCGGCTTGGATCATATTGTTAAGAGCCTCATCTACCTGCTTTTTGGCAGACTTTAGTTCAGTAATTTCCTGCAGAAGCTTAAGGCGCTCGGAGTCGAACTGTTTTCTGGCCTCTTCACGAGCCTCAATAGTCAGCGCTGTCCTTACTTTATCGCTGCTCCCATCCCGCAGCGCACACAGCGCTGACTTGAGGCGCTGGATTTCGCTGTCTCGGACTTTCACCATCCGTGTCATCTCCTGCTCATGCTGTTTGATGAGGTTCTCCCGCACAGCCTGCAGCTCCTTCATTTTCTCCTCATGGAGTTTGGCTTTTAGCTCCGTAATCTGCACAGTCTGCTTGCGCTGCTCCACCTCACGGATACGCTTAGTTTCTTGAGTCTTCTCTCTTTCAAGTTTAGCAACCTACATTGAGATAAAATGAAGTCACCTGCTATCAACATAATGTTATCAAAACAAGCCCACCCAGACACATAGCCATATCAAATTGAGGAAGACCCTGCTGCAGACCTTAGATGATCCTCCATCCTCCTACAACAAAATATGGGCCAAGTCCTGGGGCATTCACGTAGATTTTACACTGTCTTTACTCAAGCCAAAACAACTCTGTCTTCTCCAGGGGTCTTGCCTCATGCAGTGACACTACAGGTACTTTCAATGGAAAATCAGAGGGCTCAGAAATAGCAACGTTTTGACAACTTTCATGACCATAGGCAGTCAATCAAATGAGAGAGAAGTTCTTGCCTCTATATGATCCCAACCGAGGTAAGGTGCACGTCTGAAAGTCCAGGAAACATTTCATTTTTTACAGATGTTATTACCCATACATAGAGCTTTAACAGACATTTGTAGTCACTTCTCAGACACATATCTACAGAAAAGCACGCTTCACTGGTTATTATGCTTATGGAACAGCTAGCTTTACTAAAAATGTCCTTTGTGACTCTTCATTAACAACAGTTTTTAAAGTTCTTTGTCCATAGCTTTGGAATCAAAGTTACAGAGCAACCCACCAGTCCTCAATATGCTTACATTAATATATCTCCAGGTGCAACTTCATACCCCTGAGCAATTCCACAATAGAAACCTGTGTGAACCTACACCAAAGGAAACCAATGGGTAAGGAACAGTTTCTGTTCAAAGCAAACTCGGTAGGTTTGCTATTTACAGTGAAAAAGAATGTGGTTTCAAAGATTGTAAGAACTTTCTTGTTAATTCCTTTTTAAATAAAGACCACAAAGAATGAGGAATCATGAGCAAACCTTTCAGAAAGAAAAAACAGGGGAAAAAACAGTCAATATGAATAAGCATAGTAGTAGGTCGTCCGAAAGCCCTCCAAGAGACCCTGGTGGTCTAGCCTGCAGGTCTAATTGATTACTTGCAGAGGATTTAGTGAAGGTAGGAAGCGCTATCGGCTATATGCAGAGCTGATTGACTTGGTTTTTTTTCTCCCCTGCTATCCCCATCTTATTTCAGATATACCTTTCCCAAAATAAGTGACTAGAAGAGCTTGGAAGTGTACTTTTACTTTAGTTTCAATCATCAAAGTCATTCAGGCAAGTAACAGACTCTAAAAATAAGAGACATCCTCCTCAGAAGGCTCCATGGAAAACAAATCTGAAAGATTCTCCTAGAACTCCCTCCACAGGGCTCTAGGATGCACAAAAACTTTTCAAAACAAAGTATTAAATATGAATATTTTTAAAGGTGGTCTATGCCTGCAATTGCCACTGACTTCTCTGGAGGACTTCAGAGGCTATTGATGCAGTAATTACATGTAATAATACATGTCACAGACAACAAATAGATTTTGGAGCCAGGGACTAAAAAGCAGTCTCTTTTACTCACATCTCTACAATTCATGTGAGATGTTAAAATGCCTTTACTACATAGATCACTTCTGAGAAGAAAGGCACATATAACCTTAGCCCCTCAACCCTCAAGTCCTTAGGACAGGTTTTTGGTTTGCCATCACTCCTTTTTCATTCTAGGTTCATCCTTCATTTTGAATACTCATGATTAAAAATGAGCCTGACGCCCTCTCTCTTTCTTGTAACGCATCCCTTCCTCTTCATTAAAAAGGGAGTTGAATGCACTGCAAAACAAAGTGCAATTACTGTAAGTGATCCATTCTGACACGACATAGAAAGATACATCAAAACTTTCAACAGAGTAGTTTGGATATCCACAACAGTGCAATGCAGACCCATCCAGGGCCTGAGTACAATCCCAGCTAAGCTCTGGGATGCCTGGTTTTATGGCTATTAGCTTCCAGGCTGCCTAGTTTACTAAACTGAAATGCCATCAGATGTTAGGCTGACTTGTAGATGTGCCATTCTGATGGGAAGAAACGAAAAGTGAATGAGGGCCCTGTGGGAAACAGATTGTTAAACTTGAAGTAATGGAAGAGAGACCTGTTCAATAAAAGACCACAATGGCTCAGAGGTTTCTACCCTCTTTGGATTCACTGGTAGAGTGAACTCATAGCTAGCAAAGATGGGTAAAGTCCAAAGATCCTATTTGTTTGTCCCTTTGTGGGATGAATGCTTTCTTAAAGCTCCTTCTGACATTGTGGATGACTGCCCAGTTTGGCATCCTATTTCTAACCTGATTTTACAAATGGGTTTGTACCAAGATGTCAAATCTGAACCTGCTTACATCTAGGGAAAAAGGAAGCCAACGCTAAATTCTGAATTCCAGATGAAAATAAAATTTGCAATGATGTCTGCTCCTCTCAGTCCAAACTGCAGAACAATTCAGAAGTGTGATCTAGTTTCTGAGACTGCAGTTTTTAGCTCCTGACTACTCCATGATGACAATTCCTTTAATACCCTGAGCACTCAGTCCAATTTAGTCACAGGAATGGACAAGAGCACCTATGGATGGGCATCCTGAGAGGTACTGAAGCACACAAGCAATTTTATTATTTTGTTCCTGTTCTGCTCCTATCCTTTCCAGTGCTACTCAAGCACATTTAAATATACTTCAGATAAGTTTGTTTTGTTTTGTTTTGAAGACTTTCCTACTCTTGCAACTCTCATTATTTTGGGCCATCCTTGAAGTGATGTCTAGTAACAAAAATCTGCACTAGCAACTTCTGTATTGGAATTCCATAGTTGCAGTGATAACAAAAGCAGCAAGACTCAGAATATAGTGGAAAGCATTACAGAAGCTCCCTGGGCCATCAGCTTCCTGGCAGCCAGCCTGTAGCTCCTTAAGAGAATAACTAAGCCTTGCCTGTGTACAACACATGAATGCCAAAGCTTGCAGGGAAAACAAAAGAATCGAAAAACATTTTTGCTTTCCAAGACTGTCATTGACCATCTATGAAAGAAAAGGATGCAGAAAGAGTTTGAAAGAGTGGTAATGCCTGCTTTGCTGCAGTTTGCAAATCTTGACTATTTTAAAAGGTAGCAAATTAATAGCTATAAATCTTACTGGTAGGTGAAGGGAGAATGCCCCTAGAGATTCTCAGAACATCAGATAACGCAGAACTGGCTATTCTTGTTTTCATTTAGCTGCTCCTAAATTACACAAACCAACTTGCACTACACCACATGAGATTGCACTGAGATTACTAGTATGATTAACTTGGATATATTGGCATGAACATCTGTCCTTAAAAGAGAGAAATTATGAAAAAGACCTTTTAGAAGCTGAAGGATTTGTGGTTGTTCAGGTTTGGAAGCTAGACGCAAGTCATTCTGGGTTCATTTGCCCAGGATATATGCTTATTTGCAAAGGAATCAAAGAGTCAGGTTATCATATTCAACTACATTCCATTTAGAAAAACAATATATCACCAGGCATCATCCTTTGAAAATGTGCCTGCCACCAGACTGCAGGTGGGGGACGCCTGGCTGCAGTTAGCACTGCCTCCAGTCCACTTCATAAGAATTCACCAGGAGTTACCAAACAGACATTTGTTATCTTCACTGCTTATAAAGAACACACTGCTAAACCCGAAGACTGCATTCATCTCACCCATGTTCAGGGAACTTTAGCACTTACCATGCAAGGTTTTATTGCACAAAAGCTGTACTCTGACTATAAAACACAGATGTATTGTGCTTGCCACTAGAAGCATCTCTAAATGAAGAGGGAGCAACACTGTTGACAGAAAAAAGGACACTTCTTTGCAAAGCCACTTCCGCATCACATGTGGTAAAATTGATGCTGCTTGCGGGGATTTTGATAGAATGCAGGCAGGGTATGTGCAAGTAGGTGTAAAACAACAGCCAGTATTTTATACTTGGATAACACCCAGCCCATTACCTTTTCACAGGTTACAAAAGCTGTGGTAGTGTAAAGAGATATTATATGTTGCAGAAGGGCTGCCCTAGCATAGAGAATGCAGGAGAAGAGAGTGAAAAGTTCAGCAGAAGATGTAGGCAAGAGCTGAAGCTGCAGCGCACAGCCCTGAGGTTGTACCAAAGGCTTCTAAAGTATACAGGAGGCACCTCAATCTTCACAGGTATGTCTATACTGTAGGGCCACGGCTATACCATGCGTGCATGATTCTCAGCTGGCTTTAGAATAACTTTACATATCTGAGACTGTAACTCTAGCAGACTGTTGCTACCTGAACAAACTTTAAACAATGCATGCATACCCTAGTGCATACAATACAGTCCGGCTGCACTGCAGATGGATTACAAGGGTCGACATGGATTGTCATGCTATATATTTAGGGAACGCTTCACCCAACTTTGAAGTAAGGGCATGTCTTGCCGAAATATCAGCCATTCAAAAAGCAGCAACACTACACAGTTTCTAAACACTGAATGGATAGGATGAAACCTACTAACTGGAATATGACCAAAAATGTTACAAAAGACATATTGCTGCATTTGAGGGCCAAAGGCTTCTTAAACTTGTACCTCAGTAAAAAGGGGTCTTTTCCATGGAAGCAACAGGACATCCACAGTAAGAAAATGTCATATGTGGGGAAAGAATCAGACCACTGTTCTAGGAAAGAGTTACATTGCATCTGTTGATTTCTGTGACACTATTTTTCCCATGTGTTTCTCTGCTTCAACACAGATACTGTTATTTAAAACCAAACCCTCACTCACCTTAGATTTCTCCTGATGCAGCTCAATTTGAATGTCCGTTAGCTTGGTCCTGAGTTCCTCATTGGCAGCCTGCAGGGCAACAATCAGTGCCTCAGGCTTTTCGCCCTTACTACGTCCTTTTTTTGACATGGTTTCTTATCAGCGAGAGTCCACGTGTTTAATTACTTCAAATATGGACTGCCATCTTTTCCTGTTCCTTTCAGTGCCAGTTAGTTCAGCACCTACTGCGTGAAATTCCTCAAGGTCCTGGACTCGGCTGCTTTGGAAGCCCTGTGAGAAATAAGACATACTATTATTTGTCAGCGGACACTGCAGCATGACAGCTCACATGGTTACAGAACACAAGAGATAGCTCACTTCCCCAAACACTGCAATCTTTGTCTGAAAACCTGCAAGGGAGATCCCAGCACAATCAGGCTTCTGTATTTAAGTCTGGCTTACTTGCGGAGATCCCATATATGCCCTTTTCCTGTTCTCAGAAAGAGGCACCATGCAATGAAGATAGGAGTTTGTTTACCCTAGATATTAGTGCTGTTGAGAGTACAGGACTAGAAAGGACAGGTCATTTAATCCAAGCCTTGCAATCTGAGGTAACCGCAGAGCAGGCACTTTAGTCTCAAGGATCTACGAACAGTATCTTCCTCTTACTCTTCCCAACCCTTGAACCCCCCCGTAATCCTGTGCCAAACTCAAAGACTTCCCACAACACACCTACAATTGCCACAGGAAGAGAGGGGAAGTGCTGAATTCCTCACCAGCATTCTAGGTCTCCGCAGAAGCAGAGAACTAACAACATGCAAAAGCCTGTATCAGACTAGAAATTGTTCCCTTTGCCATTTCGAAGGGAATGCAAAAGAATTCCATCAATTCCCAATTTTGGGGGGAAAATTCCATCCTAAGCCAAACTGATACGGTAAGCTTAAATCCAAGCACATCAGCAATATGTGCAGATCAGGAAGCCAAGGGGTTTTTCCATCTCACTAAGAACATGAGTGTCCCTCTGTCCCATATACCTATTGGGGGGGATGTCGTATTTGGGTTTTTTAGCATTTGTCTTGGTTATTGGCACTGACTGACAGCCTCTGATAAAGAGGTATTCTGTCTAACCAAAAAATAAATGTGGATTTAATAAGCTCCCTAGAAATTTCTGTGGCCATGTGTCTCAGCACTGAACAGAGATTTAGATGGTGCCATGTTCATGTTCACACAGTCACTCCACATTCCTACCATATCCACAAAACCTGCAGAAATGACGCACATCCTTTGAGACAATAGCAGAATCTTCAGTGAAGAACTGAACAAGGCAGATTCACTAATTCTTGCCATACTGATCCTGCGACCCTGAAAGCACTGTCCTATATCACCCAAGGCTTCCTATGCTGCTCCCAGTTACAATACCTCTGAAATCTTGACATTGCATTGTATACATACAGCTACAAATGAGAGCAGGATCTGATCCGCATTTCCCACAGTGCCTCATATTCAATACTGGTAACACAGGATCTAATCATGCTAGTTACATGAAGACTTTTTCACCAGGAAGGCTGAAACAGTACATCAGAGCTGAGCCTGCTGTAGGTGCAGACGATTGAGAAGGAAAATGGGATTTGGAAAGCAGTTAATAAAAATGCCTTGTTCTTGTCACATATCATGTGACACAGCACATACAGATCTGATTTAGTGCTGGCAAAAAACAGGCCAGATGGGACAGAAATGGTCAAGAAAGAAGAAATCTTTGGCTGACAATGCCAAATGAATACTAATACATGAAGACTTGTTGGGTTGGAGCAAAGGATCCCACTCTCACCAGATTAACCATAGAAAGCATGCCTTTTGAGAAAGACAACAGAACGTAAGCAAAGCAGAAAGAACAATAGATTAAAAAAATCACAGGAGATTATGTCCTGCGTAGGGTACACGCTTCTTTGCTGTGTCATTTAGATCCTCAACCCCCCTGAAAGCAGAAAGCACTTTCAGAGACTCCTCTGGCCCGGAGGCCTCTTCAGCACAGCGCAGAGAGGCTCTGAGCACACGTGGCAGCTCTCGCCGGCTGGGGCTGCCCTCACCACTGGCCCGTTTCAATAGCCATTGTGGCTGGCACGCAGCACCGAGGGCAGCCCGACTGTCATGGACACCATGCCAGGGCATGCAGCGAGCCACTGCCAGGTCAGCCTCCCAGAGGCCAGTAGCACTTTGTAAGAGATGAACGTTTTCACTCAGGAATGAGATGCCTTGGATGTTTAGGCTTGAAAGAATAAAGACAGATAATTAGACGCCACCACCCTGCAGATGGAAGCTGCGGTGCTACCCAAACAGCCACTGCATACGGACAGTGCAGACCGGAACAGCAGCAGCAAAACATCCACGTCAAACGGCACGCATGCTTGAGTTACGAAAGGAACACAGTAAAGGGAAAATCCAGAATGAGGTGCAAAAAACACATTCTCGGTCTTCTACAAATGGGTAATTCACTCCCTAAAAGCTAATCAAACAGGCATTTATATTTTTTACTCTGCAGATGTAAAACACAGGTTTAGCATGTGTATACAAAGCCATTCCGGGGGCAGCAGTGATATGCTGTAGCACTGAGATAACAAAAATTTCTACTAATAGCCCAAATGTGACTTGGATTCTATTTACAGGGGAGTTCTTGTGATTACTTCTGCTGCCTCTTCCCAGACATGGAGTCAGAAGCCAGCCACAGGTCTAGTGTTGCCAGGCTCTTCCAGTTTTCCCTGAGAGAAATTTAGGAAGGTAATCAAGTAGGGATGGATTAGGGGAAAAATATCAATGAAAAAAAAGAAAAAGAAACTGAGGCGAAATTTCTGTTACCTGCAAGATGGGCTCCAGGAAGCATTCCTGACAGTGGAAAATGCTTTAACAGAAACAGAAGATTTTCCAAGCCTAGGAAAGGCACAGTACCACAGAGGAAAGAGAAGTGAGAGGAGCCTAACTGGTCACTTCCATCTTTTAGTGCTATTCTTCTTTGCTTATTGAAATAAAGTAAGTACCTCCCAGGATGCCAGGGGGATGATATTTAGACCTAGAATACATTAATAGAGCTGATGCTGCAGCAGATACAACACGTATATGAAGCTACACACACGCATACATATGCATATACTCCATTGAGCAGAAAAAGCAGGCTGCTTCATCTTTATCTCCTCTTCCAGAATAATCCCCAGAAGATGTTACCCTGCACTTAACTGGAAAAAAAATACTATTTGCAGAGCAGGGAATTCCCTCTGTCAGCAGGGAATGTGGGAGCTGTAGCCTCCAACACTGACCAAAACATATCTATAAAACTCAGAATGCTGTCAGTCACTTCATCTTCATTTTTACTTCCTTATCTATATTTCCTTTCTAAAAAGCACTTTGCACTTCTCTGTTAAATCCCCTCACTTCGCCAGCTTTCACCTCCCCTGAGACCTTTTTGAAGATCAGTGTCCTACAGGGCTCCCCTCCACGCGGGGCCGAGGCGCCCGCACAGCGAGGGTGCAGCGCTGCTCTCATTTCAGCCCTGGGATACGCTGTCACTTACAGCGCCTGCGCATCAATATTATGCGCATTGTGGGCAAACAGAGGACCACGCTGTACCTCTAGGATTGCCTTACTGTCTCCTGGCTTATCCAACAGCTGTTCCTGCCTTTCCCTGTGCATGCACTGAAGGGGACCAGCTGATAAAGCCCCCCACACACAGCTGGAAGCCTCAAGGACAGAGAATGAAGATTCACTATAGGAAGTATAGGTTGTGTCCAGAGAAGATAAGGGTACTTAGGAAAGAAAACGGGTATATTTGGTATTTTAAAAAGGTAGGGACAGTTCAACAACAACAAAACACCCTGTGACTTCTACCCACAGGAAGAATATCCTGAAGTTCTTAAAATCAGAAGCTGGGGGATAAACCCAAAAGCATGAAGCTGGGAGCATTCCATAAACCTGCCTTTACAGTGCACCATGTTCTGACTTAAACAGACTTATTGCTGCATAAACTGTAACAAGTATCCTTCTTATTTGTAATTCAAGCACCTTATGGCCAAATATGAGGGTTTAGACAGTCTTTGCCTTTGTTTTCATTGGTCTCTGCTCTTCCCCTCCGCAGCTCTCTCAGGATCCCAGTGCCCATCCCATCCCCTTCTTCTTCTCCAAACCTTTTGGAGTCTTCCAGGCAATCCCTGAGACCACTGAGTGTGGGACCCCAGGACTGACAACAACCTAAGCACTGCTGAGCTGCTCATAATGACCTGAGCAGACAAGGCTTCAAGGAAAGTAAGAAAGGGCAAACAGACAACGCAGAACATTTTCTGCTCCCATGAATGGAAAAGTGGGTTATAAAGCACGAAGTTAATCTCATTCTCCTCTGACAAAACACCAGCAGCTAGATGGTTTAGAAGCCGAAGGTGGATTTTTTGCTTATGAATCCCCTTCCTTACTGCAAGCCTACACGGTTCATTGCCTCCACTAGCATTGTTGGGTTTATTATTATCCTGCAGGCTCTTCCAGCAAAGTCCAGCTCTCACAGACATGCTGCTAACTGTAAATAAAAAACAGCTTCAGGAGTTCTGTTATTTTGCATGCAGTTTGCCCTTTGATACAACTGGTGTTTGGTCAAAACATGAAGATTTGATCTGGAAAACAAAAGGCATCATTTAATAACTAAAGCTGTCATGATAACCTTTTGGCATGCAAAATACTGAGAACCAGGAAGCACCAGAACCATATAAAAGTGAACGACAAGCATCGGTATGCACTGCCTGCCTGGCCTGCCAAGAATGAATGCGACAGAGCTGGGAATAATGTCACCGGGAGTTCAGTGCTGTGTGCAACTTTCCTGGTGAACAAAAAGAAGATCTGGATGGCATAAGGATGAAGCAGATGTCAAGGATGGCAGAATGATTGACGAATGTACAACTGCTCTTCAGCAGTCTGTAAACAGTGCATCCTAGAGGGCCACAATCTTATTCCTGCTGAAATCACTGCAGACTGCCATCTGCCCTTTCTGAACTGTCTCTGAGAAACAGACAAAATCTTTCAATTTGCCCAAATTAAATGGAGCTCGGAAACAGGAATAAGCCCAGGAGCAGTACTGTCCTCCTCAATCTTCCGATAGCTTCTTAAATTGAAAATCAATGCAGATAACTCCCAAAGTCTTGACGCAACAGCAGGGAGGCCCTAGACACCTCCGAAGATCCTGCACACCTTGGAAGATACCAGGTGGCAAGTCCGTCAGTTACAGCACACTCACCACCCCATATAAGCTTACCTATCAGAGAATTTGACCTGGGTTACAAGAGCTGAACGAAGCACTGTGGGTATTAATGGCAATTAATTTCAAGAAGTCCCAGCTCATGGGACTGGCTGCAGTTCTGTTCAGGAATTATCTCGTAATGGGAATGACCACACAGAAGTATAACAGCCACAGGCCGCACTGTCACCTCCCCTCCCTGGCTTCCATTGAAAGGAAACCTGCATAGCTTGGAAGAAAACCACAGCATATTCCTATCGTGTCTCTTGACCTGGACACCAGGCTGGAGAACCAGACTTCACAGAAAGCTATGGGGTACGTTCGCTCTGCAGTCTGAATGTGGTTTTCAGTGCCCAATCCCAGAGCTTTAAGCTTTTTTCCAATTAATTTTTGCTTTAATAAAAGCATTTGGCAGCTGTCTCAAAATGCCTCTGATAATGCCAAGATGATTTGCACTGGTGTAGCTACAGACTAATTGCCCTGAAGTCATGGGAGAGATGCCAGTTATACCATAGTAATTAGAAAAAAAAATTACCTCCTGTATGGAAATTTTACCCTTACATCCAGGAAGAGATTTACTCAGTTATTTAGGGTACCATTCCACAACCAAACCAAGAAGTACAATGGTGATTTTCAGCCATTTTCTTACACCACTCAGTATAAGTGATATGTGGAATCAGTTCTACTGATGAAAAATCTTGGGACAGGTGCACAACACACAAAAGTAATTCTTACATTGCTAAGTTTTCACCTCAGTCTTGCAGGTAGACAAACCTTCTCTCTTTTCCAAATCAGAGCAAAATAGGGTTTGGTTAGATCAGATATAATTAAACCAAGGATTGAGACTGGTTTTAATGCAAAAAGGAAAAGAGATGAGTCACAGAGGCATAAGCTCTTCCTCATTCTCTTGAAAACTGGTGAAATACTGCTCCCAGGAATTCACCTGTCTTACATCAACACAATGGTACCCATATCCACAGCAAGAGAACAAACAAAGCTGCACCAGGGGAAGTTTAGGCTGGACATTAGGAAGCATTTCTTTAATGAGAGGGTGGTCCAGCACTGGAACAGGCTTCCTGGAGAGGTGGTCGATGCCCCGTGCTGGTCAGTGTTCACGAGGCGTTTGGACAATGCCCTTAACAACATGCTTTAACTTCTGGTCAGCCCCGAAGTGGTCAGGCAGTTGGACCAGATGATTGTTGTACATCCCTTCCAAATGAACTATTCTATTCTATTCTAACACAAAGGACAACAGACCAGATCAACCTTGCGAATTTAGTCTATTGATTTGAATGAGTATCCCATTGAGACATGGGGAGGTGTAATTGCAAAGATATGTTATTACTCTACTTTATGTAGAGTAGCTTTAAGTAGGTAGAGTGAGGTCAGTCAAAAAAATGTACCCCTGAAACTGCTTTTTCACTGGAACTTCCATTTAATTTGAGTAAATTGGTATTTTAGGCAAGAATTATCTTCTTTCTGTGAAATTCTTTTTCATTTACAGAGTGTTGCAATATTCAGATGCCCAAAGTTGTAACTTTTCACCTGTCAAGGCAGCCTACTGTTCTTTCACAGGGAAGGGCCCAGTGAGTTTGTCAGTTCTCCATCACACTGCTTTTAATGCATAAAGCTTGAATTTTATGCCAAAGCATTTCTAAATATGTTTTACCAACGCTTGCTCACAGACCCTTGCAAACTGCAGTGAGGTTTCATAAAAATCCCTGGTATTTCCCATACTCCCCATAGGGTGCTAACTATACAACTGAAGAGCACTGTCCCTGCAGTCTGCTGTGGACATCTATGCGTTTAGGAGGCTAATTTCACCGGCTGCCACGTCCTTACCACACTGAGCAGTCTCAGTTCCAAAGGAGGGAAGGGATCCAATGAGATGTACTGGTTCTTGGCAGTACACATGATCAAATCCTAGATTTTAAGTCTAAGAGGAAACAGTTTAGTACCCTAGATAAATAAATTCCTTTGATTTCAGTGGGATGCGGCCTTTGGTATACAGCTCTCTCTATGAAGTACATAGGGCACAGTGCTGATGCCATTAGACATATCAACTCTAGGAAATTAAAAACACCATAGCATTCCCAGATTGTGGGAATAACATGATCCTAATAACTGTTTCAAAACCTGGTAATCTGTTTGACGATGCAACTATTTAGAGATTGCAAGAAGCATCTGTCAGATGTCTGTAAGCAGAAAGACCAGCAGAATTATTTACGATGAATGACTGCCAAGTACAATAGCAGCTGGAGTGTCTCCTATCAGCTTTGCCCTCTACCAGCACGTGTCATTATAATCTGCAGAAATTATTGTTGGAGCCCGTGGAGCCATGAAAACCTCTGGTTAAGCAAAAGAGGGCTTCAAAAAAATTTTTAAAAATCCTATGTACAGATATCCTATGTACCATCCAAGATGGTAGGATTAAAACCATTCCTAAAGCATAATAAATTCAGTATGGAACTCAAAAGGAAAGATTCTATTTTGCCCCTCTCCCCAGAAAATCCATCCAGTAAATTCTGAAGTAACAGCTGCACACATTTCTTTTGAGATGCATCTTGAATGAAAATCTAAATGAATTCACTGAATAATTTGCCACACTTTTTGTGAGAAGTAGTAACACATTGCTGTAGGCTGTGGAGTATTTATCAGCAAGGGATCATAGCTACACTTGAACTTAGAACTGCTACTGTATGAAGAGACACATTTAAATCTGCAGGGTTTTTTGTTGGTTGTTTTTCAGTTTTTGTTTTTGTTGTGGTTTTTTCTTTTTTGTAAGATCAGTTCAAGCTTAGCTGCATGATTTAAGCAAGCAGAAGTAGTTTATTTATATACACACTCCCAGAGGTCTGAAGCAAATATTAGTCTCATAGTATGACAAGCATTGAGTGTGCAGATAATGGTGTGCTGCTTCCCGTGGCAGAACAAGCCATAAAAAACATAAATGCCTCAAGGAATGCACTTTGTAATCTTTAAGACCGAATGTAAAAAGACAATTACAACTGGATGAACAATCCCACTAGAAGCTTCTTCCTACCTAGTCTCTAATCTTCTGTTTTCCTTCCTTCCTACAAATTTCACCCATTATTTTGGCTTCCATGCTTTCCTTTTGAAATTCTTTTTTTCCTTTATTTGCTGTTTGCTCTAGTTCTTTCTTTCCCACGGCATTCTAGGTTACCTTCTTTTTCATACCTGGGTTTGGTAATATGCTAGTAAAAGCATAGAGGAAAACTACACCTACGCATGCTCCCAGATAACACCATTGCCCTTTATCTGAAGTGGCAAAAGAATCTGCTCTGAACATCGCTCCCAATGATAATCTAGGGCTAGTCCATTTTTCTCCCTTTCTCCTCTAGTCATTGGTTCCTTTGTTTTCTCCAAGCCAATTAAGAGTTTATTTACAAAAACAGGCCTTGCATATTACTGAAGTGGAGAAACACCTTTCTCTGTTTTTACAAGAGACACCTAGGAATAGAAACACCTCAGAAAGAAGAAATGGGCACTTCACCACCTCTACCCTATTGAAACCCAGTGTTCTGGGCCCTCAGGTAGGTGGAGATACCAAAGCATTACAAAGCCCTGTGCCTCTGCTTCAGGGATGTTTGGGATCAATTAATCATTTTCATCAGTAGCTTTCACCCTTTTATTCTCTGCTAAATTGCCTCTGCACAATATTGTCCAGAGCAGGAAAACAGCCACGGATGTCTAGTACCTTGACTATGAAGTATATGCATCTCCGTAAGGAGACACAAAGCCTCCACAGGATACACCTATATCTCATAAGCAAAGAATACAAAGGCCAGTCCAATCCCTCTCCTATCACTCATTTCCCTATTGATTACACCCTAAAACCTAATTTCAGGCTGAAGGTGAAAAAGCAGGGGAATGCAGCTGGCTTTGAACGCTCTTTTTTCTCCCTCTTGCAGTGCGTATCCTGCTGCTGAGGCCTCGGGAACAACTGCTCCATTTCAAATTTCTTTTTAAGCCAGGCACCCCGTTCCCCGGAAAGCCCAATGAGCCGCCCTCTGGGTGAGCAATTCCATAACACAGGACACTGACGTGCCCTGTCAGCCACGGGCAGTCACTCAGAATTCTCAGCAAGTGAAGAGGTGGCTCTGGGATGGCTGCTGAGAGCTGAACCCTGCTGGGTTCAGCCAAGGGAACCCAAATCTACCTCAGTCAAGCAGCCATGCTCACGGCCACAGTCAGACCCCAGACCTGCCTCTGCTGCTACAAGTCTGAGCAGGACCTGAACACACCGCAGGTTGCTTCCCCCAAGCTCACACTGAAAGGCTCGCATGATCTTAGGATAAACGGTCTTCAGCCTCTGAGGTGGTGAAGCCACCCAGGATGGATCAGTAGGGTCAGAAACTCATCTGGTAACACAGACTTCCCACCTGGGCTTGTCCCCTGCAGCTGCCTTTGCAGCCAGTTCAGAGATGTGCTTGCTTGCTCACATAAGGATAAGGTTAAGTCATACCCCTCATCTAAAAGGATACAGGACAAAACAATTCCAGCTGAAGATACCTGAAAGTGTGGGATGGGTGGACTTTCGCAGCCTGTATGAAAACCTTCCCACTGTATTTTTCAAGGCTAGAAGCTCATGCAAACTGCACGCAGACACGCTTCACTGGATGCCCTTATTAGCGTAACCACCAGGCCGACTCAGCCCAAACAGGGGAACTGAACAAGACTCTCATGCCCAAGGCAGTCCAGAGGCGAAGCTGGGGGAAATGCTCCGTGTTTGTACTGTGGTTTCTAGAGTTACATGGAAGACACTTTCTAAAAAAGCATCAGTAGAAAGCTCTCTTGCTGTCTTCCCCTGTAAATATGTAAAAATCACTACTATTATCATATTGAATGTTAATTTGACAAGTTGGGGTCAGGCTATTTCAAAACAATCTCTCTTTAGGGAAGGCCTTTGTCATAAGAGTTGAAGGCTCAAAATTGGCTCCTTTCTCTTTTTTTGGTTTGCAATGAATGACACAAGTTGCAGAAAATGCCTTCCCAGCCTCAGAGGAATAACAGCACAAGCACAAGAGAAACAGCACACTCTGTGGGGGAAACTCAGCCGAGTATGAAGAGGCACGAGCACATACCAATCAAACAGCCATAGGCATATATGCTCCAGTTTGCACATGCGACAGGCAAGCCCGTATTTGTATTACGGAAATTGCCTGGGGACTTGTCAGGAAAATAGCTGAGGCCATCGTTCTACAGCATTGCAACAGTTCCCTGCTTGACTCTTCCCATTTGTAGTAAGAATCTTAGCCATTTTATCTTGTTTTACTGTAATAAAACACATTAGAGGAATACAGCTGACCATTTTTGTCTTCTGAACCATGGGTTTGCTTTTTCCATGAATTATGTACAAGATCCACTTGAAATGCGACGTCCGAATTATGCGTGCAAAATGAACTTCATGAAGGGGACAAATATACTACATGTGGTGGACGTAACTTGGCTGTGGGTGCAAAGAGGGTCAAGGTCACACCTTAGAAAATAATATGCATAATGTAAATTTTGCTCCTCCCCTGGTAAACACACTACATTATACACCTTTTATGTGTGGCTAGACATACAGATCTACGTTCAAGTGCATATACCTAATGACATAACTTCAGACTTGGTACTTCGCAATTTTTCTTTGTCTGTGAATTTCAAAACATTGCCAACAGTGCAAAACTACATCAGATCAAAGAAGCCTTTAAAACAGTAGTCCCGAGCTCCTTCTAGCCCCAGGGAAATAATCCCGGGCACGTTTTCCTCTGTGGGACTAGGATGTACTTTACTCTCCCTGTTGACCTCAGGTTTCAACTGTCATGTCCGCAGGCAACACAGGAGGGTTTCAGTGGCAATTGGACCAGCCTAACAAGCCATAAAAAAAATAAAATTATGTTACACTCCCATCACTCTTGCCTACCTATGCCTGTTTTGGAAAACAAGAGAAACAATCTGCAAAACATGATCTCAGAGAAGCCAAAAATCAGAAGGGAAGAATATAACCAATCCCATTTTTAATCTACCGGCACAAAGCTAACTTTCCACTTGAACAGAATGAAACAAAAGAAAAGAGATTATAACAAATAGATACCTCTGGGACTTAACAGTTTCCTTCTCACCTTGGTTGAAAAAGACCTGCTGTTATATTTTGGGAATTCTTTGGGATTCCAAGAAAAAACTTTTTCTTATGAGGAATCAGTTTCAAATACAAAGTGAAGAGAGACCAGGCGCAGCAATCCCTCTGCCCCAACCACTTCTACACCCTCATGAGCTGCTCCTCCTCCTCCGTGCCCGAGGGAGCTGGTTTCGGATGGGCGACAGGGGAGGGTGGGGGGAGACATGCAGATCCTTAACTGTTAATCACATATGCCCAGGCATCCAGCTATGAGAATGCATTCAGTGTTTCCAAAACAAGAAGTCTTACACTCGGGAGCACTGCAGCCTTCCCACGTGGCCGAAGGATAGAAGCCATACACAGGCCCTTACGGATGCACCTCTGCGCCTCTGGGCCCATTTGTTTTCTGTCTCTGCCTCAGCTGCCTCCTCCCGGCCACCCACCTCACCTCCTTCTTTAATCAGCTCCCCAAAATACCCACCCGGAGAGCCATGCGGTGCCTGCAGTTCCTCATGCCGACGGAGCCGCACCACTGCCTCAGGAGCTCCGCTTGCGGCCGCGCAGGAGAGGCTGCCCGCCATGGCCGTGCGCCACAGACCGCACAGGGCTGCCGCCGGCAGTCAGCCCGCCACCGCCATGGTTTCACCACAGGGGCAGGTTCCAAAAATTACCCATTTCCAGGCATCTTTCCTGTATCAGAAACCTCAAAACAACAGGTGATGTTGTCCAAAACTTTTGTCACCTCTGAAGGCAAACGTGCTGGAACACGAAGGCTCTCAGGCCTTACTGCGGCACGGCAGGTCACGCACCGCCAGCGGGGCTGGGGAGAGATGGGGTTTTGCAGCTGTGTGCGCTTTCTAGGTCATCTCCACACAGCACAGCCAGAGGAGAAATAAGGCCTCAGCATACTTAGAAAAATGCAGCAAATTGGAATTGATCTGGGCGATACGGGAACAAGAACAGCGGGCGCCCCTGGAGCGGCCGGGGCAGGGCCTGCAGCATGCGCCCCTCAGCGCGGGCGGCCATCTCCTCCCCATGGTCCCTCCAAAGTTGCGGTTTAGATCGAGGGCGGTGGGGGTGAGCTCCCCTGAAACCCAGCTGGAATTCGTACTTAAAGGTCAAAGCGCACAGGGGTTTATGCCTGTATTTAGCAAGCAGGTACAAATGCAAGCCTGAACAGCAATGTTTTAGAAAAGCAGTAAGATGGCAGTTTCCACAGAATTTAGAGAATCATCAAAATCCCTTTAAAACATATTCTAAAGCACAACCCCTCCTTACAGCAAAGTGTCTCATGGGCTAAATTTGACTCACTCCTTAATAAGTATTGGGCTGTTTGGCCTCCACACACAAAATCTTTAAATCTCAACACAGGAATAACGTTGACTGTGAATGAACAAAAACACACACTACACCTCCTGAGGAAGGAGGAGACCTACCTTAATTCAAAGTGGTAGGGACCACAGCACAGGCATCTAGCAAAGGCAAAACTACAACAAACACACACTCGTAATAGCCTTTGCAAGGGCAGAGAAATCAGCTCATCCCAATGACTCTTTCATCATCTGGCTTCAAACACGCAGCAGAAATGGACCTAAAAAAGAGACTAAGAATGCCTCCTCCTGCACACTTTGTGACCAAATATTCAGTGGAATTTGGGTGTAAAACTCTCTTAGGCTTTATTAAAATTCCAGCTGTAATATTTTCCTTTAAACAAATAAAATCATCATCAATTGAAAAACAACCTTTTTTTCTCATTATTTGTAGGAAAACAGAAGGCATTTAAATTCCTGTCCATCAGTGGTGCTTGCTCTGACAGGTGGCAATAGAGTATAACCCACTGGCTGGGATAAATATTTTGTTTTCCCCTCTGTGCCTGACCTACAGAGAACAGAAGTCTCCCAAAGCTACCATCTGTGGGAATGCACAACCAGATTTATAAAGGTAATAGTGTGCCAAGACATTCACAAGGGGTTCTCAGCAGCGCCTGGGCTCCGACTCCCATGTGGAGTGGGGACACTTACCTCATGTTTTTCAAAAATAGCACCAGTCCTGTCTTCACTCTTGATGGTCTAAGTAGCTTTAAAGTCAGGTCCTGCATCCCTGGGTCTACACTTTAACATCGCTAGTTTCAGAACGAGAAGCCTCTAGCTCAGGACCTAGCAATAACTAAGACAGCAGCAAAAGATTACTACCACATCCTCTTGTTTGGCAGCTTCTGTTTTTCCAGTCCACATCTGAGAGGAGTTTTAGCAGCTGATGTCTCAGTAATGGGATGGATGCTCAAGTAACAAAAATGCATTGCTTTTGATGATCTAGTCCCATCTATCCTGCTGCATTCTGCCCCCAGGAAGAAGTAATGCCCAACACAAGTACAAACGGGGAGAGGAGCGGCTGGAGAACAGCCCTGCAGAAAGGGACCTGGGGGAGCTGGTGGGCAGAAGCTCGGCAGGAGCCAGCAGTGTGCCCTGGCACCAAGGGGGCAAACCGCACCCGGGGGACATCAGACACAGCGCGACCGGTCCTTCAAGAGTGGGGATCGTCCCGCTGTGCTCAGTGTTGGTGCGGCCTCACCCGCAGCACTGTGTGCAGCTCTGGGCCCCACCATTTGAGAAGGACATGAAGGTCCTCAAACGTGTCCAGAGGAGGGCAGCCAAGCCGGTGAAGGGCTGGAAGGCATGTCCTCTGAGGAGCGGCTGAGGACTGGGTTTGTCTGGTTTGGAGAGGAGGGGGCTGAGGGGACACCTCATCACTCTACAGCTTCCTGAGGAGGGGACGCGGCGAGGGAGGTGCTGAGCTCTTCTCCCTGGGATCCAGGGACAGGACAGGACTCCTCGGAATGGTTCAAAGCTGCACCAGGGGAAGTTTAGGCTGGACACGAGGAAGCATTTCTTTAATGAGAGGGTGGTCCAGCACTGGAACAGGCTTCCTGGAGAGGTGGTCGATGCCCCGTGCTGGTCAGTGTTCACAAGGCATTTGGACAATGCCCTTAACAGCATGCTTTAACTTCTGGTCAGCCCTGAAGTGGTCAGGCAGTTGGACCAGATGATCGTTGTACATCCCTTCCAACTGAACTATTATATTCTATTTATAATTCCAGAAAGCCTCTAAGACTATTGAATTTCCAAATAAATTGTGCTTTCTAACTACAGAATAAGGCAAGCTACAGATCACTAAATCTAAGGCACAGGCAATGCAAGATGTTAATCTCAAGGATTTATTTTTGGCATGTAGTATCTTACAATCTGGTACAGGGCAAGAAATGAGTGCCTATGCCTTTAGGAGGAGAGGATCCTAGTTCACAAATGATGCAAGGAATGGCAATACCACGTTGTAATACAACCTCTGGGGTTTTAACATCTGGTTGTTAACTGTACAAAATAAAATTCTGGACATTAGACAAACACCATCATCATCCCTGTACTCACTTTGATTTGATAGCATTATTATTCCCATTTGTGGCTGCTAGCAGAGAGAATGTTTGGAGATCTGATTTGCAATGTTGGAAAAGATCTGGTTTATCTGTTTGGAGATGAGCAAAGTGCTGAAAAATGAAGACTGCAAAGAAGAGGGCAGTGCATAGTGCAGCGACAGTGGTGAAGCTTTGCAGGAACAACGATCTCTGATGCTGGACTCCAGGCAAGATTTCCTGCATTACTGTCAGGCTGCACATTAATTTTCATTTTCTACTTACTTCAAGTACAAAACAAACAGAATCATAATCTCCTGTGCTCAAATAGAAGAGACCTCAAAATATAAAAGTCTGATTAACTGAAGAAAAACGTGCATGCATCAGTAGGAGGAATGGAAAGAAAAGAACTTTATTTCCCCACGTTTTAAGCCAAGAGGGAATTTTGAGTTTGTTTCAGTGAACCTGACTAAACCCTTATTTGAAGGTACAGCATTTCTCCCAGCCCTTTACTCATCCCTGTTCTTCTCTAAAGTGCTCTGATGACAGCATCAGGACATTATGACAGCAGCTTAATACTAAGGCTGATAGAGATATGTCACTTGCAAACTGTAGACCACATTCCCTGGTGTGCTCCAGCTGTGGAGCACTGTTTGTATAACCGAGAGCAACCACAGGCCTTGTTTAGCCAGAAAATCAAAGGGGATTTACCATCAATATCACAAAGCAAAGCAAGCAAAATACAATAACAGATCTTCTTTTAATATATGGAGACAGATATGACCTACGGAATTCAAACTTGCATTTCAGAACAAAAGGTCCTGTTTCAGCAATAATATTTCAGTTCAAATCCAGAGCAGCAATCTCACACATTAAGGAATCCTCAGAATTAAGGCTTCCTCAGTTAATTATTACATAGCATAGAGATTAGACAGAAGAAAAATTAAGATGCAGTCTCTGCCCCAAAGATCTTACAACTTGTTAAAAAAATCCTATTGCAATTACTATGAACAAATACTTTCCAAAAGACAGAAAATCCTTCCCCTTTTCTAACCCCAGATGCTGCTGTCCACTTTGACTGTACAGCATGCCCCTGTACAACAGTCACCAGTCACTTCGTCTGTCATTAATGCATCTCCCAGCAGGCTTCATTACAGAAGAATATGCGTGTAGCTGTACATTATAGCAAGAAGAAAGACTCTGCTAATTATGCAATAGCTACTTAATATGAGGGCCACCAAAAACAAGAGGTATCTGAAATAGCAAAAAAAGAACCACCTGTGTGAAATAACTTCACAGAGAACCATTGAAAAACCATTGGACTGAGTTCTCCATTTACCTTCCCTGTAACAAGAAGTTCCAATCGAATAGTTATCCACTTGTCTACCAAACTGCAGTCAAAAAAAATCTTACTTGAAATATGAAAAAATGCCTTCAGTCGAAAACTGCTTTACCAGTATGCCTGTACAGTGCTAAACTAAAAGGGAATTTTGCCACTGACTGCAACAGGAGCAGAAAATAGGAGACCAGTATGTCTCCCAGGGTAAGTGAATTCCTGAGACGTACTTACAGCTGAGCCTGGGGACTTCGGAAAAAAATAATGAAACAGGATACTATTTACCCTTAGAATCTTAATCAGCCGTACTGCCTTTCATCTTGACGAATGAATACATTAATATACTGATGTTTTTTCTTGCTCTTTGAAGAATGCCACACGCGTACTAGAACGCCACAGTGATGGGTGGGTAGTGAGCAGCTGAGAATTCATAGCTCTGGTTTGACTAAGAACACTTCAGCAGTGTTAACCAACATTCAGATTATTCATAATAACACATCTTAATTTCCTCTCCCAAGAGAGATTCAGAGAAGCATAATTTAACCCAATTAAACTTTAAATAAGAAATCAGGTTTAAAGTAAAACATAATTGAAGAGTCCCCTTTGTCATATAGGTATTGTCTGCTCTAGATGCATATTGAAGACGGGCACAAGTACCCAACTCTCATCTCTGCTGAGTAACCCCTCCAATGGATGCTTGGGCTCTTTTCTGTATCATTCCAACTTTCTTTACCACAGACTTGAATGTTAGAAGACCCACATTGTAACCGTAGATGCGTTTGGCATGCTAGATTGGGATTCAAATGAAAGTAACTTGGAACAAAGTAGACAAAACTCTGTGCAGGGCAAGCTGGAAAAAAAGAATAGAAAATATTTGCTGATAGGTGTCACATTCTTTAAGGGAGATGAATATAACTGTACCACAATTCAAAGCAGTGATTTACCAGACCCAGCCATAGAAGTCCTAAAACGCCTTGGGTTAGTGTGAAAATCAAGAACAGACTCAGCAGTCTCCTCTCAAAATAGAAATTCCTTTTTCCAGAGAGGAAAAAGGTATCTGAGCTAAGAGAGTTATGAAGTATCTTTGGATTAAAAGCAAAAGAAGTGAAACAAATGCTGCCCTTATGAAGTGTAGCTTTGGCTGAATAGCTAGTGCAGGCTACAGCTGGTACACAGCGGCTGAACTGCTTTTGAGAAATCCTACCTTTCTGTTTGTATGATATAAGTTTATCAAGGGAAAAAATGACAACCACTCACGATTATAATTTAAAAGAAGTATTAGTTTTAAATAAAAGCATGTCTCTACACATAAAATATATAGTGAAGTATTTTGGATAATTGTATCACCCCAGGTTTCTGTTTCATGAGGCACACCAAGCTGCTTTAGGCATATTGTACTGATTTCTGGAGTTAAACATGGTACGCACAACACTTCGCTTTATCAAGCAGGAGCAGGTTAAAACATTGCAGAATAGAATAAATTCTGCTCAGGCAGTTTTATGATCTCATTCCACATGGTGGAATTTCAAATAACACATTTTCTGCCTTTCCAATGCAGGAGGTAAATCATGCCAATTATTTTACCACTTCTGTAATAAAATAAAGTGTTGGGTTTCTTGTGAAGTGTTATCCGTATTGCCAGCTATCGTATTTGCTCCCAGTTACTAATATGATAAAGCATACGCATAATTGTGAGGAAGTGTTATTCATGGACTTTGAGCCACACACAGGGATGTGCCCCATGTAATTTTATCATATCCCACAACGCTAAGATGCAACTGCAGTAATAACATGGGAAAGGTGTATGGTTTTAAACTGAAAGAGGGTAGGTTTAGATTGGACATAAGGAAGATTTCTTTTACCTTTTTTTTTTTTTTTAAAAAACAATGAGNGGAGGTGTCCCTGCCCAGGGCAGGGGGTTGGATCTACATGAGCTTGAAAGGTCCCCTCCAACCCCTATGACCTTCAGAGAGTGGCTTTCTTCTAGCTAGATGTTAACAGATTCCCTGAAGTTTTCATGTTTCCAAGAACATGCTGTGGTAGCACTGCATTTTTCACTAGTAGAATCACTGAGTTTGCAAACTTCTAAATTGGGCAATAGTTTGGCACTTCTCATACATACATATATATACATAGGGGATTTGATGCACTTTTACCAAGGAAAATATATTGCCCTTTTGACAGGCTGTGTCCTCAAGGAGGTCTAAATGTGTATGGTATTTTTAAAAACATATCTGCCTGTACAGAAATCAACAATAAGTAGCTTCAGCACCCGCTAACTGTGCTTCCTTGGCATCTGTCAACAGTTAATGTATCTCAAACATGAATGTAACATAAATGACTTGATGGCAAATGCCTTCCTCCTCAGACTTCTCAGAGGACCATGCGTCCACAGGAGGTAGAAATGAAGTTCCGATCAACGAGCAACTGCACCCAGCTACCATAAGGACAAAAGAGGATTAGACATCACATGTCAAAAAATTGAGTAGTTCTTCAGTGTTTGATAGCTTCTTTGGAAGCAACAGTTTAGATATGGGCAGTGGCATGGGTACAGTAAAAGAGACAAGTCATGCTAGGCATAGATTAGGCTAGAATTAGGAACACAAAGTGTTGACCAAGAGACAAGCATGTATTTATGCACTAAAAAGCCACACGGAAGTCCACTGTCATAAGAATATTTACTGACATGGAGTAGAAAAAGTATAATATTTTGTCGTATCGTTAAAAGTAACAAGAAACATTAGGCTTGTATTTTTGCTTCTAGACCTAACAGCACTATGCTGTATTTTCTTTCAACATTATTTACTTCTTTGTCGCCCCAAAGACCCCAGCATCATCAATAAAGAAAATACAACTATCTGCACAACACATCAAGATCTTCACAGAGCCCCATAAGTTCACAATGTGACTCTATTAATCAGAGGGCTGCATCTGCCCCTAAAATTGTACTGACCCTGTTGAGTCTGAAGGCATGAAATTCTAGACCAGATCATGATTAATACTCTAAGACAAATCCGCTCTGTGTAATTTCTAAATCTCTTCCCTTCTCAGCATTAAAAAAATTAGAAAGTCCTGCAGGATGGGGGGAGGGAAGAAAAGGGGTCAAATCTACTTAGATTTCAAGACAGTCTCAAAATCTAGAGCTGGCTTAAAAAAAAGTCATCATTTATGTAGTGTGAAAAATCCTGAAAATTAAGAATTTCCCTGCCTAACAAAAAATAAATGGAAACTTTGATATTTCTTTTTTGGAAATATTGAAACTGTCTTATTAAATTGCCCTGCTATTGTGAAATCAATGCATCATTGTTGAGAATACTATTTTGATTTATACGTTATGTCACACTTAAAAATGAAACAGCTGTGTCAAAACCGAGCACTTCCATCACACCAAGCACTAATTAAATGTTGTTGAGAACTGTAGCAAAAGGGTTGCTTCAGTTCACGACACCTGTGAGTTTTGTGAGGATTTATTTACCAAATCTGATATCAATGAGCTGTTTGGCAGAACAGCTTTTACAGCATAAAGAAAAAAATCTTAATAGATAGAAGCCACTCTTTGCCAACTTCCGTTCTCAAGCTGATCTACAGAGTTGCAAGAAAGACTTGCTTCCTTCAGGGATACGGAAAGCAGACTGAAGAAGATGCAAACCCTCGTCAGGTTGGATTCTAATGAGCAGTATCCCCAAACACACATTTCATAACCAAATCACCATCGCATGCCAACTCTGGAAAGGACTCTGCCTCCACAAGTTACTGTCAGGCCAGTCCCTTGTGGAGTTTGGGTTCTGTGGTCCCACTGAACCTAGGCTGTGGTTCAGAACCTCATCGGCATTTCTGTAGGTGCTGATGTTCCCCTTGTAGCAGCGGAGTAAGGTCCTTAATGAAAGTCTGCTCCCTATTCATACTGGGACACATGATTCTGTGAGGCTTATCAAGAAGGAAGAAGTATCAACGGACCCAGGGCATCCAGAGCGGGGGGTCAGTTTGAGCTCCTCTGTGCAGGAGAGGACAACAGAAACCTGAGCAAACACAGTTCAGCACAACTGACAATCACTACTCAACAATATTTAACAGTTAATAGCTCAGTGAACTGTTAACATCAACCTCTGTTCCACCAACAATGAGAAACAGGGCACACGCGACCGAGTATGCGTACTTACCCCCAGTAGCTCAGAGTCATATTCACCTTTCTCAGAAGTCCCTACCACAAAGGAAAAAATACTCCATAAAGGATGTTGGTACAAGCACTGGCTCATATCTTCTGTCTGTTTTGAGGGATCAACTGATCACCTGTAACAGAGCAGATGAATCCACTTTCCATTCTCTGAGTCCTCCAAAATTCGCAAAGTCCCAGAAGGAAGCTTCTAAGGATAACGTAGCACCTAAAATATTAGGGAGGGACTATCAGGAATTCTTGAACTGCCTCATTTGTGCAATCATCTGTGTTCTACTAAAGAGGAACTTGTCACATGGGCAAGTAATCTTATCACCACTGAACAAGTTGCTTATATCTGAAATTGCAATTAAAAGAAAGGGGCTTTTCATTTTCTTGCCCATAGGAAAGGTCTCACTCCATCTGAGCTCGCTCTAAGGTCACAATTCAGTTTCAGTTATACTTTTATGTTCTGCTTTCTGAGGGCAAGAGCAGATAGGGACCACAAGTCATACACGCGCTACTCCCAAAGCCCTGCTATCAGACGCTTGGCTCTGCTCAAGGAGAGGGTGACATTCATTCCACTGTGAAGTGGATTTAGCTACGTGAACAAGCACAAACTCTAATGAGTCAACTTGTTTTCTTCGGGGCCCAGGGACAGCATTTCAGCTCGTGCCGAGATAATGATTAACATGATAATTCGGAACTCCGCTGACCCAACTCTCCACCAGACAGGGCTGCTGGGATTCAGGTTAGGCAACCCTAACATCGAGGGGGGGTGGTTCCAAATCAAGACCACTGACCCAAGCACCCTGGCTCTAGATCCCAGTGCTGGCTCGAGAACCAGAACTTCAGAACATGGCAAGTCAAAAACCAAAAGCAAGCCATTATGCCTTTCCATGAGTTAGGGAAGTCTGATGGTGGTCCAGGGATACAAATTGATATCCATCCCTATGTCAGACAAAAAGACAACTATTTCTGCAAGCTTTAGCCAAACAAAGCTCCGTGGCCTTTAGTAGTTCTTCCCTGGTTTTGCAGCTTCTTAACGCAAATCAAGAAATTAATGCAAATACCACTGTGAAGGTTTTTCATCCTCAGTAAATCCTTGTGGCCTTTGCTTACTTCACCATCTTTGCCAGCAATTACAACAATTTTGAGAGAGACATTTTCTACCCCTACAAAATGTTGAAACTCCCTTGGAACTAAAGGAGTAGTTCCAGCGCTTACCTGCTGGAGATTTCACCCCAGTAGCAAGACTGGATTCATGCTTGTTTGTTGATCTGGTCTTAAGCAATATTTTTAGGAAATAACATTTGTGCATAAGCCAGTTCCCACGACTGCAACAATTCTGTGCGCTACCAGGGGAACACTGGCCATACACATTTCCCTCTCTCTCCAAAGACTGTCTCGTTTTGCTGGTGGGATTTGAATAAATCCAAAATTAAGTCTTTGCTTTGGCTTTTATTTATCAGGTTTCACCTATGCTTCACATGGCTTCAGAATAAAATTCAAGCCCTAATTGCTGCATTCCATGCTGTGTGTGTTATATCACATAACAGAATGCACGATTAATGAAAACTGTTGTTAAAAGTATGATTTGTATTATTTTAGTATGAAATCGTAATTCAGCATCCCAAGATCAACCCAAAAAAAATCAGCTCAGACTTGCTGCAAATATTTCCAGCGTTTACACAATTCTGTTCTGTATTTCTTTTTATAGTCAGAACGTGGCAAATTTCACATGCTAGTAGTTTACATGTGTTTTATTCCACCAAATGGTGACAAACAGCTCTTCAGAACAAATCCCAATCACCCCCTGCTGTACAAAAATCATAGTCTTGCAGTTAGATTTTTAATCAATACCACAGTGATTTTCAGGAATATTAAAATACCTTCAGAACTGAATTCGCAATATCCCTCGGATTCGGGGCTCTGCGCAAGGAATACAGGATGAACCTGGTGCTGCTGGGCCACTCATGCTAAAATTACCACTGGCCTTTGCTCTAAAACATGAACCAAAATACTCTATCCAAGTTGCTGGCGACTCCATGGAAACAGTCAAAAGGGGACAGAAGCATCATTGTTATCCGCAGCAAAGCTGAGGAGATTTGTTAAACCAATATTGTAGTATTCTGTGGGTAAAATACCATCCGTCTCTTTTTCATGCAGTTATTTCCCTAGAATTTGCCATAACACAATGCACACCAAGAAGAACACTACCAGTGAAAATACAAAATCCTGCCCTATCCTGAAAGGAAATGGAAATTTTCCGTAATCAATATGTTTCAGAGTGAGATGTACATGGACACAGATCAGACACACTATTTAAGAACGGCAGGATTGTCAGGAAAAAGATGAACTCCATCAGCCTGCCCAGCTCACTGCAAGATGGGGGTCTAAGAAAACATTTCAGTGGTTTTGTACTTTGAGCATTTTCGAGGCCCATTCTTAGTTTACTAAACAGATGTTTTTGTAAATGTGTTTTATGCAAGTAGGGTCACACTCAACCACTGCCAGAGACAACATGTACAGCCTGAAAGAGAAACATTGCAGTTCCCAGAGTTTATAGTATCAGGCTCTCCTTTCTTTGATTTTAACAACCCAGCAAAAACATCTTTTATTTAATTGAAATGCATATAAACAAGAAAATATCAGACAGTGAGGGGAAGTTCACGCCCCATATCTTTCTCCCGGAAACCCTTCCTTTTCTTTCTTTCTAAGTCCATAACCATCATTATCTATTGTCTTACAGGTATCAGAGGAGGATATTTTACATTCACTACTAAAGATTGTCAGATATTTAAGTAATTTTTATATTTAAAGGGGGTCAACTTGTGAAAGTTTTTGCCATTTTTAGCTCAGCTCTTGCTACAGTCAATAAAGGTAGATATTGATGTCAGAATGAACAAGAAAAATCTGCATTCTGGCCTCCAGCATTCACTTTTAACAATGCAGATTGTCTTCTTTTCCGGACACCTTACTTCCAACCAGATCACTGCCTTATTGCAATTCAACATAACTTCGAAACAGGTATTTTCTCCTCCCACCACGTCACTATCAATGCCTTGCAGAACCTCATGTACACATTGCTCTAATTTCCCATGTCCTATATCCCTTATGCCCTTTCTTTCCATTTCATGGGAAAAGACTCTGAATGTTCCCATTACCAGGGAAGCTCGACAAAAACTAAGCCAACATGAATTACCATTTGTCTCTTCACATCAGCTTTTCAGCAGAAATGTAAACGTGTTTGTGAATATCCCACTCACCATCTATCCATCTTTTAGAGTCAAAATACCTCTAAAAATAAAAGCATTACAAGCAACATTCACTAGAAACACCTGCGATTATTCACTAACGAATACACTGTGAGCAGATCGGTGTTTTTCATTTCTGAATTGTTGTGATTCTTACCCTTCTATCATATGTTGAAAGATAGGTTCCTTGAACACCCCTAGAGTCTGCGAGCTCTTCAGCAAATGCCCAAGACAGGACCTTCACCAGATAACATTAGAAATCTTTCCATCAATGGCATTTATCAGCTGAGGGACAAGTAACTGTCATTCCCTGCCCTCTCAACAAAACAAATCAAATGAAAACATACCACATCATAACATCACAGATGCCGACTTCAGTAGCTCTGCTCAAAATGGGAAGAACAGGACTCAAGAAATAAACAACCAGGGTGAAACTTGTGTTAAATGCAGAATTTATCCTTACAATTTAATATTTAAAAACTACTCCTGAAATCTACAGAATTATTTTTAGCTGAACTGTGCTGCTTTAAAAGAGGAAGCATCAGCTAATATTGATCAGGGGAGCAGCATTCTCCTCCCGCGTAAGCAGGTGATGGGTTGGATTCTCAGCTGGCAAAGGTGTAAGCATGAAACACCACCCATGAAACCCAGACAAGATGCTGGTTCATACAGGATGTGGCAAAGAAAAAAAAAAAAACACAAACCTAAAATGTTTCATTTATAAGGCATTCAGGATACTGTCTTGAACACACAGATTTCCATTAAGGCTTCATCTGAAACCAGAAAAATATCTTACGGTAGTTTCATATTTTTATAGGCATTAAGCTATTGTATATCATTTCAAATCAATTCCAAGGGCAATGCTTACATCTTCATTGGGTTCACCTAACACAGGCTGCCACGCAGACCACCAACACTGCCTGCATATTCCAGGAAAACGGCAACATGTAGGTCATGCTGTGACCTACAAAAATATGTGATGCAATTCAAGAGGGATCTGCTAACACAGAACCTCGCGAACACGGGCTGAACAGCACCAGGTCGGTAACACATACGCTGGCTATGCGTTGATGTTTACCAGTTGTGCCTCTGAAACACTTACTGCACACGCTCAAAGCTTACAGGTTCATTCGTAAAAGCATTTCCAAATTAATTAACGCAACCTTTTGCTTAGTTATAAGCTGCCAAAAAGTAACCAACACAGTTGTTCTTTTAGCTGTAAATTACTCAGCGTTCTTCAAGTGCAACAGTCCCCATATACTCTTTGTTCATCTAAGACTGATTATAACTAGAGAGGGGAGATGAATTAAAGCAAATTCTCCTAACTGATTCTCCAAAAGTGACGGCACCTTGTTTAGTTCCTCACCAATGCACAGAGATGGAATATAGCAGCTTGCAGAACCTCAAATATTAAATACAAATAAATATAGAGTAAAAAAACCCAGTGACTTATCTACGAATAACAGAACTTCAAGAACAGAAATAACATTCATACTCATGAAAATGTAAGTGTATATTATGTATTAATACAATTATTAGCCTTTTTAAAATTCATCAGTAAAATATTTGTACACCAAGCCTACCCCAAATACATGCAAAACAGTACAGTACTGATTCTAATTAATTTCTATCGCCTGTAACAGTAAGAGTTCTAAGGATTTTGCATACACCATAGAAATGAATAATGACAAATATTTCTGAATGCATTTTAAAAGAAAATCAACAATGAATTTTAGCAAACCAGTGCCCATACAGGAAAGAAAAAAAAAAAAAAGCCCTGACTCCACCATTTCTCCCAACTTTATTTACTTACTCATTATTGATTATCCTAAACCACCTGAGACCTCAATGCAATTTTCAACAGCTGTTTCTTCTTCTTTTCAGTTTTAATTTCTAGGTTACTTAGACCTTTTGTTTACAGTCCATGCAATGTAAGGTTTAACAAGTCTTTCCCCTAAACGCTTAAAAAAAACACTATTATAATAAACAACTTCAACAAAATTCAGCAAATAGCTTGACAAAAGGAATACAGCTGTTAAACAGTAACTGTGAGCTATTACCTCCTCGGTGTAGATGGGAGGAATGCATAAAGTGAAAACAGGAGACAACATGCATTTTAGCATCAGCTGTTCTCCATTAATTGAAATAATTTTGTTATTTTTGGTAAAATAATCTAAGATACTGTTATCATTTTTACCATAAAAGAAGACCTGGCATAGCATAGCAGCTGTTCTATCTAAACAGTTTTCTCAGGTACATCATTTTGTTTTATTATTCATCGCAGTTACATTTAATCCAAAGTTAGAAATGCAATCGTAGTCCATCCAGTCTTCATTTGTATTCCATATTTGTTGGTTTTTGTTCAACTCTTAACTAAGAGGATTTCATTATGCAGCTGTGTACTAAAATGTTTGCTGCATTCATTGGCCTCTTTCTTGTTTAACTACGCTACGTGGATGGTCACATATGGGGGTTCACCTTGCTTCTCTTCTGACAGTAGCTGATTCAGACCGTTTGGCACAGGGCACTGGCTGTGACGTCCAAATGTGATCTTCCAGGTAAAACACAGGTCCTAAATTTCCAGGATGTGTGACAGTTTCTCAGCTACCCACCAGTGACCCAAATGCACGGCAAACAAATCATAGATTGGTTTGGGTTGGAAGGGACCCTACAGATCATCGAGTGCAAGCCCCTGTCCTGGTCAGGGACAGCTCCCACGCGACCGCCAGCGCCGGGGGTCTCACCAGAGCGGAGCAGAGGGGCAGAGTCCCCTCAGCAAATCGCACAGCACCATACGTTTTAGTGAGATGAACAGGAAGCCTGCATTCCTGAAAGTGCCTGCATGTCATTATTTTTTCTTTAACGTTCACTGGATGTTTCAGAACTCGAACTGCAGACTCTGATCCCCGCTGTTTTTCTGTCATTTACAGAGAAGCTGGATTCACGCTCATTTAACTTGACAGTCTTCAGTGTGGCTAGACCATACAGCTTCTCCATGGCTCTTCCAACATGCCGTCAAATTTTCTATTTCGAGCCCCACCTCCTGGAGCAAAGATTTCTAGCCCTCATATTTTAAAGGAGAAATTAAAATAGAGGTTAAAGATACAGAAAATAGAAGTACTACACAAATTACATTTTTCTGCCATCATGGATTCTGGATCTTGAGTGCTGATGACACAGAGAATTGCACAGATGTAGATGATTACTAAAGAGAAGGCAGCAGAGAATCCATCTCTGAGGATGGGAAGATAAATTTATTATAATCTGGTGAAGACCAGATCTTCAAGTGATACAGATTTATAGAGAAACTTTGAAGAGGTTACCTGCTGGGAATTTGAGCAAGCTATTGACTTAGAAACAAATAATGCAAACATGACATTGTAAATTCAAGAAAAATAATTTTTTTTTTTTAAAACAAAAACATTTGTTTTGCAGTCTTGTAACCCAAATATTGCATTGCCATGCACAAAGATTAAAGAGAAATCAGAACCCAGAAGATACAAAGAATGACTGACTAGAAAGTGATCCAAAATTCCGGTGTCTGATAAGGACTATTTTGCTGCCTCACAACTTCACAAAGCAAATAGAAAGCACAAATATTGATCACAATGAAAAATGACGATGACTCAGTAGTGAAAGCCAAATTGTAAGTATCTTCAGTCTCCCATAATTTGGTTAAAAAGAAGAGGGGGGAAAAAAAGAAGTTATCATTAACAAACTACTTGGATTTCAACTGCTCAAGTTACACCTGAGTTGTACCAGCCTTATGGCAGCAGAATCCATCCCCGTACCTTTTTTACAGTTGGAGGACTATTTTTATACACTTTTTAAACCACAATATCAGCTGTCTATCAAATGGATGAATGGAAATCAAAACTGAAAACTATTCTGGGCATCATTTTGCCAGTTATGTTTCACAGCATTTTCCTGACTTGAATACCCTGTGGTCACTTATCCTTTGTAATGACAGAGAAATTATGCAGCATCTTTCCAGCTACATTAAGGTCTTGATAATAAAAGGTCTAGCAGAACCCAGCATACATTTACGCACCTCCTTAACACACAACCACATTTTATCTGTACCTGATGTTCAATTCCTAATAAGTAAAATACAGAAGTTCTTATTCAGGAGGTTATTTAGCTGGGAATGGCCTCTGGAAGCAGAAGGATTATCAGAAGCCCCTGAAAGGTGACAGGGACGTGGTTCTCAGAAGGGAGGCTGAGGCAACGCATTAGCATTTGCAATATCACAGAGCGTGAAGTCTGGCTTGGGGCGGACACTGTGGAAATACCTGCCTTGAGTTCATCTCCAAGGCGAGGGCCATGGTTCTTTGCCTTAGGCACTAACAGAATGGTCAGCCCGAGATCGGCAAGTCAGAAAGGTTGTACCATCTGGTCTTGTCAGCTCGGAGCTCTGCTGACAACCAGAGAATCCCAGCAGTCCACCACGTTGCCACAGTTTGGAGAAAGGGGCAAGGCCAAAGGAGCAATCATATCAACAGCTCCTGGAGCCACCTCCACCGGGCAACTCCTATGGAAATCTCAATGGAAACTTTCCAGGCTTTTCTCCCTGCAGCTCCTCCTCGGGATTTTGCTCACCATGGAAGCAAGGGTGGAACAGGCTGCAACCCCATTAACTTGATTAGTATCACAGAGTATCTCAAATTGGAAGGGACCCATAAAGATGATCAAGTCCAACTCCCTGCTCCTCACAGGACTGCCTAACGCTACACCATACGACTAAGAGCATCGCCCAGACGCTCCCTGAGCTCTGACAGGCTTGGTGCCATGACCACTTCCCTGGGGAGTCTGTTCCAGGGACCGACCACCCGCTCAGTCAAGAACCTTTTCCTAATGTCCAATCTGAACTGTCCCTGATGCAGCTTCATCCCATTTCCTCATGTCCTGTCACTTGTCACCAGAGAGAGGAGACCAGCGCACCCCCCAGTGCCCCCCTCAAGGAAGGTGCAGACTGCGATGAGGGCACCACTGAGCCTTCTCTTCTCCAAGCTGAACAAACCAAGTGACCCCAGCCGCTCCTCAGAAGTCTTGTCCTCAAGACCTTTCACTGTCTTGGTTGCCCTGCTCTGGACACACTCTGATGGGTTCATGCCCTTCTTG
Source organism: Anarhynchus alexandrinus (assembly GCA_008711295.1). NCBI lineage: Eukaryota > Metazoa > Chordata > Aves > Charadriiformes > Charadriidae > Anarhynchus > Anarhynchus alexandrinus. The sequence continues at coordinate 1,066,598 of VUYV01000251.1, forward strand.
CACTGAGGCGCCCATGGTGTCTTTTGACTGCTACAGAACCACTTACAGAGCACCTGTGTCTTACGCCCTCTTCAACAGTTACCAGCTAACGGCTCTCAGACTTCACCAACATCATAACCAATCCCGGAGAACCTCTCGGGATCACCAGATATCTGCCTCACTCGAGCACCAATCTGAACCTGGTCCAGTGCCAGCACAGCTCGTGTCTGCAGCACAGCAGCCCTGGTCCGAGACTCGCGCGTAGCGCAGCAGGCCAGATCAATAGGAACAAAACCTGAGTCAGAGCAGAAGCCATCAGCCTCACAGTGCTGCCTGAACAGGGACAAAACGTCCTCCTGATGGACCACCCAGACACCGTGTGTGCACCAGCACAGAATTTCACCCGAAAATAAGAGACATTGAGAATGGGACTCCAACGCATCACCTTACAGGGATGCGTAGGACACTATCAGAATGCAAATGTTTTAAAAAATCCATCTCGTTCATTTTTTCCTTACAGGAGCTCAAACCACACACCCCTCTCTGTCCCCACCCTGCCGGGTGCGCTCAGCATCCCTCATTCCCAGTATCCGCATTCACAGCCGCGCACAGAGCGGCCGCAGCCGAGCGCCCGGGGCCGCACACGGCGCGCCCGCTCCGTCCGACCCGCGCGGCGCGGCCATAGCGGCGCGGAGGGACAGCGACGCACCCGCGGAGGGACACTCCGCTCCGCTGCGCCTTCCGCCGCTGCCGCCCGCACAAAGAGGCGCACCGGGCGGGGTCGGCCTTCGCCGGGGAGATGCCGCGCCCCCCCCTCCCCGCACACCGGCCCCGCCGCCGACCGCGGCCTTCCCGGGCGACCCGCCCGCCCGGCGCCAA
>VUYV01000251.1:1067830-1123544 GCA_008711295.1 Anarhynchus alexandrinus
GCGCCCCGCCGCCATGGCAACGCTGCGGCGGGGGGAGCCGTAGGGCGGGCAGCGGCGGCGGCGGCGGCGGAGGAGGAGGAGGAGGGGTCCCGCCGCACCCGCGGCCGCCGGGGCGGTGTGAGACCCGCGGAGGGCCCGGCGGGGACTCACCCTCAGGCCGGAGCGGGGGCCGCGGGAGCGGGAGTGGGCCGGGGGCGGCAGCGGCCCCGCGCCTGAAACCGCCCCTCGGGTCGGCAAAACGCGCTCCCGAGGCAGAGGCGGCGGAGAGGGACTGTGGCCGCCCGTCCCGGCCTCACAGGGGGGCCCCCCGCGGCGCCCGGGGTCCGGCGCCGGCCCGAGGGGCAGCAGGGAGCGGCGGCGGATGGGAACGTACCGCAATGGCGGACGGGCTCTGCTCAGCCCGAAGCGCAGCGGGGCCGTCGGGCAGCGGGCACCGCAGAAGCCCCGCGCTGCCGATTCCTCAGGGGCTCCCCCGCCTCCGCCCTGGGCACGGCTGACGGCGGCGGCGCCGGAGGGGTCGGTGGGCTGAGAACGGAGAACGCAGGGAGAGTCCCGGTCGGTGCCCGCTCGCCGCATTACAGAGGAGAAAGCATCGCTGTAAGACCTGGTCAGGTTAGGTTTTCTGCAAAAACAGACTCTTATTTTGTGGACAGAGCCAAGACAAATGGTGTGGGTTGGTTTTTTTTCCCTAACCACAGCAACATGTAGGAAACTAAAGGATAGTTTAGTTGGGTACCGGATTTGCAGATTATCTCCATTCTGTAAAGTGCTTCCCTGGTCAATGGCAAAATCAGAACAAACTAGTGACAAAGGCTGAATTTTGAGCCTTCCACCCTGAACACCGAGTTCCATCAGGGTCCCCCTTGATATCTAGTTGTTATGCCTTGAGTGCCAGTGTTTCAAACCTTCACCCTGACGTCTTCCAGAAAAGGAGAGGAAAACCCGGCACTAGAAGCTGAGGTCTGTGCCCGACGGGTTTGTCCCGGCTGCAGCTCCCTCACCTGTAAAATGGAGGCATTTAGTTCCTCTCAGAGTGGTGTAAGAGATTCAGTGAATTTTATTTTATTTTCCGTTCAGCGGGATCTGTAACATAATACTGTGGGACCCACTTGAGCATTAGGTGTGTATAGTACAGCCTAATACCGACCGAAGAGTGCAACAGGTTCCCCTCTTCGACCCCGTGTGAAATCTGTCCTTACGCACCCGAACGCACCTCAGAAGGAAAAGCACTTGCCATTTATGTGACGGGCTCTGAGAGCCTGAAGTGGAAGATGCTGTAAATGGGCTTTATAAAATTACAGTGTTTTCATAAGAAATATCCCATGGGCAGTTAACATATTCGGTAATTGAAAAAAAGCTTTAATGCCCAAAATAACACAAAGTTCTGTTTTTTAAAAGCTGCTGTCTGTAGATGTCTAGCCTAAATGTTTTATTTTTCATGTCTCAGTTACTGATTGCATAGCTCTGGAAATGGCCTTCTGAGAGACCAGTGCAGCGGCTGCACCGGATAAATGGAAGGTCTGATGTATATTGAAAAGGAAAAAAACAACTGTGAAGAATACTAAGGCGTGTGACGCGGCATGGCTGCGCTGGGGCTGCAGGCATAAAGAGACTGCAAAGTTAGCCTAACAGGTTGTGGCAGGGGCAGTGCAGTGTCCCGGGGAATCCTGTGGCAAAGAATCAGCAAAATCGCTTGTAGTCCCCTTCCTCTGTCTGCAGGATCCTGTCCATGTCCCCGACAAAGATGTTAAACAGCGCTGGTCCCAATACCAACCCCTGAGGAATGCCACTCGTCACTGCTCTCTACTTGGACATCGAGCCATTGACCGTAACTCTTTGAGTGCGACCATCCAGCCAATTCCTTATCCATCAGTGGTCCATCCGTCAAATCTACGTCCCTCCAATTTAGAGACAAGGATGTTGTGCAGGACAGCGTCAAATGCTTTGCACAAGTCCAGGTAGATGATGCCAGTTGCTCTTCCCTCGTCTACCAACACTGTAACCTGGTCGTAAAGGGCTACCAAATTTGTCAGGCATGATTTGCCTTCAGTGAAGCCATGCTGGCTGTCATCGATCACCTCCTTATTTTCCATGTGCCTTAGCAGAGTTTCCAGGAGGATCTGCTCCATGATCTTGCCAGGCACAGAGGTGAGACTGACTGGCCTGTAGTTCCCCGGGTCTTCCTTTTTTTCCCTTTTTAAAAATGGGGGTTATGTTTCCACTTTTCCAGTCAGCAGGAACTTCACCGGACTACCACAACTTTTCAAATATGATGGATAGTGGCTAGGTAACTTCATCTGTGAGTTTTCTCAGGACGCTCAGTTGCATCTCATCAGGTCCCATGGACTTGTGCGCCTTCAGGTTCCTTAGATTGTCTCAAACCTGATCTTCTCTAATGGTGGGCGGTACCTCATTCTCCCAGACCCTGCCTTTGGGTTCTGTGAGTTGGGCGGTTTGGCTATTGCACTTGCTGGAGAAGACCGGGACAGAAGAGTTGTTGAGTATCTCAGCCTTCTCCATGTCGGCTGTCGCCAGGTTTGTGCAGCTGCACAGTTTCTTTCATCTTCCTTTGATGTCCTGTGTACCTGAAGAAACCGTTGGGGTTTTTATGTCCCTAGCAAGTTCAGCTGCAGCTGTGCCTTGGCTCTCCTGATCCCTCCCTGCAGTCCCAGGCCATATCCCTGTACTCTCCTCAGGATGTGCACCACTGCCTATGTATCGAGTGTCCTCTAATTCCCAGGATTTTTAATTGGGACTTAAAAAGAGATTCTTGGCAGTCAGCCTTTGTGAGGCCTTTTCTGTTTATGACTCATATAAACGTTATCCTGCAGTTCCACCAGTTAGGATTCTTGGGTAAGTCACAGTTCCCTTGTCCCAGAAAAGACCCTGAATTTGGTAGTTGAGCCTTTGGATACTTTGTCCTCACTAAGTGTATTTGAGCTTCTTCCTCCATCTCACCTTTTGCCATCTCTACCTGCAAGTTCTGCAGCCTCTACTAAGAGTGGCAAAACTGCACGGTCTGTGTGGTGAGTGAATTACCCAGTCGGTTGCCCAGAGGGTGTTGGGGAGCCGTGTGAGGGAAGGCAAGCCAGGAGCAAAGGGTGACAACACTTTTACAAATGGTCTCATTCGTATCCTCCGGCTTGCATGGAATAATTACGGGAGTGCTTGCAAAATACATCAAGAAGCAATTTTGCTGCTTAAACCCATCTGCCGTGGAAATGCTGGTTCAGTTGGTGCTGAGGAACATAACACAAGACACAGTAATTTCTAGAGATGCCCAGAACTCGGAACATGGGACCCCTCTGCTATACGCGCACAATGCGGACGCCGTGTACAGAGGGCCCGGTGCTGTGACGGTCCTGCCTTGCCTTGCCTGCGGGTTTCCTGGTGCCCCACCTGTGCGGTCGGTCTCACGAAGCACAGGAAACTATGGATAAAGGAAAGGGAAAGGGCTTTTAAAATGCTTTTTCCTTGATTAAAATCATGCCACAACCGTAAGGGATAAGGCTGTAATAAATTTATAGGAGTGAATAAGGACACTAATTCTGAAACAAAGGCATATTTATCTTTTTGCCTCTACTGTTGCAGTTTCAATTGCAGCACTGACACCAGTGATACGTCAACTAGCGCTTCCTGCCCTCGCTCCCCAGATAAGGGGTCACTGTCACTGTCTCGCAAGAGAATGGCATGGCCAGGGCACACCGCACCGCAGTCGCCGTCGCAGCCTGGGTGCGCTGCAGTCCCTTCTCACCCAGGGGATGCTCCCCCGCAGCCGCAGGAGCGCGGTGGGCAGCACTGGTGCGAGAGGCAGTGCCGCACGAGGCAGCGCCGCACGAGGCAGCACCTGCGCACATAGTTCAGCACATGCAGCTTTCGACCACCTCTTGTCTGCATCCTTCAGACATACTATTGCACGGTCCTCTGCTCCCCGCTGTAGCAACAGCTAAATTTCAACGCTCAGCAGCCTCAGAAGTAAGGTGCCTGCGAGCTCTCTGCCAGCAGCAAGGCTGATAGCGGCCAGGGTGTCTCCGGGAGGCACATCGCATAAGAAGAGGTGGACAAACAGCCCCTTTCCTTCCTCTGACCCACGTCAGCAGATGTGCACAGGAGCCCTGGTGGAAGAAATCAGGGATTTTCCCTCCCCACTGAGAAACACCACAGCATTTCCAAAGGAATGTTTATGATGTTCCTCCACGCTCCCCTGCTCCTTAATACTGTTAGCACCATAGTTTGTTTTCCACTACGCTGCCATTTGCCACTGCACAGGTAAATTTTTTTGCCTCATTATTTCTAGTTAGTTTCAAAGAAAATCCAGCATATCTTTATTAAGATGTAAATATCAGTGTTCATTTACCACAAGCAGCTCAGCACCAGAAGAGCTGTAAAAATACCTTGAGTGGATATGGGGGCTTTCCCTCCATTATTTTTAAAGCTGGAAAGAAAATAAATACATAGGAGCCACAGTAACACACACCATATTACAGCAAATGCCTGAGCTGAATAAACACAGAGGTTTTATACAGTCCCGTAACAAGACAGGAGTCATAGTTAACGCACTGTATAGCTGGACTATAGCCACACATATTTAAGATACGGTTTAGACAGGCCACAAGGTGGATTCCAGCTACATTATGCCATTTTTTGTCCCACTTACACCGCTGAGTAAATTATCATGATGGAAAAAAATCAGTCAGCAAAATCATTCAAGCAGGACAGACTTACACAGTGCAGACAGATAGGGAAAGACTCACAGTGGAGAGAAAAGCAGAGGAAAGACTGTGCACCGGTCCAAGCAGTCACATCTGCTAGCGACAGCCCAGCGCCTGCAATAAACAGGGTAAGCGAGGGAAGCTGCTACCTCAAGATAAAGGAAAAGGCAAGAGGTTTCTCAGGTGAAGTTGCACTAGATCAGGCAACCAATAATCTAAGAACTGGGAACTAATTTGAAATGAGCTGAAGAGTGGAAAACACAAATGCCTATGGAGCACCGCTCATGCCCTTTAAGAACAACTACTGAACAGCAGCCGTCAAACCAAAGAGGAGCAGAGGCTGTTTCGGACCGGTGTGTGTTTGATTCTGCCCAACAGGCGTACCCAGCTTTACGATCCTCATGGGCCACTGATAAGGCTGGTTCCTGATTTATGGGGGTGATCAACAGTTAAGAGCTTTAGTTGGGGAAAATGGGAATTCACGTTGCCCCAGAATGGCTATCGGCACAAGAGCCTCAGTCAGTGCACTGCAGGAGCCCTGGGCCCCGGAGGGGACCTCCACAGTCACCGAACCACTGCAGCTGATAGCATACACTCGACATAAACAAGTAATGGAGATTTCAGAACTGCTTTTTAGTCAGACAGCGCAACTGGTAACTCCTGAGATTTACTGTGTTCAATAAGCACAGAATTCTGACCAGGGGAAGGGCATTTTAGAGATTACTTTTTCAAGAAAAATAGTTCAACTCTAGATTCAGCAAATGGTTGTATTTGGCAGCAGCCCGGATGTACAGGAGACAAAGATGATTCCAGCAATACCCTTCTGTTGCAGGTATCTAAGCACCGCTGAAGCAACTTCTGGAGGGTATAAACAGGCAGATTCCAAACTGAAATGCTGAGCAAAGATAAATCAAAATATGGACAAATTCACATCACTGGAACAGGTCCATGTCTACAACCAGAAAGACAGTCAAGTACCCAGAAGTAGCAAAAAAGAGGCACTGGCTTTCAACCAAGAATATCAACATGTAGGAAACTGCCAAAGTAACAGTCGAGCTTTGGTTACTATGGTACTCAAGCAGAAGAGAACAGGGGAGCTGTCAACGTAACATTCAAAAGTCCCAAGCACTGAAAGATCTCACCCTGGCTCCTGCATATCCCAAGGTCATTCCCTGTTCTGTTTCCTCACTACAGATTGTCTTCTCACATGGTCATAGTTGCTGGCTGAGAAACAAGAACACTTCAGCAATGGTGGACAGACAGCGGACTGGTAGCAAAAAATACTGATCGCTGGCTACACACGCTCCTAACATTAATGTCAGAAGAGAGCTATCCATCTGGGCCGCAACTTTAGAACAGTGGAGGATTTGGAAGCGTCCTTAACTGCAAAGAACGGAATGCAGAAAATCAGATAACGTATCAAGATATGAGTGAACCCCCATGTAGATATACCCCCATAGGAAATGGCAAGGGCTGGTTGTAATTCTGGAAACAGCAAGTCCTGCAGCGTGTCACGTAGAAATACTAAAAGAAAGACTAAAACAATCTTGGAATAAGCAGTTCCACTAATAGCAGTACAAGTTTTGGAAAAGTGTTCCAAAAATGTAACAACTGAATGGGTCTTTTTTGGTTTGTTTTACAGGGTGATTGTCCTCCAAGGACGCTACCTTGAAGAGAAGCAGCTGGACCTGTTAATAATATTGCTCACTTCAGTAACATCATTTACAGCGAGTGGGTTAAGTACAGCGAGACTCGAGGAGAGGTGGATAATGAACAGTGGAGTACTATGACTGAACCAGGGTGGAAGACGACTGTGTCAGTCAGTACTGGAGGACACATACCTGTCTAGAAATCACTTTGTTTCCAAAATTTAACCCCATGATGCACAAATTTAATTGGTAAACGTGACTGATGTAAAAACCAGCACCTCCTTTAAAAAGATGTGTCAATATAGTAATAAAGTAGAACATTTTAAAGATTTTTTCCCTACACAAACTCTCACAAAGTATTAAGAAGCCAGTGTTAATAGATCTCTATAAGACCAATTGTTCCTAGAAAACATGAAGTTTGAAGGTTTTGTGTGATGGATGTCATTACCAACAGCGATTGTTGCACTTCCAGAGCTGGCATAGCATAGCAGACACATCACTCGTCACGTTTTCATCAAACACAAGTTTCTGAACTTGGCACTAAGTGCCATTATCTAAGCGAGGGGTAGGGCAGACAGAACGATGAACTCGCAGTCCTCACGACCCAACTTAGACATAGTTGCTCAGCCCTACTACATCTTTTACAGATGAGTATTTAAAGAAGGTGTATCTGGACGAATCCTCCACATCAAGGGAAACCAAGTTTCACTGATTGTCCCAATGACAAAAGCCTCTTCGAAACTCAGCAGGCAAGGTGCATCGTGTCACATCAATGCCATTCCACTGTTTATATCTGGTGAACACGGTTAATCCTTACAGACAGCCTCCCACAATGACATCTGAATATTGGTTTTAATGCAGGACCTTTATAAGCACCACAGTTTGGACAATCTTCATTTTAAAACATTCACTCGAAACTCGGACTATTTCCTCCTAAGGAAATCTTCAGACAATTACAAAACTCAGTGGGAGATCCCACTATTGGATAGCCCCGAGGAAACTGGACCTTGTTTAGCATGAACATCCGCAGAGTATTCGTAACTGTGGATTATTCATAATGTGTGAGTATATTCATAGTTCGTTATTCATAACCCAAACCTCAAGCATTTTTAAAAAGACTTCCAGGTTATATTAAGCTTACAAGTTGTAACTGAATAGCACCGAGACATTTGGCTGAAGTCATGTGAGGTCAAGGTCAAACTGATACCGCAAACTGTTGGTCGTTCTTCACAAGTCATTGCTTGAAACTAACAAAATTGCATTCCTCCCACCCAGGTGAAGCCCAAACATAACATTGTCATTGTCTGAAGGGCACTAAGTGTCAATGAGCAAAAGAATTCAAGGCAAAGTCAGCAATGTCATTAGCCCCTATCCTTCATCATCAAGCACGGGAAAACGGGGCGGGGGGTGAGAGCGTGTTGACGGGTGGGGGCAGCAGAAGAGCTACCAACTGCACGCGAGCAGGCTGCTGGTCAGTAACCTTTGTCTGGCCGAGACTTGCGACTCGTCACCATAGTGCGTTCTACAGTCTTATTAATTAAATACTATTGCTGCCTGTTTTCTGTATGATTGTGCTCCTTACTCTGTCTGTGTACGTACATGTATATTCCCATAGCAACCCTAACTGGCACTAGCCAGCAAACAGGCGAAACCCAAAATCTGTAGATACCCTAGGTCTAGGGTTGAGACTTAACAAGATAGCCAAGGTCTAGACTTGGATACCAAAGAGACTCAAGGTCATGGGCAGAGACTGGAGAGACCAGAGAACTGAAAGCATATGTATATGTTCCACTAACAAACTTTAAGCAAGTAGGAACAGAATCAGGACACTTCTACAGTTTCTGTTTTAAGCAAGTGCATCTAAGGGCACTGTCCTCTTATTTACGTTAACCTGTTCATTTATGGTCATATCTGTAGTACGTGGGCATATGAGTGTGTCTTTGAGATTCCCACTGAGCCTTGCTCTTGGTGGGATGCGAGAACGGGGACGAGCAGCAGCCCTGCAGGGGAGGACTGCCCTGCACCAGTCTGTCTATGAGATGTGGCAATCCTTGACAAAATGATCCATTACAGTTCATCTAATTTCATGTGCTACAGTACACATGAAAGCTGCACCATAAAGAAGCCCAAGGACAGTAACTTAACCATTAGGTTTTTTTTTTAATTGTGCTATCCCACTGGCTGCTTTTGTACTGAAAGCCAGAGTATCTGTCAGACCCACAGACAGAGCGGCAAACAGCCATCACCTGTGGCTACCTGGAACTCCTCACACTTCTCAGTCCTGCAACACAGACATGGCACCTATATCTAAGTGCCTGTATCTACGGCTTTTGTGGAACATCTTCTGTGTAGTTCAAGACAAGCAAAAGTCCTCAAGTACCAGGCAGGTAACAGTTTCCAATGTAGACAGCAATGATACCACTAAGAGGTCATCCAAAGAAGTTCAGTAAAGACCAGAGGTAACAGGGCAGAATCAAACTTCAAATATATTTTAACTCAAGCAGACAAGCTCTTCCCAATCCCTCAGTTAGAAGCAGTCCTGTGTACTGGGACACGTCTGCCCTCTGACTGGAATGACTTGGTGAGAAGTACAGCAGGTTCTCACATCTCAGCATAGGCACTTTCACGTAGGCTGCACCTTTGCCTGCTGGGGCACATCCGCCTTCGACTGTGGGCTCTAACTCCTACCCTTCACGTGAAGGCAACAATGAATGTAGAAATTTCACTGGAAAGAAATAAGTGATTGCAAGCCCCATCTGCAATGTCACATTCAATGCACAGGTTAGAAGTATCAGCGTTGTTCATGGTGTTACAGAAGACAGATTGAGTGGGGAGACACGACGTGTGGGAGTGTTGTTGGCTGACAATGATGCAGGGAGGAAAAAGGGAGCAGCAATATCCGTGGATGAGGTTTCTCCTTGGTTGCGAAGCTGTAAGATCTGCCGCAGCAGGGCCTTTCCTTCTTCTCTAGTCTGAAAACAATTTGTAAAAAACAAAACAATACGCTTATGGATGGGTGGTTTCTGGGTCAAATCCAGTGTGTAAGCAGTACAAAAGTTATAGTAGTTTGTCATTCTGAAAGGCTGCAAGCTATAAAAACCATCCTCATTTATTTTTTCTTCTGCTACTTAAAAATGTTAAAGCGTGTCACTATTTTTTTTCTTTTTTAAGTTTTTCCTCCTTTACTCATCTGATTTGCATGTTACTTGGGTATTTCAGACAATGTTACCATCAACCACTGAAGCTGTCTAAATATTCCAGCAAAGAGTATACTGGAGAAGCTTCAAATAAGCTGAATTCAGGTTCTCCAGAGTTCCAGGCAGATTCGTTAAGGACAGACCAAACACTCTGCACTCATGGCTCGTGTCTACCTCCAGGCTGAACCTAAAAATCCAAAATGGCCCACTTACAGGTACAGAGTCGGAGTCACATAGAAAACCCAAGTACTATTATATCCTCTGCACTGTCTATATGCAGAAGATGAGAAAAAAAGAAGTTATGTGAGTACCATCACTACACAGTTTGCGAATCTGTGACCATTTAACCACCTCCTCACCAACAAGATTTTCAGCAGTCTTAAGGCTGCCAAGTGGAGCCTCAAATTCTTTTATTTAGAAAACACAAATGAGACATGGTTCAATTTTACCATCTACACCATATTCCATGATTTTAGTCAATCATAAGCAGCATCTGTGATCAGGTATACAACACCACCACTCAGGATGTGACCTGCATGGCAGACAGCCCTCATTCCTTCGATAAAGGATTCCTTCTATTCTGAGGGCAGCCGAGATCAAGGTCAGAAGTCCCCTAAGAAAGAAACACCGAAGGCTGTGTAACTACTCACATCATTGAATGCACAGCATTTCTGAGCACATGCTGAGGCTTCGTCCCAGAGCTTACACTTGAAGTAGTATTGGGCCAGGTAACGGAAGGCAGTGCTGACCTCCACATGCTCCACCAGCTCCTACAGTGAAGGGGTAAAAACCACCATCTTTGAGCACCATCCAAGGTAGTTCTACACCATGTTTACTTCCCCTTTTATTCCCAAGATATCATCTTACCCCACAGGAATAGATATCCTGGATGTATTTGATATAGCACTGAGCTGCCTGTTCAGATTCATTCAGCTGTTCGTGCAGCCTAGAAAAGGAGAAAAATGGGCCACTGGAACAAGACCATGCTGTCGGAGACCTTCTTGGTCTATAAGAAAGTACCTACTCAACCTGACCTGGACTGCAGCCAGGTCTTTTCCTTCAGAATTTGCAAGATGTGCACCATGTACTGCCCCCCATGAAAAGAGATGATCCAGCTTGAGAACATTTACATTACCAGGAAGGGAGCCAGTCAGATACTAACTGCTAGAAGCAGTGACAACCAAAGCAGGACTTTTCCCTATTCTGTTACACTTTAAAGCTTTTAACAGACCTTTGCCATCCTATTTACTGGCTGTTTCCTCCAGTGCTCTTCCCCACCACCCCCGCTACATCCCAAAAGTCTTTGGTACAACAGCTTCACCTTTCACTTGCCCTTTTACTTCCCCTTCACTTTTTCCATTTTATATTACTTTATCCCCACCAAAAATTATTGCTGATGTCAGAAAGTTCACATTTATTTCACATTAGACCCTTTCTCAATGTCACAACCATATACTAGGGAAATTAAATTAAAATAAAATAATAATAAAAAAATAATCAATCTGAAATTTTGTACATCATCTACCATCATGGATTGCTTTAAGTTTCAATACAACAAATACAATTGCTAGTGCTGCCTGCCCAATACACCTCAGGATTCAGAGGTCCCTTGCAACCCACATTATGCTACAATTCCCTCTAGTGATCTTGAGGGAAACTTAAATCTAAAGCTGGATGCCAGAGTTTGCACTCACTACAGACCTAAAGATATCAGTTATTACACAGCTCCAAAAGTAATACTACCTAACAGCAGTGCCATGTGTTTTACATTTAGTATTTTATCATTAGGTACCAAAGTGCTAGTTGCATTTAACACAACATTGACAGGTAAGTGATAATACATACTCACTTTGCTAGTTTCACCAGTGCCATTTTCTCCACATCTCCCACAGCATAAGCTCTCCAATAGCACTGTCAAGGAAGGAAAGTCAGTCAAGCACACCACAAAAGTGACTCCAGCTCGTGACTCAAGCAAACAAGTTAGAAACAGAAAACAACGTGGCTTTCCAGCAAAGGGGCATGTATCATCTGTAGACGACTCTTTATTTATCAGCTGCTCTAGTTATACTGCAGAACTTCCCCAATTGTAAATGCCACAAAAATGGTTTCAATGCTCTGAACAACACTCTGTACGCATCTGCGGTAACATTGGGTACACAATTTTGCTGCTACTCCACCTAGCGTCCTGGGAGACATCTAATGTCTTACTCCATGCATCAGTTCTCACTTACCTTTTTAGCTTCCACCAACTGATTGAGTTTCTCATAGCATTCTCCTAGAGCAACCAGCATACGAGAATCATTTGGTCTGTAAAAGAGCAGTTCCTAGATGTAGTTTAATGGACAGCAAGCTGATCTCAGGGTGGGGTGGGTGAAAAAAAAAATCTACATCTGGCAGCATCAGTCATCTTCTCTTACATGAAACATCACTTATACTCCTGACCAGAGCTCCTCAGCATTTAACTGACAAAGCCTTTGTTAATAGTTGACTAACACAACTAAAAGGATTTGGAATAGTCAGACTACACAAATCACATAGCATTGACGTTCTTCTCCCTTCCCCAACTTAGTTCCTGCGTATAAATTCCTTAGCTAGTAGCAACCACATCAGATGAACACCAATAAACATGACTCCGTTCTCAACTCTACCTGAGCTGGTGGGCCCGCCGGTAGTAATAGAGACAGTAAAATGGCATTTTGAGGATTTCATAGGTTTGCCCCAAGCCATACCATGCTCTGTAGTCCCTTTTGTTCACCTCTATTGCATGTCTGTCAAAGAAAAGGAGATGAACTAGTCAGAAAGCAGTCAGGGTCAAAACCAAGACAGAGTTCAGCAAAAGACTAAAAAAAAACCCAGAAGATACTACTTCAATCCGTATGCATGCAGACTCAAACACCATTTTGTGCAATACATGAGTGATACCTATAAGCCTGGATGGCTGCAGATGTATTCTTCATTTCCATATACTCATGTCCCATGAGCGTCCAGGCTCCCAGGTAACGAGGATTCAGTTTCAAGGCCCTCTGGAAATAGAGTGCTGCTTTTTCATGCTGGGAACGCAAGCTATAATAATTCCCTAAAGCAAAAGTCACAATATTTAAACAAATAAAAAAAAAACCCACACAAACAAACAAAAAAGTCAGCAAAGTAGAAAACAGATGAAGACGTATTATCTACTACCTTCCAACTTAAATTACAGGGAGTCCTATTAAAAGCAGATCTGATTCAAACCTCAAGAGACCTAATAGCAGTCTGTTCTCCAATGTTATGGTCAATCCTTTTCCAGTTGTACCAATCAATTAAGATACCATCCCCGTGGCCTTAAAACTTATGTCATGATCTAACAAATTAATTTCCTGGTCCTGACACACAATTATTTCCATTGGAGTTTCAAGACTATAAAGGGATTCTCAGCTACATGGGTCTTCATAATGGTTTTTTCTACTCCTTTCTGCACTGATAGTATTACAGCAGCTTTTTCAGAGAGAAATGAGGCAAAAGGGTACTCTGACATTTGGTCTGCTTTTTTAGGCTGCCTGAATCCACATTCACCAAGTAGTTTTGATAGCCTTGCTGGCTGATCATTTTCACAACTGTTTCTAAGATTTCCTCGCACAGCCTGCAGACAGCATAATAGGAACACGTAAAAGAGCCGGCTCTTACCAATTACACAGCAGGTCTCAACACGATACTTGTCTATCTCACAGAGATTGTGAGCCAGGTAGCTCAACTCAGGCTTCATGCTCTAGTAAAACAAAGAGATGAAAGTGATGAAAAAAGGAGCACGTTACAGTTTCGAAGAAAACCGAGACAGTTAGCAATGCATACATTGCATCTGTTTCATGGAGTTGTGACGCAGAGTGCAGCAGGAGAAAGCCTATATTCAGAGAGGCTAGACAGCACCAGCTGCTTTGCCACTGTTTAATGTACCTCTGATAAATACCGTCATTATGGACAGGCAACAGAAAGAGTGCTTACCCTTACATATAGCAAGTTGGAGAAAGTGTCCATGTTTTCTATCCTGTAAGGATCTTGTTTCCTTAGCTCATTAAAAATGGATAAAGCTTTGTCAATATCTGAAGAAAGAGCAGCAGATGGGAGAACAAGAACTATAAACGCCAAGTTTGCATTAAGAGGCTCATTCCTACTAGTTAGTAAGTGTCACTGACCTCGGATATTGTGGTAGGCAACTGCAATCTGAGAGATGATGTAAGTGCTTTTGGAAAATCCTGCATCAATGAGACTCTGATACTTCTGCAGAGCCTCCTCTATCAGCTGCAACTCTGTATAAATGTGTGCAAGAAAGAACTCTTTCATCCATGTATCTGGCAAGGACAGGAACTTCAACTAGCAAGAACCAAAGAGGAGGAAGAGATGACAATCAGTAGCATTCTAAGAGCCACCTGTGGCAAAGAATCCATTATCTTCCCTCCCATGATTTAGTAGACGGTCTCGAGGTAGGAGACTTTCCTGCAATTGCTTTCTTAAACCATAACACCAGCTACAACAGAGCAGTATTAGTGCCAAGAATTAATATCAGGCTCTTCCGCAGAAGAGACTAAATAATGCCTATAAGTTGAGAATATTGAAACAGGAAAGGAGCGTTAAGACATCCAGTCTAAAAAGCAGTTCAAGAAGGACCACATAATTCTATTTAGTCACTCCCAGTCTATTCCCACGACTGCTGGAATTGCAGAAGAATTGAAGCCATTTCATTTGGTCAGTCAGTGAAGACATTATTGTCTTCAAATCTGACAGCACCTGGCTTCTGCTTCAGCCACTGGCCTTCTTTCTCCATTAAATTCAGAAGTCCTTTGAAAAACTGTACTTTTTTCCCATGTTTGAACATCAATATCATATTGCTATTTTGATGAGGTAAGTGAACAGACTCCAAATAATCTCATAAAAAACGCATTTCCCTTTCTCCACAAATCAGTAAGGCTCTCTTCTGTGCCACCTCTACTTTTTAAATATTCCACCAGCCAGAATTGACTGAAGAATTCCAGAAGCAGTCTCAAAATCCCATGCATAAAGAAAAACAATCTATTTTGTTTCTATATTTAAGTTCAGTTCTTTGATACAGTTCACCTCATATGCACAGCTTTGTATTTGACAGAGGGAACACCTACATTAGTGTTTTATTTTTAAAAGCAGTGATTCCATATATCGTTTCAGGCCACCAAAAGTGCTTAGTAACTGTGGAACTAGAACCAGATTAAGAAAAAAAAAAAAAGTACCTTAGGAGGATCTCCTTCGTGTGACAAGGCAATAACTCTGCTGACAACTACTTCACAATATGTGAATTAGCCATTTCTTAAACCACCTTGTGGGTGAATGATAAAAAATTAGCCCTGCCTGTATAAAGATTCTCAAGCTACAGCGTGGCAAGCAACTGAAGAAAAAATGGCTTTAACGACATAGTTTACAATCTTGGGTTGCCTTGCCTGACAGAGTCTCACAGAATAAAGCAGTGGGCAACACCAGTCTTGTGGCAACTGAATCATCGGTTACTGAATCAGGCTAAACTCTGGAATTTGTTACCACATTTTGATATCTCCCACATTTTACCATCTCTTTATCCGTAATCAAGTTGCAAAGTTCCAGCCAGGCTCCCCAGTGCAAAGGTAAGACATGGGCAGCTTCAACGAACACCTCTATTGCTTCTTTCACCAGGTCCAGCTTCCGCAGCACGACACCATACCTGTAAAGAAAAGTTATCAAGTTAATCAGAATCATAAAGCTCTGCGTATCCACACGAATACACATGAATACATTAGAAAGACACGCAGACACTTGCAGGTAAAGGCCAAATCCGTCCAGTTCCCGCGCCTTGTGTTTCTTGCTGAGCTCAACTCTCAATTCTCGTAGAGCTTCATTTTTCACCTGTCCTTTTTCCAGAGGTCCTGCATGAAAAGAAAGTCAAACAGCTAGCTTTCAATCAAGAGTCTTACCACAGCAGTTACAAAGTCTAGGGTGTATTCAGAATCATCACTGACATGACCCAAAGGCTTCCCAGCCTGTGATTATTTTCCTCTTTTTAAAGAAAATCACTTATTCTGATCACTTGCTTTAACAGAAGAACCAATAGATGAAAATCTGTAACCTGTATTAAGCCAATGAATTGAGAGAGAATGAAAGAAATCATGTTACAACATGCTATTACCCAAAAATGGGGAAAGCCATAAATACAAAATGATTTACATGAAGAATGCATGAAGAAGCATTACCGGAAGCTTCATTATAATGTTTTGTGTTTCTTGACACCAGAGACTTACCCAAACTATCCACTGTCTCATCATCCTTCTTCTTTTCCCCTGACTGAAAAACAGAGGAAAACGAAGATTACATTACAACAACATATTCCTTATGTTTGCTGCAACGCTAGCAGCGGCAGGCAAACCGAGTTTTCACAAACATCACAGTTCTTAAAAAGAATACCCCTATCTCCTTTTCCCCCAAACATATAATTCAGACTTCTAGGTTGTCATTTGGAACAGAAAAGGCAAAAAATAATGCATGCCAGGGAGGGGTAGGAAGCAAAGAATTTCAGTGCTAAAAGGCAACTTTTCCTTCTACCTTACCAGGTATCTGGAGTACATATACAAGAAGTAAGCTTTCTGACTCTTGCAGCCCCGTAGAAAATAGGCAGCCCTGTCATACTCCTTTAGATCAAAGTAAGACTTGGCTAACGTATAGGCATCCAGATCACGAGCATCCTCCTGCAGGGACACAGAAGAGTTTTAACACCTCAGAGGCTCCAACATGCTTTAGGAAAATTACCTAGTTACAAACATACCAATGACGTTGTTCTGAAAGCTAAGACCGTAGTTTATTCATCCTCAAAGATGGTTTGAGTACAATCAGAAAAGTCTCTCCATTCCCTAACGTGATCAAATTCCAAGTTCTCAAATAACAAGTACAGATTAGTTAAAAACATTTAAAATAACAGTGAGGGTCCAGAAAACAATTTGTGGCAAGCTGCCAGAAGGCACGAATTAGCTGTTCAATGAGAAAAATGACCACAAATAACAAACCTACTCAGGAGTTCCATAAAGAATCATAGAATGGTTTGGGTTGGAAGGGACCTTAAAGACCATCCAGTCCCACCCCCCTGCCCTGGGCAGGGACACCTCCCACCAGCCCAGGTTGCTCCAAGCCCCGTCCAACCTGGCCTTGAACACCTCCAGGGATGGGGCAGCCACAGCTTCTCTGGGCAACCTGGGCCAGGGGCTCAGCGCCCTCACAGGAACAAATTTCTTCCTGATATCTCATCTAAGTCTCCCCTCTTTCAGTTTGAAGCCATTACCCCTCATCCTATCACTATACGCTCTTGTTAAAAGTCCCTCTCCAGCTTTCCTGTAGTCCCTTTAGAGACTAGAAAGCTGCTGTAAGGTTTCCCTGGAGCCTTCTCTTCTCCAGGCTGAAAAATCCCAACTGTCTCAGCCTGTCCTCACAGCAGGAGAGCTCCAGCCCTCGGATCGTCTTCGTGGCCTCCTCTGGACCTGCTCCAACAGGTCCGTGTCCTCCTTGTGCTGAGGACTCCAAAGCTGGATGCAGTACGCCGGGTGGGAGTACAAATCAAACAATATTAACCCTCTAATTTAAATGCAAACATTTCCCTAGTAACTATGCCTTGAAACGCATTTATGACATGTCACACTGCTTTTATTTAACAAAACAGGCATATACTTAAAAGTCCTACTGTACGCCTACAGAGGTGGGAATGGAAATACAGCTTTGGTTCTCTTGTATCCTAAGGAGCACAAGTGTAATGGCACAACATAATCTGTATTACAATAAATATGGACCTTAGTAAAGATGAATAAAAATTAAGGATCAAGATTTCAAATTTTGCTTACAGTACTTCATTTAGGGCACAACAATGTGTAAGATGGAGTGATTCTCTCTGGGAAAGCTCTGTCCGCCCCGTTAGACACAGAGCGGACGGGACCTCCACAGCACTACAGAACGCTCGGCACTCGCGGCAGCCTCCTGCGCCTGTTCCCAAACCGATCGCTATCGCATTTTTCGCTCAGTAGTTGCGGACCGGACCACAGCAGCCCCGCCGCAAGACGACCCGCCGCGCTCCCCCGCCGAGCTCACCGCCCCCCGCAGCGCGGGCGCAGCGCGGCCCCAGCCCGCCCCACACCGCGCCGGGCCGTACCTCGGTGAGCGCCGGGGGCGGCGGCAGCTCGCTCAGCGGCAGCGGGTCCAAGGCAAAGGCCAGCTCGGAGGCCCTGCGGGGAGAGAGGCCCGTTAGCAGCAGTCCCCCCTCCCGCGCCGGCGCCCCCCACCCCGCCGCCCGCAGCGCTCACCACTTCCCGCTGTGCTGCAGCCCGCGCTCGCGGCTCCGCTCCGCCACACTCAGCAGCTGCTTCTTGATCTCCCGCAGGTCCGAGAAGTCGCCGCTCCCCGGCCCCGCCGCCGGCCCCGCCGCCGCCATCCCGCCGCCGCGCCGCCCGACCAATCGCAGCCCCGCACACTGAGCACCCCCCTCTCTAGACGCGGCCTTCTCCTTGGGCGAGCTCGAGCAGCCGCGCTCCCAATCAAAGGAGGCGCGCTGAAGCCTTGGCGCCTGATTGGCCAGCTGTGCGGCGACGCGCGCGCCGCGGCATCGGGGTCCGTGGGGTGGGCACGGCCCNCCCACGGAGCGGCCGCTGCTGGCGCTCCGCGCCCCCCCGCGCTCAGCCCGGGCGCCAGGGCCGCTGCGCAGCGTCTCCTTCGGGAGCGGGCGGGGGAGCTGCGGCAGAACGAGATGCTCTGGGGAAGACTAAATATGAGGGTTCTTAGTGCTGCTCTGCTTTCTGGAGGTGTGGGGATGTCCATCTTGGTGCCGTCCTTCCCTCCCCTTTTTCTGAGTTTTGCCATTTTTTATTCTTGAGTAGTTTGCACCCGCTTTTTGCACGTTTCTGAACGTTATTAACTGTTCGGGCTTTGCGCCTTTCCGCTAAGGTAGATAATTCTCTTTTTTTAACAGATGTCTACGCTGAGGTGCAGAAGCTAATGTTTTTTGAGGCTACAGAGTGAGGAGAAACGAGGAATAGAGAAATGTAGAAGAAAGGCCTTTCAGAGAAGTCTGAGAAAGGGTTAGTACCGTAAGATTTTTTGGAGGGCCTTCCCCTATTTAGCAGCAACTAAAAATCTTACTCACTGCTAACTTAATTTATTTTGAATTTTCTCTCTCCTTTATGTAAGTGGAATTTATCTGGTTTGAGTCTTAGACTGGCAGTGCCTGCTGTTGGGTGAAAGCTGGGGACACAAGTCCAGTAACACTGCAGCAACATAATCATTTTGACATCAAGAAACGCCAGTTTTTTTTGTTTCTAGTTGATTAGTTCCTAGCCGATAGCAGAAGTACTTGTTAAGTAGTGCCTGTGTGCTGCCTTGTCCTCAGGTTCTAGTCTTCAAGGCCACCTGGTTGTTTCTTAATGGGGTGTTTCCATTTGTTTGTATTGATAACACCTCCTAACTATCACTAGAAAATTTTCACTCACGCTGCTACTTCCTGTGCTAAAAATCATCATTTAAAAACATTAAGTAGAATCAGTCCTAATACTGGTTTCTCAAGCCTGTACTTTTAACCCAGTACTTTCATCTTCGTTTCAGCCTCTTTATTTTCTTGTTGCATTTTTCCTGTGATGCTCTGGTAACTTCACTGGAATTGCACAATAATGTAATTTAACTCTGCATCTTTTTATGGTGTTTGCTTCTAACAGTACAGAAATTAAAGCGTTTGTTTTGGGAGCCACAAAAAAAAAAGTTGCTTCACAACTTTTTAAGCATTTCCAGAAAGGTAGTAATAAACCTTTGTGATATTCCAGTATCAGAATGTCAGCTTTCACTCTCTCTCATTTAAAAGAGAAATTAAGAAAGAATATTGTGAAAATTCATTTTGCATGTCACGCTTTTGTTTATCTTTTTCTGACGATAAGGGCAGTATGTTCTCTGTATCATTAGTGTCCTTCATAATCACCTCTTTTATTACAGAAGTGACTTGAATAAGAGGACCTGGTGTTTGAATTGGCCACAAGTTCACTGGTAATTAAAGGGGTGTAATTGATTAGCATGATGTCACCATACTTGATTCATTATTACCATAATTAAAGATTTTATTTTTGTTTTTTGGTGAGCCACTGAATGTCACTATTCCTGAATCCAGTTTAGATTCCAAGCCTCCCACCGGCCTCAGTTTGTTGGTGATTACCCTGACAATTTCTGGGTTGTGACTATGTTGATCTGGAGCCATTTAACCTGGAGCAGCCTGCTGAAGTCAAGGTTGTCAAGACGAGCAAGGCGCGTGGGGTAATGTGATGGGATCACTGAGCAAAGGCCTTGGGATGACAGGACAGGAAGGGATCACAACAAAATGGGGCTTAAGTGAGGTCACCTCCAGCACTTGCATGTCAGCAAGGAAGTGTCTAAAAGGCAAGGTTATGGGGAAATAAACCCTTTCCAGGAACTCAGCCTGTTGGGGTGCTTTTCTAAAGTGCCAATACGCCAATGTACAGGTTGTTCTACAAAGGCTGACAGAAAGACGAATAGCCCAGTTTATTGTTTAAGTGGGAAATGATAGGTTGTTTATGGTATTTCTTGGTCTTTCAAATAGGCAGAGCAAATTAGTCCATTGCTTGAAGTGTGATTTTAATATTACATTTTTTTTTTACCTCTCTTAATTTTAACCAAATATGTTGCCAGTTTGGTTGTAATAAAAAAAAAATAAAATACTTCTCTCACTCTGCCAGCCTGTATATCCAAGATGTAAATAAAAACTTCTTTGTTATTCTTGTTATTACAAAGATGGGTCTAGTCAACACAAAATGCCTGACTCGTTTCTCATTCCCTCTCTACTTGCCCTGCCCCAAAACACAGATTAAAAGAGACTCAGAGTTTATTTTTTTTCTGAAGATAAATTTTTGTTGTCCTTATAGTCCCTTTTGTGTTCTTCCTATCTGGGGATCAGCTATTAGAGTGGGCTGTTCTGTACTCCTAAATTTTGTATTTGATATTTGTGTGATAATTACATTGTTTAATTATTATTTTTTTATTATTATTTTGTGTGTGAGGTCTGTGAAGTAATTTTATCAGTCTGTTTATCTTCAGTTTTGGGCCCACTGGGTATTGCGTGCTGTTTTTCTGGGTGGAAGCTGTGACAATGTGCGTGAGGTGCTCTATGAGATTTCAGTAACAAATATGGAACCTTCTGCAAAAAAGCACAAAGTGCTACTTATGTGGATGCTTGCTGAAATCTAGGCAAAATACCCTTTATGTCAGGTTCCTGACGTGTGCCGCTTGGGCAGCTGTGCTCTAGCTGTTCACATGATAGCTCTTCTAGAAGAGCAGCAGCTCCGACAGGTGTGACATATTGAGCTGTTTAGTGAGAAAACGTGGTTTTCTGGTACCCAGCCAGATGGGTTTGGGTGTGTGAATAGCTGTCACTGCAGGAGTTCACCAGCTGCTGAAGTTGTTATTTGTGGTCCCAACTACTCGGCAGAAGGTGGCGCTTTGGGCTCTTTCTTGACGCAGCAAGAAAAGGATGAAAGGGCACTTAATGATGGCTAAGAGTTCAATAATTCAATTGCTCCAGACTTGCTTCATGATGAGAACTCATAATTCTTCCTGTCATTCCATCGTGTAATAGATGCGTCTTTTAAGTGACACCCAGGGCTGGCTTTTAGAGCGGGGACTAATTAAATCCTCTGTGCATGAAAACTAATAATATCCTAGGGAGATACAGATTAACTTAGCTGTACTAACTGGGTGCTGTTGGAAGGGCAGCAGCCTGTTCGCCCTGTCATTGCACAGCTACCTGGAGGAGACTGCCTCACAGAAACGTGGTCACAAAACCAATAAAGGTCAGTGGCAGCGGAGGGGGGATTATGTCCGTCATACTAGTGGGTTGTGTAGAATAGTTACTTTAAAAGCATTTTTTTTCCCCCAAAGTTAAAATCTCCAAATGTGCAGCTGATGCTCAACGAAAACCAATGTAAGTGGCCCTCACTGCGTCACGTGTCTTGCCAATACGGGGAATTTCATCTGTTGACAGTTGGAGAAAAGCCAGACTTCTGCATTATCTGAATTCAACTTCTTTATTATGATGCTATCAAACTGTGCTTTCTAACTTGTTTAAATATCAGCTATGATTACAGGTTCTTGTATAATTTTATACTGCGAAATTTGATGTTCTAAGAACTTCTTTTCTACAATTGGTTGTATTCTCTGTTTAGCACAGTTAATTCTTTTGCTTGTTGCACATTCTGCCAGGATGTCATTAAGGTTAGAGCTTGGAAACCACGTGACCTTCAGATGTGAGGGAAACCATTTATACTTGATTTACATCAAGACTGAAGAATAAATTGTCACAAACGGCGGATAGTTTCAAAAGATGCGAGATTGCCCATCGGAAGTGAAAAAGGTTACCCAGAAATTTGTATCAGCCCTGTGACACAGTTATTTAGTTCCCGAGTGTAGAATTACTTTTATTTATTTAGGGGGACTCTTGTCAAACTTCTAATCCCATGGAGACAAGCTTTTCTTTCCTATATCCTTTATATTTCTTCTTTCTAATAGTGTTCTTACTTCCAGAAAGGAGACCTGTATTTCTGTCTGGACTGTATGTGTGTGCTATGTTAGACCTCTTTAAATGACCTTTGGGGAAAAAAAAAAAATAAAAAAATGTAGTATGAATCCTCTTAAACTGGCTATCCTAGAGTTGGTTTTTGGATACTTGAGTTGTACTATTTCAAGTGAAATTTGAGGGTAACTTCTTTAGAACTATAAACTTTGAAATACATGCATATATGTATATAAATATTCTGTCCATGTAGCAGTCAAGATGTTTCTCATTCTTCGAGACCAGGACATAGGTTACCAGGTGATGCCATTTCAAAGACTGCCACTAGTGCTGATGGAAGATCTTTGAACAATCTCTGCCTCTTGAAAAATTATACCTCAGAAGGTCTTAGTGTGACAATAGCCTGTTTTTAGAGAAAATTTTCTCTGCTAAAAAACGAGATCTTGGTAGGTACTTGCCATATTTTTGTAACTGTTTTGAGCAGAGTTCAGAAAGTTTGTTTGATCTGACCTTCTAGGATGTATTCTAAACAGCTTGTTCAATGAACTGTTTAAACTCCATCATCCCCGTGTGGTTCCTCTGTGAGATGGCACAAATAGGTACAATCTGTAGATGCTGTAAGTACAGTATTAATGTGTAGATTCTTGCAGGAACCAGCTAGTCAGAGCAATAAATCAATGTGTGTATGTACCTGCGTTAGAAAGTGACTGAAATATCTGTTTATATTCTGACTTTCACTCTTTGCATTTGTAAAAGGTTCTTCATTGCAGATATACTCCTGGCTTCTGGAGTAGATGTACGTAACCTTTGCTGTTAGTGGGAGGCCTTTTATTGTGATTTAACTGTAGCCAGATTATCAGTACAACTTGTAGCAGTTACAAAACTGCCAAATACTTATCCCAAAACTGTATTTGATCTTTCCTTTGTGGTTTTTCTAAATTGCAAGACTTAAGCCCACAGGTAGATAGGGAACCAAATATTTACTCCATTATGATGTTGTTTTTTTCCCCCTAATCAAAGGAGGGGTAAGATGGAAATATCTAAGACCAAAGTAAGTTCACTGGGAATAAAACTTGCCTGCTTTTTCTTTTTCTTTTTTCTTTTTTTTTTTTTTAGGGACCCAGCCTTATTGGGCATGTAGTGCAGCTTAAGAAGCAGAAGTGTTTTGACTTCTGTGTATCAAAGTCAAAGCCATTGCCAAATAAAACTGTAGTTCAGTTCCAAAATGATCATGTAATCGCACATCTGATAACAATCAGCCCTCTTGCTTGGCCTTGTTGTTAAGGAGATCAAAGATGCAATAGGTGTATGTTAGAATAGGTAATCTGCTTTTTCTGCAGAAGTGTCTAAAATGGATGTATAAAAAAATCTCATTTTAGAGGTCAGGTACCACACAGGTGCAGCATCAGCTCTGCTGACAAAAATGGCATCAATTCTCTGAGCTTCTCTGATCTGTGCTAAATTACCTGTTTGTGTTTTTAGGGACTTTGGTATAACTTCAGTATGCTCTAGCTTCATGGCTTTGTTCTTAGTCTACTAAGTATTGTAGAATTTAGTGAAGAGAAATCCTAGAACAAAATGGGGAACGTTTGGAAAAAACATCATATGAGAATGAAAGGTTCTTAAACCTATTACTTATAGAGGACATGGCTAAACTGAGGGATAAATATTTGCAAGCAAGCAGGAAGAGAGAACATACATCCAAGAATCATTAAATAATTTGTTGAAGATACTTTTGTCCCAAATATGTTAGATTTTTAAAAAATAATTGTTGAAATATTAGGGAAAAAAAAATCTAATGCTGTGCTAATTTTTAAGGGCAAGTAGGAGAGCTTCCCTAGCTGACAGCTGTCTTAGGCTTGCAATAGTTTCCAGATAAAGAAAATCGATTGTAGGATCCCTGCATTATAATTCGATGCTTTAATTATGGTTTTTTGGAAGACAGCTGTTATCGAACTGTTTCATTCTTTGAGATTACAGATTTAGTCAACAGAATCATCTTTAGAGAAGTAATATGCTTAGAATTTTGCAAGGTGTGTGAATTCAGGATTTTGTACACATTGAACATTTAATTTAACCACCTTTCTTTAGCCACCTCCTGTGGTTAAAGAAAACCCAGTTGTTCAGACCTGTTTCATAGCTGTTGCAGGGCATTGGTTATTCAAGAGGATGGTTTAGAGTCCATCTTTGCCAGGTTTAGCAGCCTAACCTACGTGGTTTAGCACCATTTTTGTCGGCAGTACGAGATAAGCCAACGGTGCGTCATTGGCCGGCCTGTGAGTGCCGGGACAGCACGGTCAGACGGGCGCCTGGCTCGCTTGGTAAGCAGTGTTTTAACATGGCCAAGTGTGAAGCTGCCCGGCTGGGTACAGGTAGCCCATCCCTGTGAAACAGAAAGGTATTCTGGAAGGCAGTGGCACTGAGAAGGATTTGGGAGGTATGCACACAAGTGAAAGTGAGTTTCTTTCCAGAGGCTGTAGCAAAACCAGGTCACATCACCTTTGGTATGTTTAACCACAAGTAAAGAGCACAGAAGCAATTTTACTTCCATCCAAAATCAGGATGTTGTCTCAAAACCTGGGACGCAATCTCTATTCTGACAACGTTAACATTTAAGCTCCGTGTTCTCTTTGCATAGAATTGTAGTAATTTATATTTTTGGTTATCAGGTCTAACACCCTGCAGAAAGTAGGACCACCTGTAAAGCAAGATCCAACTTCAAATTTATCTGTATGCCTTCTTCATTTAACAAGGTGTGATTTATTTTTTTTCTTTGTTCTCTTCCCTGTCCCACCCCCCTAACTCGCTGGGATACAGAAATGCAACACGGAGCCTCTCTGGCGAGAGTGGGACTGCCCTGGCATGGGCTAGAGCTTACCAATAGTCAGTGCAGAAAGAGGGAACTCCAGCCCGTCTCCAGTTCCTCTGCACAGTGCTGCTGGTTCTGGTACAGTTGTGTTGGGGCAGTACAGTAGTGGAGCCGTTCTTGGGATGTGTGAGGGAAGACTGACAGGGAGAGGAAGGCTGGTGGGGAATTGGGAGGATATGCGAGAAGGTTGATGAGAGCAACACCAGCAGATAGGAGTGGGATCTCTCAGATCTCAGTAGACGGTCCCTGCGAGGGAGGGAGCGCCACAGCGAAGACACCAGAGCTGTAGGGGAGAGCCCGTGCCAGTGCTGCCAATTCAGCTTTCTCGGGTTTAGCAGCAGGTGGGGTTTGGCTGTGCTTGTCCTGGTTGGGTACTTCAATAACCTCTTTGCAGTCCTCCTTGCCACACCAACTTTTTCTTCAGAATGGATGTTAAAATGGGGGCAGGGAGAGGTACAGAAATGTTTAAACAACTCAAAAGGTTTACAGAATGGTCTTAGACAGCAGCACTAGAGGGACCTAAGCAGCGGGGACAGGGACTCTGCGAGGGGTGGAGAGTGGTAGGGTGTAGGGAGTGGGTGTTTGATGTGTGTGGAAAACAGCTGCCGTCATCTGTTGCCCTTCTTTGGGGCGCTGTGGGGTTTTCAGTGAGGTTGGTATAAAGCAGTGAGTGTGTTGGAACAGGCGACTTTACTGGGTATATCTGCTGTTGGGAAGTTCTCCGTGTAGGATTGCCTGCACTCGGACAAACAGCTGTCAGAAGCGGGTAGCAGAGACCGGGCTATGGGGACCACCTGCCTGGCGGCTTTGGCGCTTTGGTGGCCTTGGTCACGTTTACGTGTTTGGCTGTTCCGACAGGAACTCTTTTCATACTGGTTCTGGCCTGGTTATTACAGCAGCGAAAGTGACAATCTGACACTGGTCCCGGGAGTTCTGGAGGTGATTACTGGCAGAGTCATTAACAACTGTTTCGGGTAGGGTAAATCTGTAGTCCAAGACAGATCTGTGGGTGGACAAAGTGAATAAACGTGAAAAGAATGCAAACCCACAGGAGGAGGAAGAATTGTTTAGAAGAAACTGGAGGTCTGACAAGTGATATGAAATTAAGAATGTTAGGAAAAAAGCAGAACAGAGCTTCCCAGTGAGGTGTGTTAGTGTGGACAGTGATTTTGTCGGGGCAAAAAGAGACACTCCGTTCTGTGAAATGACACTTGAAATGCACTGAAAAATGGGGTGTTAGGGTCTGCAATCTTTGGGCAGAATGGAAGGAGTGGCTTTTAACATGATTTTTCCATCTTCAATTTGTGATATTTTTCCCCCTTGTTATTTCTTCCTGTGTACACCAGTTGTGAATCCTGTAAATCATACATGCTGCATAACAAAAACAGGGTGCCATTTATTAATTATGGGGAATTGACTGCAGGGTATCTCGTGTGACAAAGTTGCATTATAGTCCACAGCTGTAGCGCTGCCCAGTACAATCTAAAACGTCTGATGTGCAGAGAGTGTGTTAACATGAGTAATGGAGCACAGAATATGATCTTTTTTCCCGGCTGTTTGATGCGGTGCTATCTACCCTTTGCCCTGAGGCGACAAACGGTGATAGAATACACTGCGGGGGAAGTTTGTAACTGCCCTGATTGAAAACAGACGTGTCTCCATTACAGACACAATAGAATAATATTATTCACTGCAACAGTTGTTTACTCTTTTTCATCAGAATTTAAATGACAGGTACAGTGCAGATAGTCCTGGAAAGCACGTAGTCCTTGTCCGCAAAATTATAGCGCATAGCAAGGCAGCAAGCTTTCAAACCTCACTTGTGCGTCCGTGTTTTGTGTTACAGGGATTAATTTCATGTTCTAGAGGAGAACTTGGGGCTGTGATAGCCAGTGGATTTAATGTGGCTGCGGTAAGATCTGCTCTGCCCCCTTGAGACAATCCCGCTGCTGGCAGACAGAGCAGCGACATTTCACATTGCACAAGAGGAGCTGTGGGTGCGTGTTCTTTTCTGCTTCTCTGCTCTGCAAGGGCACCATGAGTAGTTGAGGGACAGCACTTTCTTAAACTCTCATTGGGCAAAAATCTTAAAGGTCTCTTAACGCCTTTAGCTTCCTATGCCATGTTGCTCAGACTGCAGTTTCCAGATCCTCCTTCATGCGCTCCATGCTGCTTTATCCTAATGCCTCAGTTGTGCTGCTGGTAGCAATTATGCAGTTACAGAATCAACTGGATTGGGAAACTGATCTGGCTTTAAACAAATTTTGGGTGAAAGAGTGCTTCAGGTTTCAGCTGAATCACCTTGTCCAGCTTGTGGGAGACCACAGGACTGCTCACTTGGATGGCAAAAAGGCTACAAGAGTGTATGGGAAGGATAGGACTGTGCAGCAGTAGTTCGGGCTTAGTTTGCATTCTGACGGTTTGGAATCCATGTGTTCCATCTGCTGGTGAGAAGGCAGTGCTAGTTGTGAAGAGCATTTTGTAGTGTGGACATCTCTGTGCTGTGGGCTTATGGACTAGAAGAGGTACCAGATGGCGGTTGCGGTGAAACAGCTCCCTGCTGGAGCCGACCCAGTGGTTTGATAGGAAAAACTGTATTTTTCCTCTATATTATAGCACCTCCACTGGTGTTATAATGCTGGATTGCTATGGACATTTTGAGCATCTGGTCCAAACATCACTAAGGCCTGGTTTTGTTAAGGTTAGTCATTTTGTGATTAATGTATTTTATGTTTAAGTTAGTCCCTCTAGTAATAAGAATTTCTCGGTGTTGCTGGAACCCTGCAGGACTTTGCATGTAGCTACAACAATCCTTGTGGCTTGTCCTTTTGATCCGTTATCACAGACTGCCAGCTTTGTGCGACCAAAGAGTATTCCTGCTCTGAAGGAAGTGCTCAGTTTTCTTTTGTGGAATGCAATGTAGCATAATGAAAGAAGTGTCTTAAAATAATGCAATGGAGTACTGACCATTATTTCTGTTGGTGCTGCTGTGTAAAGGGTGGTGCTGGAACAACAATGTCAGAACAGGTAGTGGCAGCTATGAGTTTACAGTAAATTGTCTTTTTTGGAAGTAAGGAGATAGAAAACCATCTTGTGACCCAGAAGCTACTGTGAGAGAGAACTATTGCATTCTTTGTTTGCAGTACGTGCAAAATTGAGATGGGGAACATTTCAAAGCTGAATGATGTGTTAAGGTGCAGTTCAGAAAGCTTTAACTTTCAGCAGTAGTAATAACTTCATCGGCATCTGAAATAATTTGTCCCCTGATTCACAGCAGGTAGCTCTTCTTCTTTCTATACTCTTTATCACTTGCTTTCCCGCT
Organism: Anarhynchus alexandrinus; assembly: GCA_008711295.1. NCBI lineage: Eukaryota > Metazoa > Chordata > Aves > Charadriiformes > Charadriidae > Anarhynchus > Anarhynchus alexandrinus. The sequence continues at coordinate 1,096,151 of VUYV01000251.1, forward strand.
TCAAAACTGAATTCCAGGAAACCTGCCTATGACTCAAGTAATACAGCATTATGACATCAGAGTAGGCTTTTGTGTGTTGTCAGTAATGTCTTTTTTCCTCTCTCTTGCTCAGATCTGAATTGCTTTCTTGGGAGGTTAATTGAGATGAAGTGACATAAAATGCCTCTGAGGACCCTGGAGTCATGCAGCAAAAGTGTTTACTCTGCCTGAATCACTTCTTTATATCTGAGAAATCCATTGACTCATGCCATATATTTTCTGGTTTGAAGAGATTTTATTTAATTGCAGCTTCTGATGAGCTTGGATGTAGTATCAGCTATGCATGCATAACTAGCCCAAATGCTGTGAGGAAACCAGCACACACCGTTTGCTTAGCATATTTCCCACTAGGACCCCTAGTTATCACAGTGAAACTGTAAAGAACCATGCGGGTTCTTAAGGATTCTGGTAATCAGGAGCCTTCAGATTGTTGCTAACTGCAATTCCTGACTTAATGGAGAACAGACTCACTCCCTTTTCAAGAGACCCAGACAATTGTTTTAACCAGTCCTCAAAAATTATGGTCAGGCTGAACTGTAAGAACTAGAGGAGTTTGACTGGACTGCATTTGGTATGCTGCTGCGCACCCTGGAAGTCATTGAGGAGAAGAGAGACTGGAGACGATGTGCTGGGTGGTGGTCTTCGTCTGGCGGGTGAGCAGTAGGGACTGTGACTGGTGGGCAGCCCAGTCGGTACGGAGATGCTGCAGCCTGTGGTCCCGCTGGCACGGCCGTCTGACGTGGGTCTGTGCTGCATGCCGAAAGGGCTAGTCCTGTACCTGCCGTCCTTGTTTTCATGCTGATGGTTGTACACCTGGATGGTAACGAAAGAAATTGGGCTGAAAATCCATTGCTGTCTGTTCATGGGGCCACTGGAGCAAACATAAGAGTGAGCGAAGTGAATGTGGGAAGGCAGAACTGCCCCTTTCATTACTGGTGGAAGTGTATGCTGGAAGAAGTAGAAGCTATTGATACACAATGGTTTTTTCTCCCGTCCCCCCTGGAACTGAGCACAGAAGTAAAATAGTGGTCAAAGCTGCTGGTAGTTTCTTTATGCATCAGAGCTTTCTTACTGAGCAACTCAATGCAGATTTCTAGTGTCAGAAAACTTTTAAAAGTTCTTTCTGCAAATCTTTACTTATATTTGGTCTATCTAGGCTTTTTCCCCTCCTTTTTCATTATACTTACTCACCATTTGAGAAAAGGGGAGGATGTTTTATGGTGATCAGCAATCCATTACTATGTTTTAAGGCAGCAGGATTTTATACAAATTGGAGCAGTAACTTTGACCTTGCAAAATAAATAAAGGACCAGTACCCAGAGCTCCTCCTGCTTGTAAGAGGGACTTGTGGTTACTCAGTGCATGTCAAAAGCAGAATGCATAGTAGCATTTCTGGTTTGCATCTGTGTTACTGAGAGGATACATTTAATAGGAAGGATGTCATCATCGACTTGATCTTTTTAAATAAAACACAGTATTTCTCTAAAATTAGTTTGAACCTTAGTTTTGATTAATGTTTTCTGCATACTACATTAAGAAAAAAACCAGTTCTTTAAATAGCTGCTATAAAACCAACTTCTCTCCAGCAAAAGAATGTTGTGACTGTTTTCTGCGTAACAGTTTCTGTGGGGCTAATGAAGGCACAGTGCAAAGTAGAGCTGTATGTATTAGAGAACAAAACCAAAATGGAGGTGGATAGTTGTCAAAAGGGTGTGATAGTTCCTGAGATGCTGAAGATGCTACTACTCTGGGTACCCTTGCAGAATTTCCCCTGAAAAAATAGCTTGTCTTGCCAGTTATGGACAGCTTGTGAGAGTTGATGAGCATCATCACTGCTCCAGAGCGGAAATCTGAACTGTAGTGTCTGAGCAAGATGACAGAATGAAAAGACTTATCTAGGTTTGCTTTGGTGTTGGTTTGGTTGGTTTTGGTTTTGTGTTTTTTTAATAGCCACAGTAAATCAAAATTCAGCAGGTAAGAAAATGGAGAATAGATGAGGAGTTTGTAAAGCAGAACTTTTGGGTTTTGTGTTGTGCTTTACCTACAGGAAAAAAATAGAATGTGACAGGAAGAAACTTGTATAACACATGGTACCTTAGAATGCTCTTTGGACTACTAGGAAAACCTTCTTGATTAGTGAAATATTTCTGGTTCAGAAAAAGTCAAACAGGCTTGACAAGCAAAGCAGGAGTTGCACAAGACATGTCATGGTGTGATATTTTAATAGTCTGTGACTTTTTTCAAGTAAACAAGTCTTTGTAGTTGGAAGCAGTAAAGCTTCCTGATGTCTTTTGAATATCTCCAAGGTGGGAGATTCCACCACGTCTCTGGGCAACCTGTGCCACTGCTTAGTGACCCTCACAGTAAAAGTGTTTCCTGATGTTCAGAGGGACCCTCCTGTGTTCCAGTTTGTGGCCATTGCCTCTTGTCCTGTCACTGGGCACCACTGAGAAGAGTCTGGCTCCATCCTCTGCACCATCCCTTCAGGTATTTGTACACATTGATAAGATCCCTGATTGAGCCTTCTCTTCTCCAGGTTAAACACTTGCAGCTCTCAGCTTTTCCTCATAGGAGAGCTGCTCCAGTCCCTTCATCATCTTCGAGGGCCTTCATTGGGCTCTCTCCAGTACGTCCGTGTCTCTCCTGTACTGGGGCGCCCAACACTGGACACCGCGCTCCCGGTGTGGCCTCACCAGCGCTGAGCAGAGGGCAAGGGTTGCTTCCCTTGACCTGCTGACAACGCTCTTCCTCATGCAGCCCAGGATGCCACTGGCCATTGTGCGGCAAGGGCACGCTGGTGGCTGGTGCTGAGCTTGGTGTCCACCAGGACCCCGAGGTCCTTTTCTGCAAAGCAGCTTTCCAGCTGGGTGGCCCCCATCGTGTATTGGTGCATTTATTAAGAAAGTAATTTTCTTTCTGCTTCATAAGCCTGGTGTTAGAATGAAATTAAAATGTTTTTTAGCAGGTTAGGTTCTAAAATGATAAAATGAATTTTAATTAACTTTCCAGTATAGTTGTGATGACTCCTCAAATTTTACCAGTTCTTTTGGAACTTGACGATTTATAAGCCTTGCTCAAGTGAAGAACTTCTGAGGACATTCTGAACATCCAAGTGAACAGCAACACTAGATTACAGGGCTTTTATTACCTGTGCTAATTAGATTAAAGTTCCTAGCTTGTTAATGGAGCTGTACTGATTCGGATGGAAGATAAAGTAGTACACATGTAGACTTCTTCCATGTTGATAAATTGCTGCAAAAGTGGCTTCTGCTGCCACTGGATCTGATACAAATGCAAAATTTATTTCCTTTATGTAACAGTGTATCATATTAGACATCCTGAGGAAAATGAAGTTAAATATTACTAAAGTATGTTCTGCACACAATTGACTTTATTTTCTTTAATTGAGAGTGATGCCGTTCTGAAACAGAATTTAGTACATCTAAATTGTCTGGTGCTAGCCACGTTATGATGGATTAGAAAGTCCAAGAAACCCAATAGTGACTTCTGCAACATAGCTTGTTTCCAGCTAATTTTTCACAGGTCGACAGAAATTGGAGTATTAAGGACTTTCAGATTAACTGGTGGTTTAACTCCAACACCGATATGATGAGCGTTAGCTCGAGCCATTCAAGTACTTAATTTAATAATTTCTGTAATCCATGCTTTTAAACTGTTTCTGAGAGAGTTTTGTGAATTTCGTCTAGCTGCCCAGGTTGTTGAAGTTTTTTAAACATATATACAGAATATGTCTCTTCTCCTCACTTTTAAGAGCAAGAAATATAAAAACCCCACTAGATTAATATAATGGAGATGCAATATAAGGGATTTTGTAGGGGTGTTTTTAATGAAAGTAGATTACTTTGTTTTTCTTATCATCATGAAAAGTTAGGATGACTCCTGATCGTCACGGAGTGCATATTAAAATACAACATTATGAAAATTCCTGGTAACAGTCTTGGTTCAGGAAAGGAAAATAGCACTGCATAGGTTTACTGCCAGTGGTATGTGATTTACTGCTTATTCTCATTCTGTTTTATTAGGTGCCGACATGATCTGGAAGAACTTTTCTGGCACTTGATGCCTTCTCTTCCCAGGTCGCATAGTGGCATTTGGTCAGAGGACTGTTAACGATTAAGTGAATAGTGATTTAAACTATTACTGCATCTCCTCTGAAATATATCCCTTCATCTGTTGAAGGGCGGCAGTTGAACATACGTTCTCCTCTCGTCTGTCCTAACTAAAACAGGTTAGCTTAAATCACCATGGTGTTTCAGTGGACCAGAAATGTGTAGCCATTTTAAGGATACTGGTGTTTTAAAATTGCTCTAACTCGTCTGAAGTCATCTTCCCACACTGCTATTGCACTGCCAGGGTAGATAAGTAAGAAGTTTCTATACTTGGAGGCAAAGGGGAGGCTTTTCATGCTCCCTGAACCACAGCTTTCTGCTTAATTGAAAACTGAAACTGAACCGAGTGCACGTGTTCCTGCTTAGTAAATTGATTTTTTTCTAGTAGTTTTACTTCAAGGAATGCTGATGTCCTGTCCTCCTTCAGCCTCTTGGCCACCCTAAATAAGCGAGCTAAGAGAGGTCTGTTGATACCTAGCTCATATAATTAATTCAGTTCTACAGACATATCAAATTAATAATAGCAAAGAAGGACCCAAAGAGGACCGGCTCTGAGAGTCTGGAGTTTTCTGAGTGGCAGGTACAATAAGCAGGGATGATTGGACTGAATCCAGTCAGTCTGTAAATGGAGAAGTCAGCACTGGTAGCATGTCACAAGAGTGTAAGCACAAGATTTATTCAAGGAACATTTAATTAAACTGGAAGGTAATGGACGATAGAGTGTGTAGCTCTTCCATTATAGAAAGTACCACATTGCTCAGATGATTTATTACTGTGGAGAAATAATGGCTTCATGTTTTTCCAGGACACAGTGTGAAAGTGCTGTATAACGTTTGAAAGTTACACAGATTACATTGATATAACCTTCAGAATTTTTATTATGCTGGGGTGGGGTTTGGAGTGTACATCCAAAAGCAGTAAGTTCTGGTGGCCTGTGTGAAGCATTTGGGGTACTGTTACCTAAAAAGCACATTTGACAAATACTGCAAAAGTCAGTAGTGGAGCCATAGGTTATAATCTGATTCCTTGTATCAGTGTTTTGTGAATTGATAGACAGTTCTTGATAGGCATAACACTTCCTTAATGTACTCTGTTGTGTCATATACGTTGTGTGTTAAACTACTTTTATGGTTCCCTAGAAAGACTTGTCATTCTTTTTTTCTTCCCCCATGATTTGGGGTTTTTGTGATGGAGACAACTTGGGTGAATGTTGTCAGCTGGAGATTTGCAGTGCTGCAGATTTATGTTGTTGGGCAATTATTTGGGGACATGGTTTAGAAGTGTTTTTGTCAGGGTAGGTTAATGGTTGGACGTGATGATCTTAAAGGTCCCTTCCAACCTCAGCAATTCTATGATTCTCTGCACTTTGTATTCTATAGAAGTTGTGTAAGGGGAAGCTGATCTTTGCAATGCATTTTTCAGGGGCATAATTTTTGAAAACAGTAGTAGCTGGGGGTTAATTGAGCAATACCTTCAAGTTTACACAGCACTAAGGTGCCGTGCAGTGAGTGAATGTCAGTTTTCTTCCTAGACTAGGCTGTAGTGGTTTTGCCACTGAAATCTCCTTCCCCTGACAGCCACACCGTGCAGTGAGCACTGCTGACCCTTTATTTTAGGAACATTTTGCTTTTTTAAAGAGATGCTGTTCTGTGCACTGACTTCAAGAAGTCCAATAGGAAACACCTTTTTCTATTTTATATTGCGTAGTAGTTCATATATTATCTCCAGAACCTTGCATGACCCTTCCTATTTTCCGTTTTCTAGTATGTGGGCTTTCCTCACAAAACCTTTCTGGTTTTTGACCATGAAGTCACTCTTTTCATTTACTACACTAACCCCCCGCATAAAATTCAGGCTGGTGAAAGATGATACTTTGTGAAAGAGCATGTATTTTGAGATGACAGTCTTTTAGAAATAAAGTAATTAAGAACTGTATAAGGGTGGGCAATAGGACAGATTTTGGTAGTTTGGGTAGACTGCAGTGTCCAAAATCTTGAGTGCAGTACATTAAACCAACTGAGAGTGTGCAGCAGTAGTAGTTGTAATCCAAAGTTAGAACTTTAACCACACTTACCTGTGCTGTAGCGCGAATACTTTCGCACTAGCAGTTACCAGTTTCAAGAAGACTTTTGGTTGAAGGCACTGCAAAATAGAGGTAAACTTTGTGTCCTCCGTTAAGAGTGAAAGAATGGAGACTCAGTATGAGAAAAGTGGAGGGAAGAGTTGAACTTTATGCAGGTGCATCCATTGATGTCAATTATCATCCTCCTTTTTATGCTTCAGTGAAATGTGAGAAAATAAACCATATAATAATAAGGTCCTACAATAAACTCCTGGGAATGGGGGGGTTATAGGCAAAGTAAAAAGAGGCATATATTTTAAGACTATAGGTCTTGAAACAACCTTTAAACAACAAAAATTTAACTAAAGCATTAAGGTTTAGAGAGTTCTTAGGAGGAGTGTGTTTTGAGGGGGAGGATATGAAGACTTTTCATTAATTTTGCAGGACTGTCCGCTGTCAAGAATCCGTTTCCTTTGCGACACTTGAGCGTCACAAGGTACACAAAATGGAGCAAAGAAACAGAAGGAAAATTTCAGTTGGGGGGACAGATGATTACTTATTTCTAGAGCATTAGAAGGTTTTTTGATCACTTCTTTTGACAAAACAGTAGTGTGTAGGTGAGCTGCCCCAGGGGGATCTCTTATAATCAGACCTGCGGTATCCAGATCGCTGAGACAAAGCACTGCGCTCTGAGCTGTCCTCGTCTGTGCAGCGTCACGGACAGAGGGGAGACAGGACACCAGAACTGTGTTCGTGTCTCTGTCTCCCCCAGAACTTTTAGAATTGGGTTGTAGAAGCCGTACTGTTATACCTCTTTTACCTATCAAGACTCCCTTCTTTCTGAAGGAATCTCTGCTTCTGAGGTGGTCAGAAGTTGACGGGGACGTTATGCACTTCTGCTTTGAATGCACTTAGTGTTTTTCACAGGTAGTTAAAATTCCTGAGTTCACTTTTATTTCTGATTTTTGTATTCTGTAATATCTTTGATAACGTGTTTCTCAGTCTGCTGTAGTGTTCCATGCTGTCGTGCTTACCCATCTAAACAGGAATAATGAAAATTCCATGTTACAGCTGTTTTCTGCCCTACAGACAAGAGTCTGCCCTAGCAGGCTGTGGATGTTGTCAGATTATGGTGCCGGTCAGTACTAGCTGCAGTGCTGCCTGTTCCTAGCCCGTTATAGAATTTATGTCTGTCAGAAAAGATTTAAACTACGTATTCTCTGGCATCTAAGATGTAGTTATTGTTTGCTTCTATTCTGTTTGAAATGTCAAAGCCCTCGGTTGCACCCATCTGCGTATTGTGAACGTGATCCTTGTTTCTTCTAGTACTGTCCTCTCACAGATCTACTTGTTTCTTATCTTGTTAGATAAAACATTTCAGAGGAAGGATTTGGCTTTGGTTTGTGGCAGGGAATTTGTGACGTAGCTGCTGTGTGCTACCTTTAAAACAAAGGTGAAACTCAATACAGAAGAGAACTTCCTGGTTAGGTGGTAAGTCGGTATTGCAGTTTTACTTAGGGAATATACTGAGTGGAAAGTGTTTTAAATTTTGTCAGGAAAAGCGTATGCTGCTATGTGTAATATTGCCGTGTCAAATTTCATACCAGTTACGGGAGTTGTCGATTGAGTATTTTACACTTGCTGATTTCAATATCGATTTGTATTCTCTGCAGAGGTTATAAATTCAGGGTGAAAACTGTCAGTCCAGTGTGACTGACAGGTTCTTGATTAATGAAGCCTACGACTGAAATTGCAAAAGGGAGTGGATCTGCTGTTACTGGTATGGAGATGGCTGAGTTTTACAGGATGGAGCATCTGTATGTAAAGATGCTTTTCAGTCATTCTTGCTTAAGATAACTGTGAAAATAGAACTATTAATACATGTTGGAAAGCCAGAGAGGTTTTAATAGAAGTAAATGTGGCTTTTCCAGACTGTGGGCTGCCAGTCCCATTTGGGAAGACTTCTATGTTAATCTGACATCTTGTTTAGCACTGATAACACTAGAGAGCCAATTAAAGTATTTCAAGAAGACATCCCCATACAAGACTACATTGATTGTCCGCTAATGTGTATTGAATTTTAGCTAAATACAGCCCCGGGTGCTGTGCTGGAAAGCAGGGGAGCTTGCTGTCCGAGCTCTTAATTCCTTTTATATCGATTTGGCTGCTAATGATATAACCTTCTACTCTAATTAACTGACATCTGCATTAGGCTGAACAAGAGCCCCCTGCTTGACGCTGTCCACTTGTTTGTGTTATGAAATGTGTCCTCCTTTTATGTTAGATTTTGTCCAGATTAGCTCAGTCTGTGCAAAATAGATCGTCTAAAGGATTGGCTTTTCTTTTACATATCTGGTAAAGGAAGTTTGTCTTTCTGCTGTCTACATTCCTGCCTATGTGTCCAGGGTTTATGTTTCTGGAGAGCCTGGCTGGAGCTGGTTCACTGCTTGGATGCTTTTCTAATCCTTCCCAATGGATTATTTGCTCCTTTGGCTGATTTGGGGCTGCCAAGAAAGGTGTAAATTTAGATAAAGATGGGGTGTGAAGACCTGAAGAGAAATGGATCATTTCGTATGTCTTAGGTCACGAAGCAACCGTCAGATGTGAACGACTAAATCAGGCCAGCAACATTGCTAGATTGGGAGGGGTAATCTGTTTATGAAACCATAGTGCCAAATCTACAAACCACCAGTTCTCAGAGTGGGAAATTTTGATTTCAACATCTGAAAAATAAAATGCATGGGTTTAGTGCAAAATTGTTTTTACAGCACTTAATAAGTTGAAGCCACTAGTTTGCAGAAGTTCCTCGCGAGCAGCTGTTGTGTGTTGTTACGTGTGCTGGTGCCATGTATGTGTTTGCACGTTTGCTTTGGGAGAAGGTTGTGAGTCTCATTAGTAAAGATGATGTAAAGTTGGGATTCTGTTAACGTTTTCACCTCTGTAGAAGCTTCATACTCAGTGATGGGGGCTGCGGGAAGGTGGTTTCTCGTGCTCTGTGTATAAAATGGGCTTGAGTTTTCCCTTTGAATGCTGTTTGAGCCACTCGTGTTTCTGTTGTTTGCGGTGTTAGACCAGCTCCTGAGAAACAGAGGTTTGTACGATTGCATTTCCAGTGATCATCTGGTGGCTCTTCAGCCAAACGTGGCAGCTAATAACTGTTTCATGATTTCTGTGTCTGTGCACTTCTGAGCTCGTAGCTATGAGGGGAGATGAAAATTAGCACTGGGAGGGAAAACTCTGACAGAACTCAGCGAGCAGCTACCAGTGGCTTAGTCAGCACGCACTTATGTCACTTCATGGTCAGCACATACATCATCCTGAATGGGTTTACAGCATTTTCCATTTCTTGCCTGAAATTGTTAGGAATACAGGTTTAGAGAGGGAGAGAGTGTGTATATACACACACTGTCACTTCAAAGATGACAATAGATCTGTCAAAGCAGGTTTCTTTAGTTCCTTTGTTTAGGGAGCAAATATCTTCCCATGTTATTCTAGTCATATAATGATAAAAAAAATTTCTTACTCTCATCCGTGTGTAATAAAATAATTCTAGTTCTGGTTTAGTTATACTAAAATGATGATCTCATTCCAGTTTCTGCTTTCAGTAATTTAAGTATTTATTCACAGCAATAGAATTTTTTTTCCTTATTGTACCATATTTGATAAGAACTAACAAAATAATCTTTATATTATTTTCCTAGTATATATCTCAGGACATACTTAGAGAGGTAACTAGGTGATGAAAGTAGTAGTTTTTCTCTTCCTCAGTACTCTGCAGATTCCAACCCTTTCCCCTCCTTTTACTTCCTCTATACTGAGTAACTACCGACCGTACTGCACACTACACATAGCCTTTCAAAAAAGTTACCAGAACAAAAATACAGCCAGTGCCTGAAGTTCAATATACTGATAATGTAAAAACAAGGAAATCCAGGTTAAGTAGGATGTCATGCATCAGTCTTGCTGTAGTATTTTTGCTTTACACAGACAGACTTACTGGAGAATTACAACATCGCGTTCCAACTTCAGTGCTGGAATTTTTTTTGTCTTCCAGAAAAATCTCAACAGAAGATGAGAGGCTTGTACTTCATGAGGATCGGAAGGTCAGTGTCTTGTCTGAGAACTGGAATTCTTTGATTAGAAAGCAGGTGTTTTCCTTTCCAAGAGGAGCCTTTATTTTTTCCCTTGAGGCGTTAATAGAGCAGTGCTTCAGTGCTGACAAACAAATGCACAATGAAATGTCCGGTTGTTATCCAGTGTGGAGGAGTCAACTGGGGCAGCTTTTAAATTATACTAATATGTGCCTAAGTTATTGGTGAAAGAGGGCAGAAGTGAATTTCCTAGACTGCTGGTTCTGTTTCACTGGCAAGTAGAGGAAACTGTGCTTAACACCTGGCCTACACCTCTTCTTATTTTTTAAGTCGTATTGATTCCTAGTTATGCTCTTAGGCTTATATTGAGTAATTAATTTTACTTGAAACAATGCAACCAGTCCTGATTTAATTCTTGATCTGTCACTTTTGATTTGCCAGAGACTTGCATGTGTAATTAATGCTGTCACCTTCTGTTAATAGGAAGTCTGTACATGTCGCGGTGGCGATGATGATAAATTCCGCTGGGTCATGGCATTGCTTTTGCATAATCTGGTTTCTTTTCAGCCAGTAGCTCTGAGCAGCAGAGGAATGAGGAAATAGCACAATCCAGAAAATAGAGGAATAATAAACATTTTTTCAGGGTGGCAAAAGGTTAACGTGAGCAAGTCCCAAAAGGTGCGTTTATCGGCAATTTTAAGAGAAAGGTAATTGGCAAGGAGGTGAGCAGTACCCAGAATTAGATAGGGATCTCGAGATCTGTGGTCATTAAAGGGATCTAATGAAGCTGAAGGACTAACGTGATTAGAGATGAAATTTGGTGTTGGCAGATGTTAGAGAATACATACAAGAAGGAATGACTGGAATACTCATGCTTATGGGGCTGTCTATTGCTTATAACCACTTAAAAAATGTCTAGGTGTCACTACGGCCAAGACGATAAAGACTTCTGCTCAGTGAGCAATCGTAGTGGTTAGAAGAGAAATATCTTTCACTTATTAACTGTTCTGTTCGGGGGTGAAGAGGAGAAGCGAATTGGACATCGGTATTAAATTGCAAACAGAACAGGCCAGAGAGCGTCTGAGCTGGGGTTCCCTCTGCGTGCTCCTGGCCGGCACCGCGCGCTGTACTGATCCTGACGGCGGCGTGCGGGAGTCGGCACGGAGCCGCTGGGATAAGGCAGTCTCGCGGAGGGCTCCCGCGGTCTCCTGCTGGAGAGTGCCCAGGCTGTGCTGGGGATGGGGCAGTCGGGCAGAGGTGACACTGACAGCCGAAAAGGAGCACATCTCAGAGTAATTGATGCAAATCCATGGTTCAGTTTGGCTTTTCTCCAAAAATCATTACTCTGTAATTCACATGTAGAGGGAGGGATCTCTTCATTCCTCTCTCCTCCCTCAAGCATCTGGCTTTATTGAAGAGCTGGGAATGGAAGAATATAAGAGGTGTTTTATTGGAACAGAGCTTTGATCTGTTCCTTCGATCAGCCATACCCCGTGGTGGAGGGTTGTGTAACCTTCGACAGAACATGTTCCTTGGTTAGCTGAGTTCTGCCATAGCAGGATGTGGAATCATCGAGCTTAGTTTGAAAAGTTGTGATTGTATTTTTTTGTGACATATCAGATTATATGAACTTTATGTCAAAAGCAGCAGTGAATTATTAGATTAGCAAGTGTGCAGACCATTTTTACTTGCGTCTATGTGGCATTGCTGATTGAGGACATAATCAGAACTAAAACATAAAAGACATCTGAAGAAAAAAAATTATTTGGGTCTTAAAACAAGATGTTAGACTGTGTCTTGGACATGTTATGCCTTAATATAGGCAACTGGATTCTGAATTGAAAGAGTCATGCTTGAAAATCTGAATTAAAATACAGACTCAGGTGGATACCTGAGTTTTGGTATCATGAATAATAGTAGGATTTCTGGTGAGATCTACTAACTGAGATTGCTCAAAAATAAATAAATAATCATCTAGTAAATTGATCAACATTTCCCTTTCCTCACCATTTCATTGTGCCTGATTTACCAGATGGAGTATGTAACTTGCTGGTTCTTGAGAACAGAGGCCAACCCTGAGCTTCCAGTGTTCGCGTTTCAGCCCTGTAGAGGGAATGTATGTCCTATGTACTGTGAATAAAACAGCTGAGATTTAACTCCCAACTATTTACTAAATTCCTTCATGAGAAGCCATAGTGTCTCTCCAGGGGCCTTTCTTTGTTGAAAATATATTTAAAACTTGCATTTGCACTGTGATTTGCAGGTCCATGTTAGTTCCATTTGCACTGTGATTTCTATTTGCATATTAAGAGTGAAGCGTTCAGTGCCCTGAAAATGTGCTTCTGGTGTGATACCACTGCAGCTCCAAGTTGGATGTAGAATAGCAATCAGTTGTGTGGTGTATTTGAGGACCTGGACTACTTGTGGATTAAAAATTTTGCACAAGGCTGGATTGAAATTGAGAAAAAGGATGGGAAATCTCCTAACTCATTTCTGCTAGAACTGCTGTAAGACACACATGCTCTGATTTGGAATGATGGGAATGAAATCCAAAGAGCTTGAGGCTGGAAGAATTAGCTGCTAATCTCACATTTCTACAAAAAGACTGAGCAATTCCTGGTTTATAACCCTGAAAACATAATGGAGCCCTGGGGATCACTGACACAACAAGCTTCTGAGAGCCACTAGCACTTAGCAAAATTGACTTCAGTTAATCAAAAGATTCTTTAGGGAGAAGGAAAAAAAAAAAAATCAACAAAAAACAACCAAACCCTGCTGGTTTGGAAAGCTGCAGAATAAGTAACTGTGTGTAGATGGATAAAGAAATTTCAGTTCCTTGCAGTGGGGGTCAGTGACCTATAATGACAATATCTAATGGACAAACTTAAATAGAGGGAAAAATAATTTAAGTGATACACTGGCGGGAAAAAAGTGAAAGGGGGGAGGGTCCAGTGGCACTTTGCTCACCCTTTATTAAAACAGTTCTTGAGCGAGTTGTGTATGAATCTGCAAGCACATAAGAGACTACAGCAATAATAGGTGCAAAGACAACAGATTTATCCAGTGTGCATGATCTGGAATATTAACATGCACCATTATGAAGAAACATTTGCCATTATTCTGACTCGTGTGCCATTTTCCTGTAGTCCTAGGTAAAAGGAAGCACTGAATTATAACCGATACCCTGTAGTTATTGAAAGTCTGGCTTTTTTTTTTTTTTTTTTTTAAGAGCCCATGGTGAAATCTCTGCAGGATTCTAAACTGGCCTGAAGGTTTGAAGTCAGGTTGTTTTTAATAGTGTCCTTTTCCTAGGAGAAAACACATTTTCTGCTTTTAACTGTTGAGTGCTAGATGTTTTAAGAGAAATCTGGAGGGGAATCACCCTTTCTATGTTCCATTGGAATGCCCCATATTATAAGAACAAAGCCAGAATAACTAAAATAGGACAATTATTGCGGAAAACAGTTTTGAAAAGTTTCAGTTTGCTTTGTTTAGGGAGTTATGACTGCAAGGAACCTCCTGTTATCACAGTCGCAAGTTCATATATATGATCCCTCACATAATACTTGTTTTTTCTGAGAACAAATTTGTTACGATTTATATGTCTCACAGTAACAGAATAAATGTTTTTATTTCAGTGGAGTTTAAATTAGTCATTTGTGGATGCCAGAGGAATTTATTTGCAACAGCAATTCCAGCATTATAAAACAGCTTGCAGCTTTTTCTTGCTGAATGTCACTGGAAAACAAAATTTTAATTTTGGCTTTCTGTATGTGTTGCAATGCAGACGTCTCCATGTAACGTTCCTCCCTGAGCAAATACCAAAAGGTTAGGAGTAGAAATGGACACAGTTTCGAACAAGAAGCATCGTTACAGGAAAACACTTCTGTTTTCCTTACTTGAACAGTGTAGTGGAAGGAGGAAGACGGAAATATAAAGAACAAAATCTTTAATTTAGTTTTGGATGCGAATGTGGAATCCTAGCTGGTCGTGGCAGGAGAAAGAAAACTGAAGTCTCATGCAACTGTTTTATTCTTGCACTATCTTCAAGGAGATGATATATGCAATAGTGTGTGTGTGTGTGTGTTGTGTAATGAAAGTGGAATAAAAGTTGTCAGATGCATAGTTCCAATTGCTCTGTTTAGTGCTTTTCTATAATTTTGCTCTTTATTTTGATAAGGAGTTGCTGAGATATAATTAAATTGAAAACTAATTTACTAAATTATTTTAATTCAGTCAGATGATCCATCTTCTCAGTCTTTTTATCTACACACAGAGATAACTGTAATCTTCTCCCGTGTTCTCAAGCTCACTAGCAATGCTTCTTGCAGAGTGCTTCTGGAGGCTCCGGTCTGCGTCTCTCAGCTCTTCGAGCATCTAGTGGTGTGAACTCGGTGATTCTGTCCACGCAGAGACGATTCTCTCTCCATCAGGATAAGCTATTTGAATGTTGCTTAATAAATGTTGTCATCTGATGGGGGGAGGGGAAGAACAGCTGAATCTCATGCCTTACAGGAAAACAGGTGGGACCAATAAGAAGAAAGATGAGCCAAAAATCACGCAATTATTTTGTGCTAGCTAAATGGCTGCCTTGTTCTGCCCAAAGGTAAAGACGTAGTTATCAGCGCCATTTATCAGGTACACCATTTTAGTATAAACTTGTTTAAAACAGGGTAGAGCCCCTTTTTCATCATAATTAGACAGTAACCCATTGATTCCAAGTGAGCCTTCATTTTCTAATTATTTAGTACATAATATAATGTCATTAAACATCTTTGAGTGGACAGGATTGCTCTAAAAGCTTTAGCTCCAGAGCTCTAATATTAGGCTTTTGGCATTCATCCCTGTGTGCGAAAAGCAGTCAGTTTGTTTACCAGGAATTTAGATTCACATTACTGGGGGAATTAGCAGCGAGCTATTAGTCTGATTCAAGCACTTAACAATTGCTGATCATCTCCTCCCAGCCTGGGGATAATGGAGGTGATCAGCTGTAAATGGAAAGTGTGCGGGGCTATTTCCATGAAGGCACTTGGAGAAAGTGCTGCATCCCTGACCTCTGCCAGCCCTGGGGTTTGCCAGAAACCCAGACCCCAGCGGCTTCCTGGAGGAGAGCTGGTCGCCTGGAAGAAGAGCTTCCATTAGAGACCACACTGCGCTCCGCCTCAGCCGACCCTCCCTCGTCTGGAAGAAGGTTCAGCCACAAAGTCCCCGAGGTAGCAGCGATCAGCCTCCGATCACATTTACGTGATCGCTTCTTCCATGGGGGAGGCGCGGCAGAAGCGCGGCTGGGTTTCACACCAGGGCAGTGCCGGGTGGTCCTGTCCGGCTCCGCGGTGCTGGGTGGCCTCCCGCTTCGCCGCTGTCGTCTCCGAAAGCTTTGTCTGGTTCATGGGCACCTCAAACATTACTTTGAAACTTTTTCTTCTTGTTCTTGTGGAAAGTTCCCTACCATTTTAGCAAACAGAGTGACTTGTGATTTTTAGGATGCATTGAAAAAGATACTTTCATTCTTCATAGGTGTGAACCTGTAGTGTTCTCTTGTCAACTCAAAGTGACCTTTTCCTGCCCACAGGTTTTAAGAGGCATGCCAGGCATCTGTAGCCAGGAATTACTGTTTGTAGTAAAGCTTCATTTTTCTTCATCTGTGATAGATATTGTGCCCCCCTTCAAAAGGAAAATTGCAGTCACTTGAGTCTTACAAAACATGCATTTATTGGAGGCAGTGGGAGTGATTTTAATGAGGCAAGGACACAACAATTTTGGACTTCCAAATTCAAGGCTTATCTCTGGCAACACCTTGCTTATGACCTCGGGCAAGAAATGTGCATTGCATCTCTCGCTTGTCACACAAGAAACAACTCGCCTAACACAGGGACTGAGCTCGCTGCTGGAGAAGCACCGTTCTGCCCTTTGTAAACGCTACGTTAGATCATGTTAAGGGATCTAAAGCGATGTCGGAGTTCTAGAAGCCACGTCTGAAGTACCTGACAGAAAGCAATGGCTGCAAAAGTTCTTAAAATTCCGTTGTAAGAGATTCTGTCGAACTCTGGTCTTCAAATTTCTTTCCCGTAATGCCTTCAGCGGTAGGAAACAAAGCGTGTTACTTCTATTAAATGCGAAGGAAGGCAGGAGACGGCTAGAGTTGCGAGATAAGTTTTATTAGTGAGATTTGGCATTATTTTACACTTTTAAAAATAATCTACGTTACAACTAGAAGGTTCCCTCCTTTTGTATGCTTGCTGAGAGCTCAATGTTAAGGCTGTCAGGGTAGAGAATTTCTATTAGATTATTTTTGTACTTAGACCAAAGGTACTCACAGGATGTTGTAATCCAGTTTCTGGGGAATAGAAACTGAGGGGGTTCTGTGAATTGCTCAGTAGTGTGGTTCGTAAGAACTGTTCTGAATGGGTTTAGGTAACTGTGCCAGTCTCTGAACATCGGCGGTGCCAACTGAACTGACACTGGTGTGACATTTCTTAGTAGCAGTTATCCGTGTGCATGCATGTATGCTGTGTAGTGGAATAACTGTGATGTTTGGAGATCGGGTGCTAAAAAAGTCTAAGTGAAGCTGGATTTGTACTCATAGCAGTGTGAGTACCTGTGAACGCAGGTGTCTTTAGAGGTGAATTTTGTTTGCAGTTACTGATGAACAAAGAGGCAGCTGTGCATATAAAGGTGCATATGTACATGCAAAAGAGACGTAGGACACTTGGAGAAAAACCCACACTGACGTGCTTTGCTTTAATTTCAGTCTAGAGCAGGATTTGTCTGAGTGTCGAGCATTTTCCTGTGTAATCCAGGACATGACAGGAGGCTGTAATTGCAATCAATAACCTTCTTAGGGGTGAGGGGCTAAAGGTCCACACTGCTGTGAACATGAACAACAAAATGCTAATACCTATTTCCATATCAACCTGTCTCAGAGCGCTGAAGTGGGGGGAGAGGAAAGGTCACAGTGCAGACGAGCGAAGATGAATGCAGTACGCTGTGTGTGTGGTACAGATGGCTCGGGGAAATCTACTCCATTACTCTCACAAATACTGTCACTGATTTGTGGAATAGTGGAAAGAAAAACATTTTTTTTCGTCGCTGTCACTCTCCACTAAACTCTGGAGATGACAGACACTGCTACAGTAGTCAGGAGTCTTGACAAGTTTCTAGTCCCACCATATGGAGGATGGTCTAATGTAGATACTAGAACACTGTAACTTGGACTCTGTCTTCATTAAAGAATGGTAGCAAACGTGTGGAAACAGTGCTGTCTCTTGATCCAAATAGCCATATTTCAGTAGGTAATCGGTAATACCAGCATTCATACTCCTCTTTATTAATGAGACATGATATTTGTTCCTACTGCGTGGAAATAACATGTTGCTTCTCTGTGCAACAGAGGAGATGGTTCTGCTCCATGCAGTGATTTCCCTGCCCTGCCTGCCCAGGAGGTAAAGAGAAGGCTGGAAAGTGAAATGGAAGTATTACCACTGCAGCACGACAATCGCCTAGCTAGTGCTCCCCTGGCAACAGGTAGAGCACAGGGTAAAAAGCAATACCCACCTGTTCTGCATCTATTCGGGACTGTAATATTGCTTGGCTGGGTATAATATTGTTCAGCTCTGCTGTATCTCACGGGATGAGCAAGCGGCACCACACATGCAGAGAGGAGCGGTGTTGAGCCGCTATCCTGAAAGCCCAGGCTGGCTGATGAGGCAACTCTTGCACACAATTGATTGTGGACTATTAACCTATGCTCAGAAATCAATATTCACTTAACACCACGTTTTAACAGGCAAATGCAGTACAAAATAACAGCAGTTACACAGTGCACACGTTTACACTCAGGATAAACAGGTCATGAAACGGAGCTTGGCAGAGGAGGAGGAGATTGGGCAGGCAGCGTGGAAGGGGACAGTGACAACTGGAGTGTGTGGAGAGGTACAAGGTAGTTGCAGCTTGCAGAAGTTCTTGCAACTGAATGTCCCCGGGGCTTTGCGGTCAATACAGCTTCAATGAGCTATACGTATTCTCTAAGCAGTACTAAGAAGGTTTGTCCTGAGGCCAGGCAAGGTTGTACTTTGCTAGGTAAGACTAAATTTACTGGGATTGAGCACAGAAATCCATCTTAACCCACAAAACCCGAGTCTGTTGCTAGCCGTGATAATGGATGAGATATATATATGTTGCAAGGGGCAAAACAGAAGGGAGCAAGAGGAGGAACTGTAGTATAGCATCCTTGATCTGGGATGGTATTTTTCATATACGTAAAAGAATGGATTTGAAAAGGGAACTGAATGTAATCCAGAACTGCTGTTTACTGGGGACTTTATGTGTATGTTTACTGAGCTGAACTTGCAACCCACCCTGGAGCGCGGAGTTCTGGTCTTCAGGATGGGATGCTGTACTCTGTGCCTTGACAGGGCTGAGGAGTGGACCACGTGAACCTCATGAAGTTCAACAAGGCCAAGTGCAAGGTCCTGCACCTGGGTTGGGACAACCCCTAATATCAGTATAGACTGGGGGATGAATGGATTGGGAGCAGCCCTGCAGAAAAGGAGTTGGAGGTACCGGTGGATGAAGACTTGGACATGAGCCAGTAATGGGCGCTCGCAGCCCAGAAAGCCATATTGTATCCTGGGCTGCATCAACAGCAGCATGGCCAGCAGGTTAAGTGAGGAGATTCTGCCCCTCTACTCTACTCTACCCATCACCATTCCACCTGGAGTCCTGCATCCAGCTCTGGCATGCCCAGTACAAGACAGACATGGACCTGTTCAAGCGGGTCCAGAGGTGGGCCACAAAAATGATGAGAGGGCTAGAACTGGAACACCTCTCCTATGAAGAAAGGCTGAGACAGGTGGCGTGGTTCAGCCTGGAGAAGAGAAGGCTCCGGGGAGACCTTATTGCAGCCTTTGAATATATAAAGGGGGATCATAAGACAGACAGAGACTTTTTACCAGCACTTGTAGCGCTCAGTTTTAAACTGAAAGAGGGGAGATTTAGATGAGATATCAGGAAGAGATTCTTGGCTGTGAGGGTGGTGAGCCCCTGGCCCAGGTTGCCCAGAGAAGCTGTGGCTGCTCCATCCCTGGAGGTGTTCAAGGCCAGGTTGGATGGGGCTTGGAGCAACCTGGGCTGGTGGGAGGTGTACCTGCCCAGGGCAGGGGGTGGACTAGGTGATCTTTAAGGTCCCTTCCAACCCAGACCAGTCTGTGACTGTGTGCCTGAGGAAGAGTGCCAGAAGGTGGGGTGGTAGGACACGCTGTGTCAGGTCCCTCCCTGCAGTCTGAAACTGAACCCTGCACAAGTTCTGACAGAGCTCAGACCTTTGTTTTAAGATATTGCATTGGAATATTATCCTGACTGTTACTCAGAACGCCAACGTGGCAGAAGCGATGGTGGGCACCACATCTGCAGAGCTCAGTGCAAACTGACTTGGGGACAGTGGGGTGCAAGTTGCGGGGAGGATTTCAGCGGCTGCCATTCTGGGTTAAGGCTGTTCCATTTCTCTTTTCTGGAAGCCTTCTGTTTCCCAAAGGTAAATCAGTAGTGGGAGTCTGGATATGGATACGATTAATAATATGGGAAGGAAAGATGCCATTTATGCCAAGTTAACGTGGGCTCAGCAACAGGGGCAGGAACAGAGCCAGAGACGGCCAAGAAATAGCAGCTCCAGAATACACAGAGGAGGCCATGGGCATACTGCTGTGCTCGGAGATGTCTCGCTGCGTCTTCCCTTCAGCCACCTAGGAAATGACAAGGAGGAATGAACCCCAGTTACACATTTATGCTCAAATACCTGGCTGCCGAGCCTCCAGCTCCGAGCACCACCGTGGGACTGTAGGGAACTCCCGTGGCCTGGCAGCACAGCCACCCACCTCCACTCGTCTGCGCACGAACAGCTCGGGGTGAAGTGCCCCCGGGCTCTGCGTGCACGTGGCACCCCTTGCTTTCATGTCCAAAATCACACCTTTCCAGATCCGAGGCTTTTCAGCTACTGTCTCGAGGCCGCTCGGCTCGCTGCTTTGTGAAGGCAACAAAGCAATGCCTACCTGGGACATTTCTGACGCGAGAGCTGTGCTGGCACTGTCTCCTTGGAAGTTTAGGGAAGATGAATAAAATAAGTCTTCCTGTCTTTCTAGAGCTGTCTGCTTCAGGTGCATTTGAGACCAAATGGTATTTTCTGCAAATAGAAGTAAAGTAAGAGTCTTATTGTGCTTTTCTTGTGCACACCCTGGAGTCCAGTGAACAGGGGTCTAGGGAAGCTATTTTAGGAAATGCACTCGCAGGCTGTATGGCTTTGGTTTAGAAAAAACATATTCTGTGTTCAGTGGATGGCCTCTGAGCTTGTGGGTTTCCTTGTGAGGTTGAGCAGAGCGCAAAGCCAATTTGCACTGTACTTGAGGACCTTTGGGTCCCTCTGGGACTTTCCCAGCTGTCTATTTTGTCAGGGACAGGTATGTGATATCTCAGACGGGATGTTGAGGTTGTAGGTGTATCTATAGTGCTGGGTGTAAGGCTTTTCTATACAGCAGGAATAGGTTTAAATATTAATAATTTATCTAATGATGCTAGTTTCTTTCATATCCTTTGGAAGCTTTTACAAACATAAAATATTTAAATCTTATTAAGGTCTGTTGTTAAAATGCTAGGGAGATAAAAGAAGTACACTTAGGATTACATAGTTGTATGTGACAGGATTTTTGTAACTGTGATGCTGCTGAATCCAGTAACGGGCTGTGTCAGGAGCTACTTGTCTCGACCACGAAAGTGAGGGCCAAAGGCGAGCACAGGAGAGGCGCGGAGCCCAGACCCCGTAATCTCGGTGCACTGATGTGGTTACTGCTGTGGGTACAGTGTCTCTGACCGCCGCTCGTGGCATTTTATTTTTTTTTTGCAACCCCTTTGTTTGAATGCTGTTTGGAGATAGCTTCATGGTGTTTGAGATGAACAAAAGTATTGCCAAAAGATACAGATACGCTTCTGAGAGCAGATCCAGGCTGGTCCCATAGGTTAGACAGGAGATCATGGGGACACCGCAGAAGACGACAGAACTACATGCAAGAGCAATGCAATGTAGGATCTTGAAATCAACAGGATTTGAATTTCCCTGTGCTGAGCTGTTTCTCTGATTCACAACTGATGCTTACCAAGGCATTTGTTGCTCTCAAACATGCCGAGTATCTGGTCACACTTCTCCTTCTGGTTGCCGCTGCTCTCACAGGTACACCACAGGGAGATCTCCACGCTGGAGTTACTGATGTAGTTGGGTGTCATGGGCGTGCCTGTCCCAACCCCCCAGAAACGGGAATCAGGATTTACTTCACCAAATGAAAGAAGCCTCATGAGTCCTATTGTACTGAAAGGAGCGCTGCCCTGGAGGCAGAAGCCTTCCCAGGAGAGGTCAGGAGCCCTGTGGGGTGACCCAGGGCTGGGGAATCTACATGAACTCTGCTGGGCTGTGAGGAAGTGTGGCGATCGCTACCCCTGCCTCGGGCAACCTGACGGTGAGGTGTACTGACAACTGAAGCATTGCACTGAAGGATGTGAAGCACCTGCAGGGACTCAACGGCAGTGGTGGCACACAGCAGCAAAAGGCGCTCTCTCTTACGTCTTGTGTAGGTGTCAGCGCTGTGTGGCCAAACCAACACTGCACAGCTGTAGTGTGCCACTCTGCCGGAGTTCATCGAGCACAAAACCAGCAAAGCCATCTGGAAAACCAGAAGGCATAGTCCAGATTTACAGCTTCTGAGATATTGTGCCTCTTTACAGCCACGCTGAAAAAGTACTAGCAGGTTGGCAGCAAATGCCCAAAACCAAAGATGACCTCCCTTCTAAGAGCTGGTAGTGCCATGTTCTGGCTGGCTCTGAGAAGACAGTGTGTGCAACACTCACAAACCATCAGGACTCCAACTGTCAGGCAGCGAGGGACTGTCCTGTCTAATCACTGCTGTGATGGGACGCAACTCCTGCAGCGGAACAACTTGGTTCCTGCAGGCACAGAGCCCCGGTGGTCAGGCGTTCACAGCACTCTGCGCCAGCTGATGATGCAAGCGGGTGTTCAGAAATGTCAGGCAAGTGCTGCTGATTTGACAGCAGAGGATGGGACAAAGGAGCGCGATAAATGGAAGAGCTCTCTTTGGGCTGCATTTACCTCGTAAGCAAGAGGGAGCACTACCGTCAATTAGGCTAAGGCATATTCATTGGTAGACTGAGCACTATCTCCTGCCGGAGACCAAGATGGTCCTTCACGGCATCAGAGTGTGCCTGCGAGTTTGTGGCCTGAAAGCATCCACCCTGTATGTTCTGTGAGCATCACTTACCAATCATCCCCATGTACGCCTGCAGGCACGCAGCGTGGCTGTGCTGGGAGCACCCATCTGGAGACGTGTCTGCAGGTTGACAATTCTGTTGGAAGTCAGCCAGTCGGGATCTGTAGGAAGGAAAAGGAGACTATCATCGTCTATGCTTTTCTGTTCTCTTGGCTAATGTCCACTGTTGCTGGACCTACTTGCAAATGTGGTCTTCTAAGCAGGAGTCCAGAAGCCAGAGGCAATTGGGTTTGGTGTTATACTGGAAGGAACAATCGGGGACAATAGTTTTGCGGCGGCGTTCTCCACAAAGTTCATCTTGACATGGACAGAATAGGATCCTTTTGGTGAAATCCTCAGGGACTTTCTCAAAGAAATTCCTTAGCCCTCTGTGGCATTTGCGACGGTCGCACGTGTCCTCGCTTCCCGCTCCCTTGGTGCAGATAGAGGCGTAGTCTGTGCGCAGACGCACACACTTCTTGCTCAGGTTACAGACGTGAGTTGCTTTCAGACATGGATTTGTTGCATCTCCTGCTAACTGGGAGCCTGTAAAGGCAGAAAATACCAGAAACAATGAAGCAAGCCTCCAGAAAAGATCAGGAGTGGAAACAGGAGTAGTCCTTACTTGATGGCCAGATTGGGAACATCAAAAAGAACAAAGCAAATTAGTCCTGCTGTGTGCCTGTAGTATGACATTGCAGTTATACTGGTTACAAAATCATACTTTTTACTGGTTCCTGGTAGGGTGTTTGTTTTGGAGAATGCATCAGTGTGGGTTAGTCCCTGCTTCATGGGCCTGGACCTTGGTGGGGGGGACAAATTTAGGCAAGTATCCAGAGCAGGCGTCCCTCTGATTAAATGGACCACTACCCCAAATTGGTCATCTTAATAATTTTCAGCCCCTGAAAGATAAGAAGGGGCAGCATTATATCGTGTAACCAGTACAATCCTTACCTGATAACAGAGCTGCCAGTTTATTATAATCAGTCTTCCAGTGTTCTTCATTTGCTGGATTCTCATAGGGAGAGGTCTCCAAATTGAAATAACCTAGGCAAGATAGAAGATATTTTAAGCAGTGGGAGAAATGCTTTTTTTTTTTAATTGATTTTTTTTCTGATTTGTGCCTGGCTGTTTCCTCAGGCTGGAGTTCAGAGATGCTCTGCCTTGCTCAAAGCCAAATGCCAAGAACAGTTCTGCTGAAGACACAAAGGTGTTACCATGTAAAAACAGCATTACATTTTTCATCAGATTTGCTCTGGCCGGAATTTGGTCTGTGCTGTCACCGGGGTTTTTCAGTACTGGTGAAGAGATGGGCAGCACGGGCAGCCTTTAGCGGGAGGCCGGGTAGAAGCATCGCGCTGAAGCTGGAAAGCAGCAGCGTGTTCAAGGATGCTGTTACAGCACATGTCATAATCACACATCTGATTTCAGTGACAGACAGGGTGACCATTTTGACGTGGTTTTCACAGCACTAAATCTGTCTCAGAGCAGCTATCTTTGTTTCTTAGGGTCCCTGGTGTAGTTGAAGGGCCGGTCCCAGAGCAGATCAGTTTTCTCTGCTTATCAGTCAGGGCAGTACTGACTCCTCCTCGCTGGGAGACGTGGTTCCAAAGTGATACCTGCAGTGCTGGGAAGTGGCCTTTTGCAGTTGTTTTCAGATGGGGGGCAGGGCCGAGCCTTACTAGTACCCTGTAAATTCATATTATTTCATCTCACCATCTGTCATGCTGGAGTGAACAGTCCAGAAGACGCGTAAGCAGTGCTCCTGTCTCTTCATGCGCCGGTGGCACTTGCAGTGCAGCAAAGAGCTGTTTCCCAGGTCTAGCTCTGCATTCAGACATCTGACCCTGCTGTCGTGGTCCAGGGGAAGGAGGCGAGTCTTAGCCAGGGCACAGTTTTCCAGGGTCCTGTAGGTACCGTTGCAGGAGGCGTCGGAGAGGCACAGCTGCTCTGCTGCTATGCAGTCGCTCCTCTGCAGAGCCAGGAGGTCTCCTGCTCAGCAGGGAGAAGACTGTTAGGATTACAGTCCCCACGAGTGCCACACAGGCACCTCGTCATTGTCCTGTAGGCATCCCATGTGTAGTAAGGACTCCTCTCAAGAGGCAGAACTGGTTGGGGTCTTTCATAAGGGACAAGAGCTGTCTCCATTTAGAAACAAAAGGATGAGTATTAATGTGTGAAAAAGGGAAGGGTAAAGAAAAGTCTCAAAAATAATTTTGTTTAATAAAACCTTTTTTTATCACCCTTAACTCTTTCAACATGGCCAGGATCAGGGATGGCTCTGTATTTTATGGAGTATTAAATCCCTATGGAAACCTTGGCGTTGCTGAGGCTTGCTTTGAAGCTGTACTATCTGGGTAATGAAAACCACAGCGCAATCAGCACATAGCAACACCGTCCTGTGTGCTGTGAGTCAGTGCTGCTGCCATTGCTAAAGTATATACTGGTCATTAAGAGATGTACTGAGAAAGCCATTTGTAGGGTGTAAAAACAACTACTGTACTGAGCTTGGAAATTTAAGAATAAGAATGCAGGGTTTTTGCATAATAGAAGAAATCCTTAACATAAGATGCAAGTAGTTTCATATAGAAGTGCTGGTAAACAATCAATTTAAGAATACAGAACCCAGTCCCTGAAATCCCTGCCAAAAATGCTGGGATGCAGGCTTGGCCTGCCAGCTTTCATCTGTTCGTTGGTTGTGAACCCTTGGCTATCTCTGTGTGTGTGTATATTTGCACAACACGTGCATTGATTACTTATATATATACACATGCATGCACGACCTTATATGGAAGTATTCAATAATCTATTTAACAATATAATATTTAAAACTAGACTTTTTTCAGCTTTTTAAATTTTTTATATGGACTGTTGTTTCCTAAGGGTAATACTGGGGTGATACGTAGCATTATGTTGTCACAGGTACGTGAATTCAGCCCATAATCTTTCTTCATTTCTGTAGTATATGAATCTGTGTGTTGACCAGTACAAATACAATGAAGACCTGGAACAAGACTGTTTGCTAATAAAGTTTATATATAGGCTAGTATATTTCTTCCCTTCAGGACAACGTTGCTTGGCTGGCTTTAGGAAATGACTGTGCTGAGCCTTACATCTACCTTTAATGTTCTTTGGGTACATAATCTTACCTATCCTTCTCTTGTTCAGCAGGTGCAATGGTACTATTTAGTATTTCAGTCTGCCTTCCCTACAGATTAGAGAAAAAATCTTGGTACAGCTCATATTACCTGGTATATACCATCTTCACCATCTAATTTGTTCTCTCACTTACTTTTGCTGGCTTCACCAGTTTATTTGCTGTAAGCAGTAGGCTGCATAATTCTATGCTAGGCTGCTTCTCAAACCTTCTACTTTTTCTGCAGCCCAGTAATACTATCCAGTGTCTCTGTTGCACTTGTACAAATTTCTTTGCTTTTCTAGCAACTTACTGTACTTTGTTCACCTGGCTGTTACATAGAGACTGTATGACTTTTAAGCTCCCTGAAAAACAAATCTCTAATCAGAAATGCTCTGTACGCAGCACCGTGGGTTTTGGTTGCGCCTTACACATAGGCACAACCTTAATGAACATCAGCGAACTGATCTACCCCGCCAGGCCAGACCAAAGTACCATCTCCCCCAGCATCCCATCTCCAGCACTGGCTTGCAGCTGCTCTTGTAGGAGGTTTGTAACAGGACGGGATTTATTCTCCTTTCCGTACAAATCCTGCTCAGCAAGCACCTGAGCTTGAAGTGACATTTTTAAAACTTTAAAGTGATATGGTAATTGCCAGGCTAGAGCAGAGCTGGGTGTAAATGGAAGGACTGTGTTTCTACCACAGGTCTGTACCAGATGCTTCAGGTGAAGCTGCTGTAAAGCTCAAATTTAAAACAGTCCTCCTCTACAGACATAATTTAATAGCTATGCATTGTCTTAAACCCTAATACTTGGCATGTTGTTTCGTTTTTCTAAAACCTTGTCTTAGTATTCCAGATAATAATGTGAAAGAATGAGAAAGCTAATTCTTTCCTGGACCTATGGCCCAGGTTGCAGACCGTGTTAAAGATACACGTGTATGGGAGTCCCTTCTGTAGCTTTAAAAAAAAAAAAAAGTTAAAACAATCCATTCACAGACTATGATTATTTATACCTTAGAAAAAGGGGATAGGTAATACAATACTCCTTTATTCTCCCTTTTTGCTCCACGTCCTGTCATGTATATATGTATTATTTTGCTGGCCCTGGTACACCACGCTACTGATAGAGGGGATGACTGCAGAAGGGAAACCTTTCCTTTAGTTAAGCACAGTTATCAAAGCAGCATTAGTATTCGGACATGGAAAATTGAGGGAAATCTACTGCAATCCTGTGGCTGCGAGTGCTACCGAGGTCTCGGTGCAACAGCCCCTTTTTACAGCCGTCATTGCCATGTTCCGCGGCGGCAGCTTCTCCTGACTGCAGAGCACCGACAGCCCATCGCCGCGGTCTGGGACCGCTCCGCAGCAGCGCCCAATTCCTCCATTTCTGGTCCCATCAGCCGTGGGGACCGCCCGAGGGATGGGCTGGAAAGGGGGAATTTCTGTCCCCGGCTGCCGCGGCGGGAGGCGGCGGCAGAGCCTGTGCCGGTCCGCGCAGACGGAGCCCCCGGGGCGCTCTCGGCCTCTCGGGGGGTGGGGGGGCGGCAGGGGGCACCGAAGCGGGCTCCGGGCAGGGGGGGCGCAGCGGGGGTCGGTTCGCAGCCCCGGGCTCCCGGGACCCCCGTTCCC
>VUYV01000251.1:1124131-1136738 GCA_008711295.1 Anarhynchus alexandrinus
GGGCGGCGGGGCCGGGCGGGGGTGCGGGGCGGCCGAGGAGCCGCGGGCAGCGCAGGGACGCGCCGCCCGGTGGGGTGTGCGGGGGGGTTCGAAGGGGCGGCGGTGAACGGCGTCGTGGAACACGTTTGTGTCTTTGTTTATTTGTTTGTTTGTCGATGCACGGGACGGCCCATCGCTGAGGGCAAAGCGGCGGTCGCTCGGCGGGGAGCACCCGCAGGGGCGGAATTCGGTACAAGAGAGTCGGTCTCAACCAGAGGGGGTGTTCCCGGGGGGCACAGCCGCACACTGACTTTTGACTCTGTTCCCCGGTGCCCCCTCGGTCCGCAGGAGGGATGCGGGAGCGTCCGGCCCCTTCTGGCGGCTCTCTTGTGAAGGGGCTCATTCCAGTACGTGCCCTGTTGCTGCCTCCGCCGTGATGGGGCTGTTTGTGCCCACACGAAGGGCAGCATTTCCGAGAGCCTTCCGGCATTTAGGCAGCTGCGCTTCTTTTTGAACAGATCCTTCTTTTTAGTTTGCGTCCTAAGGTCAAATTAACCAATGCGAAAAAGTCACAGTCCCAGATGTGCACGTCAAATGTTAGCATATGAAAATGAGGCAAATCTTTTGTTGGTCGATTGCGCAAGTAGAGACTGACCCCTTCTGCCCCAAAAGCCCAACAAAAAGGGTAATAATTGTGCAAACACATTAAGTATTCACAATCCAATTCAGTGGTGCCCCCTCTCACAGGGAGCTGCTGTGAGAGAATTCTTCTGCATGCGAACAAGTTGTCCACAAACACTGGGGACTCTTAACTGCAAGCTGAAGGAGGAGAGAAAAATCCTTCTCACCATGGCTCGAAGTCTGATCAAAATCTAATAGTTGGAGGAGCTTAAGGAAAATGGTGGATGGGACGAAGCCTTTCTAGCTTTGTAGTGAATTGTTTGCAGTTACCATTCAGGAGGAGGAAACGGAGCAGTTAGATACACTGAAGAAAAACTAAGAGCAAAGAGCAAAGCATCTCACAGGAGAAAAGCCTGGAGAAGAGAAAACGGTGTGTGTGCCTTGAGAAAGGAAAGAATATAAATAATTAGTCTTAACTTCAAGCTCTGGGGAAATTCTGGAATGCATAAACAGTCTGTTAGCATGTGGAAAATACCTGGCTTGCTCTTTGTCTACTAGACGGATTTGTCAAGGACCAATATGATTTCTTCTGCAACAGGATAACAACTTTTGTGGGGAGGGAAGAAAAATAGAGATGACATGTACTGGGGATCTTTCAGAACAGCTCCAGACAGGTCAGTCCAGCTTGGTACGAGAGAGTAGTTTAGAGGATCTTTCAAGTTCCTTTCCAGACTGTTTTTCTGATTCTGTGCTTATAAATCTTCACCCAAAGCCCACCAAAATGATTCATTAACTCAGCTTTGCATTATGCTTGCAGCAGTTAAAAAAGGAAAGGGAAGATTCCTCCTTCTAAGTTAAAGCTGAATGCTGCCGCAGGGTTTTCGGGTTGCCTTGGCAAGTGGCCAAGTAGAGGAACCCCAACTAAACGTCTGGTGAAGAGTTGGCCAATTCACTGCGCTTCACTGTTCGTCACAGCCTACGACTGCAGTCCCTTTCTTGATTTTTGCATGCTTATATGTGTCTTTGCCTGGGACCCACGACATACAGGTTATTTGGTTATCCCCCTCCGCGCACACGCAGAGCCGCGCTGTAACCTCATTGCACGTCTCAGGGAGTTGGATAATAACCAGTCTCTCATGACCAGAGCTTTCATCACTCTTTCCATTTGAAATTGTATAGGCCAGCTCTGACCTATGGGGGTCATCTCCAGTGTAATGTATCATGGCTCAGGAATCAGTTTCTCTAATTCGGTGCAAGGTCCAGGCCTTTGACCTTCTCAAACAGCTGCAGAAACAGTGATCAACTCTGATCTGATTTCCTCAGCTTTTAGCACCAGTTCCATGGTTTATATTATCTTTTTTGCTCTGCAGGTTCACATAGGTCCTGGCTGATTTGGGGTTAGCGATGTCAGCAGGTCCTGTGATGAAACGGATATGTGACTAAGGCTCGTAGTAAGTAAAGTCTTGTCAGATCTTTGCCAATATTTTGTTTTACCCAAAATTGAAGTGTTAACCTTGTGCATCAAGGTTGCATGGAGATGAAACACATGGAAAAATTGGACACTTTGTTCCTTTCCTTCTTGTCCTGGCAGATTTGTCCATAGCATCGTGTCAACACCTCCTGCGGTAAGCACCAGTCCATTCATAAGGCCAAGCAGTACCTGGGCAGTGTACCATCACTTGAATACTTAAACACAAGCTCGTGAGAACTGTTACCAGAGGCACAGAGTTGCCCAAACTCATCAAGGGAGTCAACTTGCATGCAAATTCTTTGAGTCCAGAGTTATGCAGTCACATTCATGTGATCACACTCTTTTCCTAGCGTCTAAAGAGAGTTTGCTGCTCTGCAACTGGTTGGAGGGTGTCATCCCCGCACGTACATGAGTGATGGGCTGTCACTGCAAATGAGCTGAGGGAACCATTCAGTAAAGTAGTCTGTCACGGTCAAGTAGGTAATCAGTTACCTTACAGAACCAGAGCCAATGTTATTACAGAGCTGCAGTTCCTTTCTGCTGAATCCCACGAAGATAGAACTTGTGCTCTGACCCAGGAATGAGCCATCTTCCTCTGCTTTTCATCTTGGAGAAAGGTGCTGCTCTGCCTGATGTCCATTGAGATTGAAGAGGACAGCTGTATGCAAGGTGAACAGGCAACAGGTTTGCATTGCCTCTTCCATCATTAGTATTTTGTCCTCATGGAGATTTTGTGGTTTTGACTCTTACACTGAGAATCATCAGCCAAAGAGGGCAGCTGCTTTTACAGCAGTCGTAGGAACTCTCTCTCCGTCCCGCTGTACTACGGGCAGCATGACCAGCGCAGCTTGGTACATTTCCTCCCCTCACTGCCCCACCTCCCCGCCAGAATACTGCCTTACTTTGCTTTTCATTTTTGTTTTATCATTCGTGAGTCTGGATCCTCTGGTCCTTGCAGCGCAATCCAGCTGCCTCTAATGGAAAATACTAGTACCAAACCTCATGTTCTTGAAATTAATTGGAGCCATCACAGTTTGTCTTCTTCATGCCACTCTCAGGCTCTGCAGGACTCAATACAGGGCAAGAAGGTTTTCCTCTAACGCATTAAGAACTCATTCAGCAGGTTTGCACACATGGCAGGCCACATCTGTGTTATGTCTTATCATAGACTGTGTGTGAGGTGCACGCAGGATCCTCTGCTGAAACAAGACATCCATCCACCGTGATGGTGCTGTTTCCTCATGAGTTGTTCCTCTCTCTGGGGGCGGGAAGATCCCTTCAGTATCTGCAGGAGGATAGTTCCAGTTTCCTCTTCTGTTCAGATCAACAGCAGTGAACAGCCCTTTCCATTACTGGGGAGCCCTTTTGAACAAACCGAGAGCACAAATCATTGGTTTCCCTCTGAAATGACTGTGTATCACCGTATTAAAGCGAGGAGCAGATCCAGTGATGTGCTGGGCATTTCTCCTCTCCATCTGCGACTGCAGCACCCAGCGAAGAGTGGGTTTGACCAAGCAAGTATTTTGTTTGCAGTATGTGCTGAGTTACTTAGTTGTATCTTATTTGGGGTAGTACTAATCTGGCAAAGATTATAGCACACTGGTGCTTCTGCTGCTTTTTTCAGGCTTTGATGTCTACAATCCATCTTGAGTCAAAGCCGGAGCGTGCTACTGCACGATGCAGAAGATGCTGCGGCTCTGACAGCTGAGCCCGCCCCATGTGTAAGGAGTACTCCGGGAGTACTGCTGCGGGAGGCAGCACGCGGGAGGGCTGTGCAAACACTGCTCTGCCTGGGCTAATATTTACAGCGCCACACTCTGCTCTGTGCGGGGCTGGAGACAGACAGCAGACACTCACAGCTCCTGTTAACACCTGTACACTACAGAAATATTAACCTAATGCAAACAGCCCAGCAGAAGTTAATGTCTATGTTCATAGAAAACCAAATAAAAACCTCTCTCATTTCCTAGTGTGAGTGCTAGTGCCCCAAACAGCTCTGGCTGCTCGTTGCCAGAGAAGGTGCAGGGGTTTGACGTCCATAGCAGGTACCCAGTTTTCTGCTTTTCAGTTTTCTGCTACCAGAGGAGAGCCACGAGGATGATCCGAGGGCTGGAGCACCTCTCCTGTGAGGAGAGGCTGAAAGAGTTGGGGCTGTTCAGCCTGGAGAAGAGAAGGCTCCGGGGAGAGCTTATTGCAGCCTTCCAGTCCCTAAAGGGGCTCCAGGAGAGCTGGGGAAGGACTTTTTACTGGGGCATGGAGTGATAGGACGAGGGGGAATGGCTTCAAACTGGAAGAGGGCAGGTTTAGATTGAACATGAGGAAGAAGTTTTTCACTTTGAGGGTGGTGAGGCACTGGCACAGGTTGCCCAGAGAGGTTGTTGAGGCCCCATCCCTGGAGGTGTTGAAGGCCAGGCTGGACGTGGCCTTGGGCAACCTGGTCTAGTGGGAGGTTGGAACTCGATGATCTTCAAGGTCCTTTCCAACCTAAACCATTCTATGATTCTATGATTCAGTACCTGTGGTGTTTGGCCACTTCTGGCTCAGATAGTTTTATTCTTTTGTTCCTGTGAATAAAGCATTCAAAGCTGCTCTTGTATTTTAGCCTCAGTGTGGTGCACAGCAGGAAGATCAGAGACATTTAGCTGTCCATCTGGATAGGTACAAAGTCATATAGCTTAATGGGCAGACTGTATCTTCAGTGAGAATAACTGTCTGTAAGTCATCCTACGGGAAAAAGGAACTAGTAAATTTTATGACGATAATAATTTAGGGTGAGCAATTGACATGCTGAACAACAGAACTTCAATCCAGAAGGACTTTGAGAAATGAGAGGACTGGGTCAACAGGCGCCTTGTGAAGTGTAGGAAGGAGAGTGGGGTTCTGCAGCAGGGCAGTGACCCCGTGCATCTCTGCTGGCTGCGGACTGACTGGCTGAGGAGCAGCCCCACTGAAAGGACCTGGAAGTCACCATGGATACCAGGGAGCTCTGATCCTGAGTAAGACAACCCCCACACCACACTGTTAGGAAGAACATGTCCAGAGACTGAAGGAAGTTACTCCTGTCTAGTTAGCAGTGGTGTGACTGCTCTGCACAGTTCCCTACCCCTGAACTTCAAGAGGGATGTGGAGGAACTGGAGAGGGTCCAGGGAAGGGCTACCAAGATGGTAGCACGTGACCTATGAAGAGGTTAACAGAGCTGGGCTTGTTTGTTTGGCAAAGAGGGGTTTCAGAGGCAATCTGTTATCAGCCTACAGCTACTTGAAGGTGAGTTGCAAAGGCAACAAACCCAAACTCATGTTGCCAATGGCAGGTGATATGAGAAGTGATGATGGCCACAGTTTCTAGCTTGGGTTGTTCAGGCTGGATACTATGAAAAACTTTTTCGCTAAGAAGCTGGTGCAGTGCTAGAACAGGTTATGCAGAGATGTGTTGGAGTCTGCATCCAAACTTGTAGAAAAAGCCACAGCTGACTTGATCTTGTGTTGGCGGTAGCACTGCCAAGCACACAGGTTTTGGCATAGAGACTGTGCAAGTCCCTTCCCACCAACAAGTCGAGGCACTGGTTAGTGTGCGCGTGCTTGGATGACAGATTGAGAAGCAATCCAAGTCATGAGCAGCTCAGAAGAAAAATTATTTGTAAAAAGAAAGCCAAAATACTTCCAGAGAAGAAAGGAGGAGCTCCTTAGAACAGCACTGCTCTACTACCTAAAGTCTAAATTTTTTTCAGAGACAAGAACATAGAAAAAGTAAGTAGCTTTAATAATGCATTACACTAGATTTTGGCGCAAAGATGTTTAAGTGCTGCACTGTGAGCCCATTGTTCTGATCCTGTATATCCATGATGTATATTGCCAGAGCAGCTACTTGCTCTCTGCTTGTCTTAAGTGAAGCTCAATTAGTGTGCGGGACGGTGGATCTGGCAGTGGCAAGACAGACCCGGGGTAGCAGCTGTTCAGAGGCATGTACTATATTGAACATGATAACAGACAAAAATAATGGAACCAAACCCAAGATTTTACTGTTCCTGTAGGTCGGCAAGGTACTTAAACAGGTATGAGAGCAATCAAGTTCCAGAACGTATATCAGATTATTTCCCCTTGATTCAGTAGCAGCCCTACAACTGCTTTCTGCAGTGAAACGGAGTGGCTTTCCATTCATTCAAGCCATGAGATGGGGGGCTCCAAGGCACGTGAGGCAGCAAAGGTCCGTGGTCCCACCCTGCTGCCACCTTTATTACCTTTGAGTGCTGTGGAAGACAGGAGAGGAGGCAGCAGGTTCCAGCTGCTTGCAGTAGGTTTGTATTTTAATCACTCCTGTATGTTTTCTCCTCTTTGCTTGTAAAAGAGATGGGCACATGGCAGGGCAGCAGCACAGGGGCTGTTTACTTTACATCTTATCAGCAGCATTAGGTGCTTTAGAGAGTACCAGGAAAGACCCAGGTATGAGCCGCTCCCACATGGCAGGACTTTGGACCACAGCACAGAGCTGCTGTGTCCAGATGGACAAGGCTTTCTCTACTAGTTCTGCCCCTGGCAACAAGGTTTCCAGGATTTCCAATTTCTTTGTCTGTCCTCAGAAAAACCCTCTTTTCCCTCCTATCCCTTCTGTTCTTTTTAAGCATCCAACAACGCACTTGCCTTAAGAGCTATCAACAAGATACTGTTGGCAGTCCGGGAGGATTCCTCACTGCGCTCAGAGAGGTTTTAACTGAGGTTTTTGTACAGAGGTGAAGGTCAGTTGGCATAAATGTAAAGGGAGACTCCATGTGCCATACACAGTGTACTCCAGAACACTAAGGCTGTTTGGCTTATAGGTGAGAAGTTGAGGCTTGCCGCTGAGATTTTGCATGCAAGCCAAATAGGCAAAGCTGTCCAATTTTTTTAGTAGCAGTATATAGACGCTGTTGTGGTGGTGTTTTTTTAATTTTAACTAATGCATACTGAAGGGAAGCTGTGCCAATAGCTGAGGTACCATCACAGGTATGCTCATGCACCTCTTTTACCCCAACGATCTAGATAATTTGAAATAAAATGGAAGATGTTCTAGCTAGATCCCCATGGCCCCGCACAGTAGTGGGTCGCGTGGTTGGGCAGGCAGGATAGCTGGGAGTAACACAAAGGAGTACAGCACTGTCTGTTCTGGATGAACACACACAGGGGCTGCCCTACTGGAGACTGTAGCCCACCTAATGCCCTGGCGTGAAAAAAAAGTCCCCTCATGCAGGCCTAAGGCTGCTCAGGAACACCGGATATTCTGCAGGGCTCTGCGGTTTCTGTTTGTGCCATGTCTCGGGTGAGACCTGTCCTAATCCCCTTTTCCTAGGAGTGAGATGTACTGGAAAAGCAGTTGGCTGCACCAGGTTGTGGCTGCGATCCCCGGTGGTGCTGCGGGAGTGCCACCCGGTGGGTCCCCTCCTCACATCTCAGGTCACCTCAGCCCTTACAGACAAGCATGCACAGAGCGGTGTCTAGAAGACACTGCTGGGGACAGTGCTGTGTTTATTTCTACCATCTCCAGAGGACGTGCAGCAAAGGTGACGCTCCTCCTAGCGAGCATGATCTTCAGGCTGTCTCGCTCTCAGGTGGGTTTTATTAGATAACAGCTGATAAATGAATATGGACACATTTCTGAGAATCATAGCCTTCAAAAGTATCACTTCATAGGGCAGGAGAAAGTTAAAACATACATGGCTGGTAGATTGCAATTCATTTTACTCTGGCATCTAATAGAAGTCTAACAGAAAAGCAGTATTATCTTTTTTAACTACTGTCATCACTCCCATTTCATGGCTTTGTTAATTGGCAGGAGCTCTGTGGTGACAGGTCACTTAGCTGTAAAGCAGAACATACAAGCTTACTGTGTATGATGATTAACTCTCAATTAGCATCAGTATTTCTTTACCTTGGTAATTTTCTTTCTTATTACATACAACCTCAGAACCCATGCCAAACTGTTGGAGTGGCAGAAAGCAGCAAGATAAGAGTTCATCCTAGCCCTGGTCTCTCCCTGAAAACAGCCACCCTCAGCTGCTCCATTGGAAGCCATAAAAACATCCAAAAGGGAGAATTTGAGTAGCCTTTCCTTTACAGAGATGTCTGGTAACCTTATCTGTTGATTGGTGCCGTATAAATATATGTAAGCCTCTCAGATTTTCAGCCTTGCCATCCCCACCTAGAGTCGAAACGGAGATACCAGCAATTCAGTTACACTGAGCCAGTACTCGAGAAAAAAATGTAGTTGTAGTTTAATATCTGGAGCTTGGGAAGACCATGGCTGACATGTCATTAAGGACTTAACAGATATGCGATAGAGAAGTTACTCTTCTCCAGTTCTCACTGTTGATCTTTATGGAAGCATAAAGACTTACTTGCTGGAGATTATTTGCTGGGCATACATGATCCTGGCTGGTGATGGGCTGAGAAATCATAATTTTAGGTATCCTTTAGCACCTGCATGCTTTGCTTTCTTAACACTGAATTGCCACAGTGAAGAAGGTCCAGTACTCACACACACACTTTGGTCTGCTTCAACTCTTTATTTTACCAGTCAGAAGTGACAACTAACAACAAAATCCACGGCAATGTTTAGTATTAAAGAAAAACATGGAGAATCCTGTCTGAAGCAGGAGGGGCGAGAGCTCAACTAGTGCCATACGCTGCCTTGCAGTCTTTAGGCAAGACGGCCTAAAAGCTGGCTTAGTCTTTAGGGAACACAGCCTGTTCTTTCCCTCCACAGCTATAGCACTCTTATTTGTGGCTTTATGCTCAGTCAGTGTCTCGCAGAGGCAGTGTCAAGATTGTGTAAACAGACCTCCTAATTTGTCCTAGCAGTCTCAGCAGAACAAGGCAGGTTCCCTTTCTCTCACCATCACAAGTCCAGCTGTCTTCAGGGAGCTGAACTTTGGTCTGGAAGACACAACTCTCTTAAGCAGCTTCTACTCCAGATACCACTTTGGTGCTCACAGTTTAATGAGGCGAGTGATCTGGTCCTGCTTCCTTCGCTCCATAGTCCATGACTTGCTCTTGGTGCGGAATTTCAGCAGCTCTGCTCTGAAGTCCTGATGGTGCATTGGACAATAGCTCCGAGGTTCACACAGGTCCTGGTAAATGGAGGGAAAATACATAATATTGAGTGGTCAGTACTGGGAGATGCAGGAAGACAAAAATAGATAGTGTGTCCCAGGAGTCAGTGTGTTCTCAGTGGAGGCAGTGATCATCCATGAGTATCTTTAGCTACATCAGCTCCTATGGGGAGAAAACAATCCCGGCTTTACATAAAAAAATTATCATCTTTGTACAGACTATTTTGGAGGAAGGTCTCGGGAGTTCCACAGAACTGCCTATTATGATGTCAGTTCTCACAAGCTCAGTAATGGCCAAAACCAAAACTAAAACCTAATCAAATATGAGGAATAAACAACAAAACAGAGAAGAACATTTTGCAACTGTGTGAAGTCCTTCTAGGCCCTCTATCGCAAAGAATATAACAGAGATGGAAGAGATACAGAGAACAGCGGCAAGGCTCATCGAAGTATGAAATCCCGTCCTCGCAAGGAAAAGCTGAATACACGGAGATCCTTCGGTCAAGAAGAAATGACTGAGGAGGATCTGACTGAGGTCTATAAAGCCCCGAGTACCCCGGAGAGCATGAAAGGGAAAACTGCGCAGTCGCTCAGTACAA
This sequence comes from Anarhynchus alexandrinus, assembly GCA_008711295.1. Lineage (NCBI taxonomy): Eukaryota > Metazoa > Chordata > Aves > Charadriiformes > Charadriidae > Anarhynchus > Anarhynchus alexandrinus. The sequence goes on from VUYV01000251.1 coordinate 1,133,884, forward strand.
CGCTTTGGGCACCACGAGGAAACGGGCGTCAGACCCCGAACACGCCACACGATGAAGCTCCGTATGTCTATTCTGGGGCAGTATGAATGCCATGAATTTACGTAGATTTGAAAAAAAAATAAGATGGGAACATTTTGCAGCGTGCCCGGCACCAGGAGGGCAAACCGCACCCGGGGGGCACCGAACACGTCCCCGTCCGGAGCGGGGACCGTCTGCTGCGCGCGGCGTTGGCGCGGCCGCACCCGCGGCACTGTGCGCAGCTCCGGGCGGCGGCGGGGGGCGGCGGGGNCGCCGCCAGGGGGCGGTCGGGGCGGCCGAGGGGCGCGGTCGCAGAGGCGCGTTCCAATTGGGTCGCCACTACGTCACTCGAGGACAGCGAGCCCCTCAGGGGGCCGTTCGCCTCGTGGGCGGGGCGCTGCGCTTACCAGAAGGCTCGGCGTCCGTAGCGAGCCAATCACCGCCCAGGTCGCAGGGGGGCGTGGCCCGCGGCGCGTACAGGCTGACTGTGGCATCGGCTGCGCTTCAGTGTGGTGCGTTCGGACTTCCGTACGCACTCGTGAAGTTCTCTGTGCTCAGTTTCTTTCTTTTTTTGAGGAAAAAAGCATAGTGAAGGAGGTAATCGCATCTCCTCTTCCACCTCCAAACTCCAACTGGCGTATACTAATGCTCTGCCAAGGGAAAAGGCAGTAAGTTTTGGATATCCAGAACACAGGCTGGGGTAAAGGAAGGGTCGTCTGGTCTGTCCTCACTCCCTGTGTCCCACCTCCCGGGGCCCGGTCCATTTGTGTAATGTCCTTCGCCCACCTGTCTCACAATGACTGCATCCTTTCTTGCTTGGTGAGAAGGAAACTGTCTCTGTTTAGGGCAATCTGTGCAAACAAGACAGATTCTGGGACCTGTGTCCAGAAATAACCAGCTCCAGCTCTTTGTGGGCATTGGGTAACAGCAGTAATGGAGACGCTTGTGGGGTAGCTGGTGAGCTGGAAGATTAAACTGCTTTGTGATATTGTGCAGCTCATTTGTACGTGAAGCATGAGCAATTGTGGTGACTGGCTAAGGGAGCTGAACTGTGATGTCAGTCAGCACAACTTGGGGTCAAACCTTTCAGAAAAGGCAGTCTGCACGATGCGCTCAGTGACAAGTGCAGGATACTACTAGATGGGATGCAGAGGTGCTGGAGAGGGTATTGTAGTGCTGATGCACTCACAGGACCATGGTACAGGTGTGGGAGATGTGGCTGCAAAGGTGGTGTCCTGGTTTGAGCAACACAGGACTAATTTCTCTTCTAATACCTGGGAAAACTGCACTTTTAGAAGACTCCAGTGTCTGAATTTGTGAAAATATTTACTTTACAGCCAGCTGTGGTGTGTGGGTTTCAAGGTCTCAGTGTTTTCGAGCTCGCCAGGTGCAGGGATGAGGAGGAGCGAGACCCGGGCACTTGACCCAAGCTGGCCACCAGGATTATTTCATACCATCAGTGTCACATTCCCTATAAATTAGAAAGTTCGCTGCGAAGCTCGCTCTCTCCCTTGATGGCTGCCATCCTGAGCACTTCGTGCCCTGGTGCCGGACCCCTGAGGCCTTCCCTTCCTCCTGAACCCGTAGTGCTCACAGCGTCCGACATTTGCTGTCCGCTGCTGGGAGTGCACAGCTTCCTACCGATATAATTGGCTGAGTATAATCATTGCATATTCTGTATTGGTGTCGGGATCAATATCGGTGCTGTTAATGTTAATTATCTAATCTTATTCTGTTAAATGTTTATACTTCGCCTCCCGGGTTTCCTGTTTTTTCCCGATTTCCCTTTCCCAGGTGGGGAGGGGTCATCGGGTGATAGAATGATTGCTAAATGACAACAAATTGTTATGGGTCGCTCAAATCATAACAGGTGGCAAGACAGAAATTGAGCTGTTTTGAATGGCTCCTTGTTTTGTCTCATGCAGAGGGAGCTTCATGGGGAGACCTGAAGCCATATCCCAGGATACGTCCTCCAGGCAACGCAGGCTTTTGTAATCACCCTTCCTGGTCAACTCCTTGCAGCTCTCTGATTGGCAAACTTGCATCTCAAGCATCTGTTGAGGACTCCCTTACTTTGAAGAAGACTTTAGTTCCCGTTTCCAAGAGGTACTGCAGAGGCAGAGCAGAGCCAGGCGCAAAAGGCCCGTGTTCTCCGCTTTGGCTATGCCTCCAGTGCCTCTTCTGCGTGCATGAGGCAGTGATGAACAGTCCCCCTTTCTTTAGCCTGGGCCTACTCTGGGAATTCCGTCATCCAGTTTCTGAGAATTGGAGACATCTTGGATCTTTACAGGCTGCACTGCTGCCTCTCATTCTTGCTTTTCGTTCTTGCCCTTCCAAGACGGTCCATGTGCCTCCGTGCCAGAAGCGCTGAGGCACCAGCGGCCTCACGGGGCACACGAGAACGTGGCGCAGGCCCCCGCCCAGCTTACAGGAGGTGGTCGCGGTGTGGCGGTGGTGAAGGGCTCACGGGGTGGTCTCCTGCGCGTTCTGTCTTCTCAGGTGAGGCCTTGGGCTCCGGCCTCTAACAGCACAACGAAGGCGGAGAAGGGGATGTCCCCGGCGCCGGGCGGGCCGGCTGCCCCGTGGCCCACACCTGCCGCTCCGGTCGCCGCGGAGGCCGCGCTCTGAAGGACGGCACAAGAAGCCATGCGGTTTCTGCCACTTGTGTGAGCGTTCTGGGCGCGGGTGAAGATCTTCGGGGTCGAAGAGCATCGCTCTCCCCGGCAGCCGGGGCTCGGGGAGGCGTCTCTCTGCCGCACCGCGCCGCTCCCGGCAGGGCGGGCCGAGCAACCCCGGCCAGCGGGCCGCGGCGGGCCTGGACGCGGGCCCGGGGCGGG
>VUYV01000251.1:1137023-1150365 GCA_008711295.1 Anarhynchus alexandrinus
AGCGGCCCTGCCGGCGGCTGGCCCGGGCCCGGCTGCCCGCGGGCGGGATCCCGGCCCCGCCTCGGGGGGTGGCGGCCGCCGATGGCGGTCGGAGCCTCCGAAGGCGCGGGCTGTGCCGTCGGGAGGAGGAAGGAGACGCGGCGTCTCGGCGCGCCGCGGCGGGAGGGGGCGCAGGTCGGGGGGAGCGGGCCGGAGTGGCTCCATGGCGGGTCTCAGGAGCCTGGGTCGGATGGCGTGCTTCCGCGTGCACCGCCTCTGATGTCTCTTATTGATGAAACATGCTTTATTTTTCTTTATATAGTGGTGGCAGACGGTTTGTGGGTTTTTTGGCTAGGTTTGTTTTTTTTTTCCTAGCTTCATTTCCCTGTGTCTGTTTCCTATTTATTTCTTTTGCTTTGACTAATCGCTTCCTAAATACTGTAGAACTCTAACAGACCTAGAGACTTGTTAGAGTAGCAAGTGAGGGTTCCAGATCTCGTCTTTCATGCAATCACTCCTGTTGACTTTCTTAACAGGCATACGGCCTCCTATCGTGAATGGCCCAATGCCAGCGCGGCCACTGGTTGCACTCCTGGATGGACGAGATTGCACTGTGGAGATGCCCATCTTGAAGGATGTTGCTACAGTGGCGTTTTGTGATGCTCAGTCAACTCAGGAAATCCATGAAAAGGTGGGCAAGAAAATGAGCACACATTGAGACACAGAGCTCTGCCTCTTGGAGTAACCAAAGCAGAGATTGATTTGGACTGGTTTTTGTTGTAGGTGCTGAATGAGGCAGTAGGAGCTCTGATGTATCACACCATTACGCTTTCTCGTCAGGATCTGGAGAAATTCAAAGCCCTCAGGGTCATTGTGCGTATTGGCAGTGGCTATGACAATGTTGACATCAAATCTGCTGCAGAATTAGGTACGATGACACCATTAGGGCTCTGTTGCGATCAGAACTGAATGTGAAGTGGAACTCTGCACATGTTTTTCTGTTTTATAGCTGAGTGCATTTAAAACCTTTTATGTAAAAAGAGTTGGAGCTGCTTAGTCTTAGGCATCTTTAGGAAGCCGACCAATATTGGAGCTGGTAGGTGGCTTGAAAGAAAGATTCTCAGTTCTCAGAATGCTCTGCTATAGGTGTCAGTGTCTTTGCTATTGTATGGGATTCAGAAACCTGAATACGGTGTCTAGATAATTTTTGGTGCGGCAGCTTTGGGCTGTTTGTGGGGAAAGAATTGAGCAAACCGATGTCTGAAAGCAGCCTGCAAATGCTGATGCAGGATAAACTCACTGTAAATGCTCGATAAGTGAGTTTTCCTGTTATTTTTTTATGTGCAGGTAGGTTCTGATTCAACTCTTTATTATTGATCCCTTTAGAGCCCTAGGCATGTGAAGTGTCTCTGGATGAGGTGACAAAAAGCTGCTATTTATTAAACGTATGGCAGTGAGAGTTTTGGACCTTTTAGTCTCCTAGGTGAGGTGGATCATCTAAGTACCCTGCCCCTTCTTTTTTGGGTTTGTGTCAGTGGTTTGAAACCTTTCTTAATGTAATGCAGATCAGATTAAGCTGAAATCATATGCAAGTATTTGTATATAAAATTGAAAGAGGCATTACAATTTTCCAGATCTTTAAGAACAGATCAATTGCAAATAAATGAAGGGTGCATTTTTGTCTAATGCTTGAATTAGGTCTAAAGAGGCTTCTCATCTGAATGATTCAGCTGCATAGTCTGAAGAGTTCCTGGCAAGGTCTTTGGCTGTCATCCAACCATTACATTTTTGGGCTGAGTTTGGGACCTAATCTACTCTTAGGGTTCTCTGCTTAAAGTCACCATCCATATCCTTGATTCATTCAGATTCAGCGCTTTCCCTTTCACCCCACTCCACACTCATTAACCCAAGCAGAAATGGGTCAAAGTTCTCTCACCATCAGACTGCTGCTTGCCACTTTTGCTTTGGAGTGACAGTATGATGACCTTTATGCACGGATTTGCTTTTTCATGGACAATTAATGATTATTTTCATGCTTAGCCAGGCCCTTTAATTCATTCTGAGGTAAGATACTGTTCCTTATGTGTTCTGAATCTTCAAATCAGACTAGAGGGCTGTTGTGTGTGTTTGCATTTTCTTACATTTAGGCATAATATTGCATGTAAACAGAAATTTGTGTCTAGCTGTGTAAGAGATGAATGCATGTGGCTTGTCTGAAGTTGAATGAGATGGTAACCAGTGAGATTAAAAGAAGTTAGGTTTCCCTTTCTCCCCTCCTCATGTATCTGAGTTGTCTGTGTGGCACGATGGCATAACTGCAAAGCATTTGATAGAGAAAAGGAGTCAGATATCTGGGATTGTGTGTGGCTGTTGCTCTCCTAGTTCTCTTGGGAGAGCATGATCTAAGTTTAGTCAAATGTCTCCTTTGTAATAGGCTTACAAAAGAGTGATGCATTGCTGAATTTTATGTGCCTTCAACCCTTGCTGAGATTTTCATTCCTAGTTTTTAGATAGGTGGTGGCCTTTTGAGGAGGAGTTGTTTCCTTGGTTTGGCAAGTGGCTAAGGTTACGTTTGTGAAGAGATCATTTGTTCATCTAGTTATTTTTATTTCTTTATTGGTTTGTTGAATGAAGGATAGCAGCAGTGATGTTTGCAGCCCCCCCCAGCATTTTTTTTTTTTTCTTCTTCCATAGACTGCTCAGGAATGAGCAGATTTTGCTGTATTTTTCCATCTTTCCCTTTCCCGACAGTAATTTGTGCTTCCAGGACTTTAACTCTGTTTGCATTAGTAATCTACCTGATAGTTCTAACCATGGGTTTTATGGTCCCTTGTGGTTGTATGTTATTCTAGAGTGGGAGTGTTATGTGTTGTTAATTTTAAGTGTAACTTCAAATGGATTTAGAGAGGCTCCTGTGGCTTCTCTCTGCGTTTAATGAGTTAGTTACTTATTGTTGCTCCTGGGGAAGCTGGTGCTTGCGGTGAGCATCTGGACTGTGAGGCATGAAGGAGCTCAACCATCTGTCTTGATTCTTCTACAGTCTGCCAGTTAATCTGTCAGGAGTATCTCTGGAACGATTGCATCTTTTTGGATGCAGATCTTCTAAAACAGTCACTTTCTTGCATCGCTTGTATGACCCAGTTTTCTCATTTCAGCCTGTTTTTTTTCTGGTGAGTGTGTCAATCAAATAAGGAAAGAATGGTATTTCCTTGGGGTTAAAAAGCTGGCTGGTCGAATCCTTGTTGCTGTAGAATGAGCTTCTGAGGTGAATCCTGTGTTTCTTGGCAGTAGTTCTGGAGCACTGAATTATCTTTCAGTGCTTATGGCTGAAGAGCTCTATGTTGGTTTAGCGTTGTGATGCTAAAAATCTTATATGACCTCTATGGCTTTGTAGGCATTGCAGTTTGCAACATCCCTTCCTCCTCAGTAGAGGAGACTGCTGACTCCACCCTCTGCCACATCTTGAACCTCTATCGCCGTGTTACTTGGCTACATCAGGCTATGCGGGAAGGGAATCGAGCCTCGAGTGTAGAACAGATTCGAGAGGTGGCTGGAGGCGCTGTGCGTATCCGTGGGGAGACTTTGGGCATCATTGGACTCGGTAAGTGATGGGAATTGTTAGATTGAAAAATGAACTCTAAAAGTTTTTGGGAACCTAAGAGTCACAGACTGAAAAAAGTGATAATTTTACAGCTGTTCATTGTGAAGCACACTGACTCATGAGGAATGTTAGTGCCCTATTCTGTGATGCTGGATATCTTCAAGAGTTGGGTGTATGCCATGGGATTGGGGATTTTTTTTTCATATTCAAATGGATAGAAGAATTGGCACATTCAAACAGATCTTCTCAATGACTGTTTCCCTGTGTGCTAGGCTCTGTATCAGTAACAAAGCCACCTGAAAGCTACCAATTCCTTCTCAAGATTCTTGTAATCAGATGATTATTGCCTCTGACTCAGGGTCCAGATTTGGTTTGAAAAACAGCTCCTTCTAGGCTGAGCTCTGGCTATTGCATGGGGAAGGACTAGAATTAGCCACATGGGATCAGCACTGAATATAACCTCCTCTGGATCCCTGTGGCAATACTAGGGGTTTCCAGGGCTGCAGTACCTTGGGCCCTGGCAGTAAACTCCAGTGTAGGCTCCCAGTCTGCCCCAGTATCTTGTCTTTAAAGTTTGTTTTACCTTTCCTTGATGATTGTGGGTTTTCTTTTGTGAAGGCCGAGTTGGACAGGCAGTGGCTCTGCGAGCCAAGTCCTTTGGCTTCAACGTGATTTTCTATGATCCCTATCTGCCGGATGGAGTGGAGCGATCCTTGGGTTTACAACGAGTAGGAACCCTGCAGGATCTACTAATGCACAGCGATTGCATCACATTGCACTGCAGCCTGAATGAACATAACCATCACCTCATCAATGACTTCACTATTAAACAGGTGCAGCAGGAGCTTGATTTCCCCCACAGAGCACTGTGGAAATGAATGCAAACAAAAACTGCTGCTTTCACAGAGGCTGAGAGCGTGTGAATCCTGCTGCCTCTGTCGTGTGCCTCCTGCTGCCTTTGGAGGCTGGGAGCGTGTGGATCCGGGTGCCTGTGCTTTGTGCTGTATAGAGTTTCATGTTAAGAGAAGAATAGGATTGGCTCTTCTTGCCAAGTAATTTCATTTATAAAGAATGTTTTAGGTGATTCAGTAATTTTGCATTACCTTTAAAATGCATAATTGACTCTGCTGGTTAGAGCCAGATGTGGTGTGGCTGGGATTGTGTAAGTTTCTTTACACAGCTCTGCCAAAGCCTCTCTGCCCAAGCCCACTGCAAAGTCAGTCTCGGGCTCTACTCCACTAGACTATGAATGCTTTTCAGTGCTTTCATGAGAGACATCTGGACGTTGTAGTCCGGTTTTGTATAGCTGGATACTTGATTCATGTCCTCTTTCTTTTTTAATGTAGTAGGATGAATATAGAGTGCAGAACGTGAGAGTTCCACTTTTGCCCTTGTTGTCTTGTGGTTTTGTTTGTTCATTTTTAAAGCAATTTCTCAAGCATTGCTTGCAGGCATTTCCCCTGTGGTTAGCTTTGCAGTGAGAGCACTCCTAGTTCGTCCAGGCCTCATCTAATCACTGCAGGCTCCTGCTCATTTCCAGTAGACTTCCCAAAATTCACTTAGCTTCCATGAAAAGTCTCATTCTCAACCCACTTAATATTTTTCTTCTTCCAGATGCGCCAGGGCTGCTTTTTAGTCAACACAGCCCGGGGAGGGCTGGTAGATGAGAAAGCATTAGCGCAAGCCTTGAAAGAGGGGAGAATCAGAGGAACAGCATTGGACGTGCATGAGTCTGAGCCTTTCAGGTAATGTTGCATCTGCATGCCTGCTGCTGTCCTGTGACTCACCTATGCTGGATGATTCTTTTGTTTTTTTGTTATTTGAGTTACAGTGAAACCCCACGAGGACAGATGAGGTTATCGCTTCTGGAGAGAAACCTTTTTTTTTTTTTTTCCCCCCTCTCTTTCCCCTCCCCCACAGCTTTGCTCAGGGGCCCTTAAAAGATGCACCCAATGTGATCTGCACCCCTCACACTGCCTGGTACAGTGAGCAGGCTTCCATTGAATCCAGAGAAGATGCAGCTAAAGAGATCCGCAGAGCCATTACAGGTAATGAGCAAGATTGTGCTCTGCAGCTGCTGCTGAATTAGTATTCTTTTGTTACTTCACTGCAAGGATTGTGCTGATTGTTCTGAAAACTTAGACTTGGTAACTGGTTTCTGGAACTGGAGCGTAAGTTGATAATTGTCTCTTTGCCTTCTGAGAATCTTGTAACTAATGCTGGAGTGGCACTTTCCCTCCCCTGTGAAAGCCTTGTACCTAGTACATCTTCCAAGTCCTTTGCAATAATTCCATTGATGGTTATACTGTACACCTTTTTTCTGGAGTAGTACATATCATCTCTTGGCGAAGGTGAGGCTTGGCAATTGCAGTTTGTGGCCAATAATTTCCACAAGATCACAGAAGTGGGAAGGAAGGATCAGTTTATTGTCTTCTCCAGAGACCAGTTGTTCAGAGGAGAGTCTCCCCTGCCCAGTGTTATCCTGTGGAGGTAGACGGAAAAAGATGTTGCGCGTTTCCTTTCTATTTTCCTTTGTAAATGCTTCGGGGAATGAGCCCCTCTTACTCGTCTCCTGGGTTTTTTTGTCATTCTTTGTGCTCTTGCAGGTCACATACCTGATGCTTTGAGGAACTGTGTTAATAAGGAGTACTTACTGTTAGCAGCTCAGTGGTCCAGTATTGATCCCGCAACTGTCCATCCAGAACTCAACGGAGCTGCGGCTTACAGGTGAGATATGTAGGTTGTCCAAAGTTACCACTTCCAAAGTTACTATCTTCCTACTGAAGTAGGGCAATATCCCTCTTTGGGTTTGAGAACTGCTTGTACCTGCAAGTAGGTATGTTTCTGTTCCCATATACTCTGTATATGAACTGGTTCCAGAAACTTAACAGCAGCACTTCTGAAGCTGTACTAGGATTTAACATTTACGTGGTGATATTTAGTTCCAGCTGCGTACTGGTTAATTTTTCTAAATCCTTGCAAGACCTGCCCAAGAGATATCTTAATATAAGAAAGCCTGCTAAGTGACTGAAAAGAGGTCTGGATCTTAACGTTTAGAAGTTGTGCATACCATTAGGGCTGTATAAACAAAGCACAGTTCTTATCTGTAGCCCAAATATGGACTATAAAGAGACATTGTCCAGTGGATTTGGGCAGTGGCTTAAAGAGGGTGTATTTCAGTTTATTTGTCTATTATAGATCTGCCAAGTGATCTGCCAAGGGCAGGCTGCTTCCCTTCTGCTTTCTCCTATCTGAGAAGAAGGAAATATATTCTCTTCCCTTCTCTGAGAGATCTACAGAGGTTCAGACATTTATGGACAAGGCATAGGGAGGCAGAACGGAAGAGTGGTTCATTAGCAATTAATAAGTATCACTCTCCTGTTTTTCATCTTAGATCTAGCTGTTTTATTAGTTCAGCTCCTTACTTTTTCTACCTTAGAGCCCAGTGAAGGACAACAGGCAGCTTGCACTCCTCCTGCTGAGGGGGAGGAAATTTCCAGCCCTTCAGGGTACCTTCATACAGTGCCTCACACTGTTTTCCACTGGAGATAAACTTTGTACCTGTTTTCCAAATGCTTAGTATGTGACCTGAGACAATCTCTGCCTGTCTGAGAATGGGTGTCGTTTGGTATTAGGATGTAACTGCTACTCTTCAGCTCTGGAGACTTCTCCTCTGTTCTATTTCAGACTATTTATGTTAGAGTGATTTGTATTCAGCAGGTGCTTGAGGGCACAGCTCCTTTCCCCTTGCACAACTCTGTTGGACAAGCTTGTAATTTCTATGTTTCTGTTGGTTTTAGGTTTCCTCCAGGAGTAGTGGGAGTAGCCACGCCTGGGCTACCAGAACCGCCAGTAGTGGAAGGGATTGTAGCTCATGGGATCCCGTCTGTTTCTCACTCAGCACCACGTACCCCTTCCCCAGGAGAGACGAGCAAACTGGATGCAGACAGAGAGATTCCTGCTGACCAATAGCAGCATCTTTCTCTCCTCTCCTCTGGCAGCAGAAAAAAGTAGGAGGATGTCTCCTCCTAGGACCTTCTTAACACCCTACAGAGACTGTTTCCTGTTCATACAGGACGGGAGAATGCATTTCATTACCGGCAAACTTTAGCTCTTGCCTTTATTTTGTAACCCTTTAGTTTTAATCTCTCAATGAATCTTTCTCCTTCTCTGGGGCAGGGCAGCAGTGACCGTGCCTCCCCTCGGAAATACTTGGTTTAACCAATGGTTTTTCCCATGTATCTGCCTCGGTTGTCTGTGACAGGGAAGTGTCCTTGTGCATGTGAAATAGAAGTGGAGCTGCCTGATCAGGGATGGCCTTCAGTGTTCCTAACAGCAGACTTCAGTGCACACTTTTCAGTTGTGACTTGCAGCTTAAATTTAATTTGGCTGAACCTCTCTAAGTGTAGCCATGGGGAATATTAGAAAAATATTAGTGAATTGGAGTTGTGACTATTGTCTTTATTATGCCCTTGGTAGAATGCAGCCGAGGCTTAGCTCTGTGTATTACTTCGCTTGTTTTAATTAAGGTTTCCTGTGAGAACAGACGTAGCGCAGGCATTGCTGGTTCTTGAGCATACAAAGTTTTGTCTATGCAGTACTAGGCCTGATGTTAAAAGTAACAGTCTCAAAGCCAGCCTCGTAAATAACTTGGAAGGGATTAAAATGTCGTCAGATGTGTTCTGGTGGCCATTGTGTTTGTGAGGCTTCAGAACAGTTTGCCCTGGAGTCTGTGTAACTTGGAGAAGGCAAGAGAATGCAGAAATGGGAAAAACTTGCACTGGAAGACAGCAAGTAGCAATAACTTGGCAGCTTCAGTTGCTGGTTCCTCGCACACAGTATGGCCATGTTTATTCACAAGGTATCTATCATGTTAGAATTCTAAACTTTGTGCTACAGTTTTGTGTTTTGGTTTTTTTTGCATAACTGCATCAACTAGAAGTAACATACCAGTGCTAATGACACTTCTCTGTGCTGATGGAGAAGGCAGCTTTTAACAGCTGACCAAATTACTCTACTTTAGCTCTACTAGCGTATACTGCATCTCCAATAGTGTGCAGGGCAAGACAGTAGGTTTTTACGTGATACTTTGTGATACTAAAGGAGAAAGAACACTCTTAGCTTGTCACTGGAAGATAAGGCAGGATTGTTGCTCTCAAGTCTTTTCCCATTTCCCAAATGGTTAAATAAGAATTGCTTCTTTGAGGGGCGTGGAGTCTTCAGCAAAATAGGCTCCACAGGAGAAGATTTTCCATAATTCTAAATCTTCCTTTAATTTCATCTTGTTACACTTTAGTTATAGCCTTTCCATGCACAAGATGTAACAATTCCTGATTGATTTGTTCATGTTGTGTGGGTATATTAAAGTAGGTGCTGTATGGGAGGCATACCCTATGTGTGGGTTTGTCTGCCTCCCTTGATGCTTCTCTCATTTGGGTGCGTGTGACTGGAAGCTGAACAGCTGGGAACAGACTGGAAATACACCTTGAGGTGTGGACAACATCCTCTGTTTAGGCTGTTAACAGCTTGGGAAGCTGAGGAAGGCTTTTGGAGTCACTAAGTTTTCAGATTTTTTCCTGGTTTTAAATTTTTCTCCCATACTGCCTTCATATAATTGCTTACTACTGATATAGTGAAGTGATTCATTCCTTTCTCCTCCAACCCCCACTCTCCCCCCAGCAATTCAAGAAAGGAAAATAGGCAAGAAGTAAACTTCAGGTGTTTTCTTACAGATTTTACACTTTAACTGGTTAGCATTAGCAAGATTATATTGGTTCTCTAGTGCTGAGTGTCTTTTTTTGATAAGGTATTTGTCTCGGTGAAGGTTCTTGGCTTCTGTGTTTTCATGGGTGATGCTGATTCTACTTAAAATTCATATACCTCCTTGGCTGCTCAGGTTTAGCAGATCGGACTGGGACTGGTGGTAGGCACAAGTTACAGGAGAACTTTTTCTGAACAAAAGCCTGGAGCTCAGAAGCACTTTGATTGCAGCTGCATCTAAAATAACCACCAGCACTTTCCTGAGTTCTGTAATCTCTAGGAAACCTAAATTTTACAAGCTACTAGCTCACAAAGCCGTTTCAACAGGCAGATGGGGAAAAGTTTTCAGGGGCTGGCAGCTCGTCTTCTGTCTGTTACTACATTAGGGAAGCAGTCTGTCAGTAACTACTCTTTCCCTGTTTGCTGCTGAGAATTCCTGCCCTGCTTAGAGGTTCTGGTCTGAGATTATTTTGTGGTAAGGGGCTTCTAGTTATGAGCTTTGTGAATACAGAGGATCAGAGTACACTGACCTTGTCTCTTCTAGAGCACAATGCAAGATAGATTTATTTTTTTTAAAAGAGGAAGCTTTTTTTTTCTTCTTAACTGCAAGTATCTCTATAGACCAGTCAAATAACTGAGCAGAGGAAGAGTGGAAAGATCTCATTTGGGGGACACTTGAGTTTCTCAGTTCTTATTTTTGCTGCCTAGATATACTGGTGACTAGTAAGCATAGGTATGAAATAATTGATGTCATAAGAAATATTTCCAGTTATGGGTACAAAGGAGTTGAAGCTGACAGCATTGGTAGTGGCTCTGTTCTATCCAACGCTATGTAGGCTTGTGATTGGGTATGAAGGCAATTTTCCCCTTGAAGAAAGCTACAGCAAAAGATGTTACGGTACAAATGAACAGAACCCTTATCGTGACCTGAAAGAAGGACTCTCTTTGTGCTTATAGGATTACTCTGCTTGTATGCCATTTGTACCTCTGCTTATAGACTGAACCTATTATCATCAGTTGAAGGCTGTTCTGAACAGATAGCTCAAAGAAAAATTGACCAGTACTAAAGTACCCTGTGGTCTTCTCCATCCCCTGAGTGCCAAGTCCTTTGTTAGCACTCTCTCCTGTGTGATACACTGACTTGCAGCTCCCCTTCCCAAGCTTAGCGTAGTATACAGAAGTGGAAGGGTTTTATTTTTTTTTTAATGCCTTCATTCAGAACTAGTGCAGAGCTTTAATCCCAAAGAACAGAAGTCTCCCAGGGTGAGGCAGGAGTGCCCTAGCTGCACTAATCTGCTTACAGGAGGTGCTCACACTGTCCCAAGGTACATTCTGTTTGTCAGGGTCACTGCTGCTGACCAGCTTTTTTATAGAGGACTCAGAGTTTCAGAAATATATTTTTGTAGACAATGACTAAACTGTGAAACATTGAAATAAAGCATGTAAACAAAAAATTACAGCACTGTCCTCTGTACAGATGTCTTTCTCACTTCAGTTCTCTCCTGACTCATTAGAAAATGTTTGATTACTTCTTGGATATATTTTAATAAAGTTCTCCAAAGAACATGGCTGCTGTCTATGGAAGGGGTGGCCTTAGATACAGTATTGAAGGGGAGGGTTGAAAACTTGTACAGGTGAGTGTCTCCATCAGTCCTGCTTTTCTCAAATTAGGTAAATTGGATCTTCCACACAATCACTCCCTGGATCAGCCACTCTGGCAAATGGCTTGCTTTGGATTCTGGAGCACTGATAATCAATCAAGGCTGTAAAGGTGGCAGACTGGAGAAGAAGCCACCTTCAGTGGTTAAGGGATAGCTTTGGATGTAGCCTGGTGGTTACTTATGTGAGTTCTCACAAGTTGAAATTGTGGTAACTGGTTTTGCGGCCTTTTAAGTCTGTAGTTTAAATATACATGTGTAAACAGCAGTAGCTGTCTTCGCCCTATTACAGTAAAATAGTATTTGAAATTAATATACAAAATTAGCCCATGAAACTATTTTCTCTAACATATAATAAAAGTCAGTGCAACAGAATTAGCATAGAAAAGTGGTTAGGTACTTCATAAATTGAAGTTAATTCATGTTTTATGGCCTACACTCCCTGTGTTGATGATTAATGAAAGTTGGGAACCTCTTCCTATTCTTGGTGAGTTATTTGTCTAGCTGGTGCTACACGCCTTTGCAATATCCAGCACCATGCTCGGGAGATGCAATACGGGAAATGCTGGCCTGCTTTATCATGGCAATTTCAGTCTTGGAGCTGGTGGAATGGGAAGGGGATATAGGACCACTTGGAATCTTCCACGTGGTGGTACTATTTCTAATACATAGCTAATGATCTTATTGTTTCAGTAAAGAAACTTAAGGCATGAGGGCAAAGCCTGGTCTTCAAAGAACGTAGTGCTGATAGTGGATTTACTATAGCAATCACAGATGCAAGACACAAAGACTCTGCTACTCTTCAGTAATGTTTAATGTAGGTATTGGCTCCTGTACTTTTTTTTTTTTTAAAAGAAAAAACATGCAGATGCTGTACAGCAGAGGATAGAGCAGAGTCCTGATGTTGGTGCTTAAGTTCTATGTTGTTCAAAATACTAAAGGCAGATCCTTTCGAAACTTCTCTTGATGTGATAATCTGTTCACTGTTTTATCTGCATGCTGCATCAGGACTAAAATCACACCACAGAATACAGATAATGGGATGAAATGATGAAATACACTTCTGAGGACAATCACATTGTACAAACTGGTACTGGGCATCGCCTTACCTATTTCCCAGTACAGTAAATCGCATCCTCTAACCAGAAAGTAACAAAGATGACGTGTCAGCTACTTAAAACAACTTGGTCCAATAATTTTGAATAAATGAACATGAAAGCAAGCGATTTGCCCCTGCTGCTGCTAATTCAGTGTCAAATGTGACTCTCCTAGAGTAAGGAAACAGTGCATGCACAAGAAAACAACTTATTTCCACAAGAATATCATTGTTCTGGTACAGAGTATAGCATCTGCTCCTCATTCCAGTTTCTGTCAGTGCTACTGTGTCTTTTCTGCACAAGCAGAAAGAGATGTAAAATGGCCTGTCATTTCTCTAACTGTAGGATTCTGAAGTATTTTGTGGTTGTTCAACCACGAGCAGGTTTAGGGCGTTGCAATATTCTACATGAGAATTGTTCAAATGTATCAGCTAATCATGACAGGTGGATACCATTAACAATGATTTCGTATCTTCATCAACTTCTAAATAAATGCCTTTTCAAAATCTGCCTCACTGAAAAGCAAAGCACCTCGACCTGCGGTGCACTGCTGTCACCCTGGGACCGACAGCGTTTACTCACGCCAATCTGAAACATTCCAAACCGCAACCCAGATCCCGCCTCTCAAGTTGTTATTATACTGGTTTTGTGTGTGTTTACCTCGAAATTTAGGTTAAAAGATCCTCAATTTCTGTGATAATTTCAGATTTTGAACGTGGCGTTAACGAGAGGCCCTGCCGCGGGAAGGCCGCCCGCTGACCGGCTCCGCCGCCCCGCCGCGGGGCCTGTTCCTCCCGGCGGCCCCTCAGCTGCGCGACCGCTCCGCTTCCCGCCGCCGCCGCCGCCCCTCACGGCTCCCGGCGGCCGCCGGGCGCGGGGCATTGTGGGGCAGAGGAAGGGGGGGGGACTGCGCGAGCGAGGTGCATGCCGGGATCGGGGCGGGCGGCGCTCGGAGGCCCAGCGCGGGGCAGTCGCTTGCTCGGTGTCTCGGGGCGTCGGCGGCGACCGGTGGGCTCGGGCCGGCGGCGGAGGCGGCTCCTGCCCGTCGGGGATGGCGGACGCGGCGGCCTCCCCCGTGGGGAAGCGGCTCCTGCTGCTGCTGGCGGCGGGGCCGGGCGAGGGCGAGGCGGTGGGGCCGGAGACGGGGCCTGCGCTGCCCTCCCGGGGCTGGGGGAGCGGCACGGTGCGGGCCATGAGCGGAGCCGTGCCCCAGGACCTGGCGGTGAGGCCCCGGCGGCGGGGTCGGG
>VUYV01000251.1:1150434-1219112 GCA_008711295.1 Anarhynchus alexandrinus
CCGGCCTGCGGCGGCGGAGCGGCCCTGCCGGGGCACGGGCCGCCTCGGGGCGGGGAGCGGCCGCGGGTGCGGCGGTTGGGAGCGACCTGCCTGTGGGACAAACGCGCCCGGGACGTTTCTGCTGTCGGATGCTGATGGGTCTGTGTGTAACTGTGGGGGGTTGGGGGGTTGCGGGGGGGCGTTAAGTGTCCTTGATTAGCCCAAATGATGGCTCGCGTCTGAAGGTGTAATTTGGAGCGGCGTTGATCGATTTCATTCTGTCTTCGATTTGGTTTTCAGCTGTAGGAATTTGTGCTTCCTGTAATGTGTTCAAACACTCCTCAGCATTTGTTTGGTTTATTTCTAGTATAGCTTAGTGAGTCGCTTGGGTGGAGATCTTAAAAAGAACTCCTAAAAGATATTCAGCTGTTTCTCTTTGCGTGGGTCAGTTCTGCAGGTGCTCGCTGTCAGTGATGGCACGCTTTGGAGATCTGATGGCGTGCTCCTGAGGATAGTGGCGGTTAACATGACCTCTGTTAGGGGGAGTGAGGTTCTGTGTTTGTGAATGAAGAGTTTTGTTAGTTTTCTTTATGATTAGCTGTTTAAAAATTTGCTGTTGTTAGTATAAGTTCTTTGGGCTTCTTTGCAGAATTCCAGCTTTGGGAGGTTTCCTTGGCTCCCTACAACCATGCTGCTTTCTTTGGCCTTGTTTTAGAACTGCGACTGGAGCTATCAGTAGGAAGCAGTATGCTGGTTTTAGCTTTGTAAACCTGGGTGGCCTGGCATCCTGTGTCTGCGGTTGAGAGCTGTGGTGATGCACTCTAGCTGCTCCCTCATTCATTTAAGGAGAAGGGGAAAAAAAAGCATGCGGAAATGGAATCTTCAAAAGGAAAATGGGACAAATGTTTGAGACTCTATTGTAATGTGGAAACGTATTGGGGCTAACTAAGAGCTGGTCTGAAGAACTACTGTTGTAGCAGACTGCATTTCATCATAGAATCATAGAATGGTTTAGGTTGGAAAGGACCTTGAAGATCATCGAGTTCCAACCCCCCTGCCATAGGCAGGGACACCCCCCACCAGACCAGGTTGCCCAAGGCCACGTCCAGCCTGGCCTTGAACACCTCCAGGGATGGGGCCTCAACAACCTCTCTGGGCAACCTGTGCCAGTGTCTTACCAACCTCAAAGTGAAAAACTTCCTAATGTTCAATCTAAACCTACCCTCTTCCAGTTTGAAGCCATTCCCCCTCGTCCTATCTCTACAGGCCCCAGTAAAAAGTCCTTCCCCAGCTCTCCTGTAGGCCCCCTTTAGATACTAGATACATTTGACATGTATCATCAGTGCTTTTGCATTGTGGAATCATCCATCCTAAATATGAGTACGATGTAATGAATTTTTGGTGTGCCTGATCTTAGTACTGTTCTGGTGGAAAGACTGGTGGAGTGTTGCGCTTTTTTTTTTTTTTTTTGGAATGTGTGTGGGTCTCTGTCCAATAAAAGCTAGTCACTTGTTTCCTGGTTAGTCATTGCTGTCCAACCATGTGACATGTGTTAGACTACCCTAACAAAGTGAAAATCAACTTCTGTGCTTGATAGCATGGGAAGAATAGGATTTTTTTGGTGTGTGAATTCATTACCTTCCTTCAGCACTGCAATTCTGGCCCCAGTTCCTGTCATCTTATCACAGTATCAGTGATGCAGCTGTCTCTAAACAGTATATTCTCCAAATCTGTACAAGAATTCTTAAATGTGAACTGTGTAAAATACTCAAGGCAGATTTTTCAGGGTTCTGTAATGTGGAATATTTAGTGCTACCATGGAACCTTCCATGCATAATGAACACTGCTTTGACAATGATAACGATGTATCAGAAAAATAAGTCTTCTTTTAAATCTCATTCTGCTAGAAGTGACGAGTTGGCACCAAGCAGTCAACTACAGTTTAGGAAATACTCATCTGAGGTAAAGTAATAATGTGAACTAGGTCTGAAAAAGGCTAGAAAAGAAAAATTCTACTCTGAGTTACTAAGTCTGTGGTTTCTTGTGGTAGCCTGCAAGGATGGTTTCACTTAGTAGCCTGTAGGCTGACGTTGGGTTTTTGGAAATACAACACTGCAAGTCTGCCTTTCCAAGGCAGGAAACTTAGGAACAGACAAGAATTGTAGAACTTAAATCGTTTCAGAAAGCAACTGAAATAGCTTGCCTTCCTTCCCCCCCCCCCCCCCCCCCCCNAATTTTAGGAAACTATTACTTTTTATGGTGGGGTAAAGCCTCTGAAAAGGTTTTGCTTTTTTTTCCCCAGTGTAAATTTGGTTATAGAGAGTAGCTCCTAAATTTTCTTACTTTCATAAGATATGGAATAATCTAATTATGGTTAGTCCACAAAAAATACATATAATGTCCTAGTTGTGCCATCTTCAGATCACCCAGAAGAAATCCTGAAGAAAAACTGTGCTGCTATTAGAAAACAGCTTTGCCTCTTCTAACTGAAGCAGATCTTACCCTTTTTCTCAAAATGTCTGTTAGGACAGAATCATAAAAGACCTGTCAAGCTTTAGCTCAGTATTGTCCTGATATCATAAAAGGACGTGTTATGTGTTAATGGCAAAATAGCTCACTGTGTCATATGCTGGACAGTACTGCTTTTCCCTGTGTGGAAAACAAGCGTGTGAGGTGACTATTTTAATGCACAGACAAGTTACACAAATACCGAGGAAGTTAGGAGACCTAGGACATTAGGTGTTTTATAGAATCATAGAATTGTTGATGTTGGAAGGGACCTTTAAGATCATCAAGTCCAACCATTAACCTAACCTGACACAACCACTTCTAAACCATGTCCCCAAGTACCACGTCTACCCTTTTTTTTAAGCACTTCCAGGGATGGCGACTCCACCCCCTCCCTGGGCAGCCTATTCCAATTTTATTCCTGGGGATTATGGGAATGCCCACTTTGAATGTTCACTGTGCCTACATGGTGTCCATGTAGTGTTTCTGATATTTTAGTAAGTGTCACGCTATGGAACACATGCTGTGCTGACCTGCACGTGTGCAGTAATTTCAATAAGTTTTGAACCTATCAGACTTGCACAAAATAAATATGTTTGGGGGAGCCTACATAGAAATATGGAAGCCCTAGATTGAGAATGTAAGCTTCTAAGACAGAGAAATGCTGCCTTTAATACAGCAGTCAGAGTATTTTGCATTTGTGTCAATGAAAGAACAGCTGTACCAGACAAGATCAGAGGCCCACCTAGTCCCCCCCTCTGCCCTGTCCTCTCTTGCGCTGGTCAGACGTGGATGTCCCTACGCAGCTGTGGAAGGAATCAAAATTGTTAAGCCTTCCAGCAATAGGCTGCCAGGTGGGAGTTCTCCGAAATGATGCTTAGCTGTAAAACCACGCACATCATGACTGCTATATATTTGCGTCAGTGAAGAGCTGTAAGTTTTTGTTCATCTGATAGTGGATGCTCTGTAGAGATCATTGACTTGTAAATATTGGACGGACTTTGGAGGGTCGGTCCCTTCCTCCTTCTGCATGGTGTTTGTTGCAGTAGAATCAAAGATTTCATATTCCCTAGTTCAGACCTAGTGAACCATGGTTATCTGACTTCGGAAAATTGCTGCTCGAATAGGCTTACTGCTTAAAATGTATATTCAAGGAATCTTTTACTAGAGTTAACTCATCTTCTTTATATTTAGTGGTAATTGCATGTACTAGCTTTATTTATACTGATATAAGCAATATGAAAAATTGTGTTCTTGCATGTTAAATTCATAGGAGTATTCAGATCCAGGTTTTGCACGCGAAAGCTGGAAGGTTACTGTGAAGTGACAAAGTCTGTCTGCAGGAAGCTCCTTGGAAGTGTTTGCGTTTGCAGAGCAAACTGTTTGCCTTTGAAGAAGTTGAATGTTCCAATTACAGGCAGAAGAGATTTAGAGATTTCATCAAAATTATTTGTTTTGACCTTTTTTCAATATTGTTTTGTAGTGTTGAAGTGTAACGACAGAAACAGGAAAAAAACCTAGAAAAATAAAATGTACTTTGGCAAGACCTTAATTATTTTTTTCCCATCATTGTCAAAACACAGCATATTTTTCCTTTGGCAGTTTATTTTCTTGGGTGGACAGTGTTGACATGGTATGTACAGGGCTTGCTTTTTACCAAATAAAATGCCATAAGCTGGGAAAGTAGAAACCGTATGTTTTACGGTCCATTTGGTGAATATACAGTCACTTCATTTAGCTGAATTTTTAGTTATGGCTACAGAAAGCAGTAGACCATTAAGAGCGGTGCAAACAGGGTAAAATTTAGCTAGTTGAATACTAGTACATAATTTAGGTCCCTGTCTTGACACGTTTGTTGGTATGTTTTTCTCTAAGGTGGTTGTATGTGTCACACTTCAGATAGAACCAGAATACTGAATCTTTGTAACGACAGTAGTTCAGCACTGTAACTGGTAAGGTTTTTAAACTACAGGTTGGCAGCTGGGAGTCATTCAGATGGTGGCAGAAAGTCAGGTTTCTGCAATATCCGTGCTCAGATGTTTTCTTGGTTTTCGTTGGAGGTATCAGTGGAGATACTAGAAGTTTGAAAGGTGTCTTTTGTTTATTTATGTTTCTAGGTGTGACTGCAGGGCCCTGCCTGATGCAGGGATTCCTGTGGAATACCAGCAGTTGCATACTTTTTTCTGTCAGGTTTCAAATGGAAGACTGATTATTTCATAGGAGGTGAAAACACAGGGACTTGGGGATATGGAGCAACTCCTATTTGAAATGCAAGTGATTATGACAAAGTTGCTTGGGGTTTTTGTCTTGAGTTACTACTGTGTTACATCTCTTTGCTTTGATGGCAGTCCATTTCCTAAACATTTTGGATGAAAAAAGTAGGCCTGTGTTTTAACCGAGCAGCTGCTTCAAGAAACCTGTTTTGTAGTTTTAACTTCTTAAGGAACGAGGCATTCATTTTTTTTTTTTCCTGTAGGAAAACAATCTTCTGCATGTAGTTTGTATATACATATTCCTCAGGCAAGTTCTGTGTGCCAAGTAGCTATTTTCTTTTGGCTGATCTTGTTCTGTGCTTCAGTGCATTCCTTGGTTGTTAGTTAGACTGACCATTCTTTTCTCCTTCAAGATCTGTCTTGTGATTGTTCACATTTTTAGGGTTTTTCCATTTTGACTTCTCTGTGTTGCCACGTGCTTGAGGTTTTTACAGAGCTCTGACTTTTTAAATCAACTTCCAAGCTGATGGTGGCTTCAAAAATATTTCTGTATAGCCACATCATGTTCTTATAGAAACATTTGGAGAAATGTCTTTCTAAGAAGACTTAGCCAGTGTAATGAAAGTTTGTGTATCATGTTTGCGTTTGGTTGTTGAATAGCTTTTTAATGTGCTCGTAAAATACTTTTGCTCATAGAGTAACTTCTCTCCATAGTGTCAGAGTGCTCTCAAAGTAGTCTTAATGCTTCCCATTTCAACTGCTTATTGCAGAACCAAAACAAAACTCGGGTTTACCTCCACGTAGTTATTGTCCTGAGGTCACTGTGATTATGACTCCAGTTACTTGCCCAATGCTACATGCTTTCCCTGGGAAGCCACCGGTGTCTGCATCTAATAATTTGTGCTACCTCTTTTTTATTAGATACTCTATCTATTCAAGGCATCCAACTTTTCAGTCAGTGGCAGATTTGTTTTCTTCTGTAGTTTCTAAGTATGTTTTATTTTGAAACTGTTCTTATTGCAAGCTTATGTGTAGTTGGAAAAAATCTTAAGACTTCTGTCTTGTTATCATTGATTAACTAACTGATCATGCCCTTCTGAGGTAGTGCTGCTTGGTAGCGACTGCCTTGTTGCCTGTACTCGCTGCTGGGGGTCATAGAATCATAGAATGGTTTAAGTTGGAAGGGACCTTAAAGATCACCTAGTTCCAACCCCTCTGCCATGGGCAAGGACACTCCTAAAAAGGAGTCCCTTTTTAGTATCCCACCTACACTAGATGGTGGTGCGCCGTTTGCAAAACACAAAGGAAGATGGGGAGGTTTTCTTGTATAGTCAAGTTTTCTGTGTTGTTTTTGAATGAGTAGCAGACCTTTTGCCATCATTCTGAATTTCCTCCAAAAATCCATGGGTTTATGTATGTCCACCTTGTTCATTTTGACATTAGTAACTATATTCAGACATGAGTTTCACTTATCAGAGTTGCTTATTATGCTAAATGACATTGAGGTGGGTGATTTTATAGAGAGAAGCTGACAGTTTCTCAGACATCCAAAGAACAGCACGATTTTCTACTTAAGAATGACAGCTTTGGTTTCTTATTTTCAGATTGTTAAGAATGTGGCATTAACTTCCAGGTTAACTTTTCTTTGAGATTGGGTTTCTTTTAACTATAGCCATGTGGTCTGTCATCTAATAACTTAAAATAAATTTATTCCTTTATCCAATTTTATCTATAAAACTCAGCAAAAATGAGATGTACTACTACTTTATCGCTAATGTTTTTTCAAGGAAGATGCCAAACTTGGAAAGCAAAGGAAAAAGATTGAGGCAGACCAGAATTAGCAGTTGAAATTGCAAATTTTCAGAGGCTGTGACTGTAAGAACTTCCAAAAGCTCCTCGGGTTCTTCTCTGGGTCTGCATAAGGTGCAGTTAGACTTGAAGCCAGGAATGTGTCTCAAGTAATTTGATACTTTTTGTGCCAGCTTTATCAGTGACATTATAATTATTTTGCAATAATAATTTTACTGCTCCAATACTTGCCATTTTAAAACTAATAATTTTCATCCTGCTTTTACCATTCCCCTTAGACTTCTGTGAATCCCAGCCTTCTTCGTTTTTAGTGTAGTGCCATTTAACGCTTTGGATACTCAAGTTCAGGTTAGATACAGTAAGCGAAAATCCCTCATATCATATGTAAGATATGTACTTAAAACTTTCTTTCACTTTTAACTCCTTCCATTTATTGCCATTCTTTTTTTTTGCAGCCCTCTCCCCCACCCCTCACCTGAAACTTACTCTAATATTTGGCAAACTACTGGTATTGCCTCAATAGTTATCAGGTTTTCTTTCTTACTTTTAAATACAAGTGTTGTATTTGCTGCTTGCCAAATACAGGTACGAATTTTAAATTGTTTAAAAAGTCTGGGTATCAAACCTGCAATTTAAGGTGTTGCTTTTCCTTCAGAGTTCTGAACTGGAGGTTCTCATCCTTTTCTTGCTGATAATTGCATTGTAGAATACTTGGGATTAGGAACAGCCTACTTGGATTTCTAGGTGATTTGTTTTATGAAACAAGATATCAAAAAAACAGTAGTCAAAAAAGATTGTCTTGCTATTATTACATTGAAGGGGTTTTTTAATGACACTTTGATTGGGATGCAGGCACACATCAGGTAAAGATGCATTTTAGAAGAAATAGCAACAAAAAGCACAGTATTTGACAAAAATATGTACATGTTACCAAAAAAATTTATTCTATGAAACTCACGCTTTCCAATAGCTCAAGTATTTCAAGTTACTAATAGCAGAGAAAATTCAGAACTGTTAATTTTAGTATAAATTAAGGAAAAAAGGTGTTACTTTTGAAGGATAGGCCTGGGGAGTGGTGAAAGAGTTCTTAGTGTACAAAATGGGCTGGTGCTGCTTCAAAAGGCAGTCTGTCTCTGGCTGTGCAGCAAGGAGGTCTCTGATGGCAGGAAGTTTCTGTAGGAATGCAAACATTTTCCGAAATAAATTCGTCTTAAAAAGCAAAGCATAGTGATTAGCATATTTGGCTCTTCCTGGTGTAAAATACACCACAATTACTGGATTCATTTCAGAGTGTGAGGGATGTTACATAAATGGCTTGAGATACCGTGTGCATAAAGTGGTACTGTGTCTAACGTGCGTGGCGTTGGAGTTCCTGATTCGGTTGGTTTGATAGACTCATGTTGACCATGCAGCCACAGGGCTACGAGGTTGCTGTTAGATCCTAAATTTGGCTTGGATAGTGTTTGTTATCCAAGAGAGATAGCTGGCATCGTCATTTTCTTGTTTGGAGTAAACCAAAACTGTCCAGATCTGCTCATATCTGGAAGCGTTCAGCTGCTTGACAGTTGTCACGAGTCTTACTGGCTGAAGTGGAAAAAAGCACTGCGGCACGGGGGAGAGAGAATGGTCCAGTAGTTTATGTTCCTGCTGTTAATGTGTAAGAAAAAACCTGTCGATGAAGACTTCAGTGGAAGAGTTTGGTCTGATGTTATTAAGTCAATGTAGTAGATAGCTACTATAAAAAAAAGAAGTAATTAATTGCCCTTCCTATCTGTTGTGCGGGTTGCTTTATTGGACCCTTAAGCAAACAGCATGGAGGAAGATTGCAGGTAATTAACCGTTCCTTGTGTGTGTTTAGTTTCTGGGCCACGTTTCCTAAATGTACACCCCATGGAATGGGCTGGGTTGCTCCTTCAAGGGCAGACGGTGGGACTGTGCTGTGACAGTGGTGAGGCAATGTCCTGGCGCTTTCAGTAACAGCAAGTGATTTGATCTTTATCTAAGCTGATCGAAGGGGTTTTACCCATCTAAATTTCTAAAGCACGTTAACTACATAAACTGACTACAAAGAACCTCCAGCATTTTCTCAAAGTGCTGTTTTGAAAGTAACATCTTAAAGATACTTTGCATACAGAATTACAAATGCACATGTTTGTTACTTGCTGTGTATCAGGAGAATGAAGCACTGTGCTACTTGGACACTTTTAAAATTTTGAAATTTGGACAACTACTTTGCTTCGACTAATGATGCAGTTTGCGTGGTGGCTAAATCTCACAGGGAGGGGCAGAAGTACGGAGGCCACCCTCAGTCTGCCTTTTGTATTCGGATTAGATTAAGTCTAATCCAAGTCTTTGGAGTTCCAGGCTCAATGCAAATCTGCTCGTACTTCCCTTTGTGTTGTAAACAAAATTGGACATCGGTTTTGAGTAGTGTCTTGTTGCAAGGATGAGGTAGTGTGGATTGAGGCCAAACCGGATTGCTGTCACATTCATACCTGTGGTAATTAAGGCTGTGGACTGTCTGTCGCAGCGGTGCTGGCTGTGCAGGGCTCTGAGCGTGGCTCGTTTTCGTTACAGCAGGAGCGTGGCAGTTGCAGTGTGCTCTGAAACGACTGGACTGGCGCTGGTACAGCATGGGGGAGGGCCTCTCCCATGAGACTTCTTACCTTGGGTTTTGTGGTTTGTGTGTAGTTTCCAGCACTGATTTTGAGCTGTGATATTCACATTACTTGATGCTTTCCTCCATATGTGTGGCCAGTGTTAGGGTCAGTAGTGATGCGCAAGCTGGAAATGCTATAATACTGAAAGAAACGGGATACTGACAGAGTACTGTGGTAGACTCAGTTTTGGCACTTTGTCATTCTTTCTTTCCTACCTACTTACCCCAACTCATCTAAATACATACCTTTTTGAGCCGCTGTGGTGGGTTGACCCCAGCTGGACACCACGTGTCCACCAAAGCCGCTCTGTCACTCCCCTCCTCAGCTGGATGTGGGAGAGAAAAGAGAACTAACGGCTCGTGGGTCAAGATAAGGACAGGGAGATCACTCAGCAATTACTGGCATGGGCAAAACAGGCTCGACCTGTGGAAAATTAATTTAATTTATTACCAATCCAATCAGAGTAGGGTAATGAGAAATAAAACCTAGATCTTAAAACACCTTCCCCCTACCCCTCCCTTCTTCACGGGCTCAACTTCACTCCCAATTTCTCTACCTCCTGCCCAAGCTGCGCTGGGGGATAGGGAATGGGCATTGTGGTCAGTCCATCACACGTTTTCTCTGCTGCTCCTTCTTCCTTGGGGGAGGACTCCTCATGCTCTTCCCTGCTCCAGCATGGGCTCTCCATGGGGTCACAGCCTCCTTTGGGCATCCACCTGCCCTGGCATGGAGTCCTCCACAAGCTGCAGGTGGATATCTGCTCCACTGTGGACCTCCATGGGCTGCAAGGGGGGCAGCCTGCCTCACCATGGTCTTCACCACGGGCTGCAGGGGAATCTCTGCTCTGGCGCCTGGAGCACCTCCTCCCTTCCTTCTCCACTGACCTTGGTTTTCTATGTAGTTGTTTCTCTCGCTCCTCTCTTCTGGTTGCTGCCACACAGTTGTTTTTTTCCCTTCTTAACTATATCATCCCCGAGGCACTACCACCATCGCCGATGGGCCCGGCCTTGGGCAGCGGCATGTCCCTCTTGGAGCCAGCTGGAATGGGCTCTATTGGACACGGGGGAAGCTTCTGGCATCTCCTCACAGAATTCCCCCCTGTAGCCCCTCTGCTACCAAAACCTGGTCATGCAAACCCAGTACAGCCACATAAAGAGGTACCAGAAGACCAGTTTTTTCAGGAATGGTTTTCTCTACTGTTTTTCTGAAATGTGTTTTGTGCGTTTTTTGTTTATTTCTTTTTTTTTTTTTTTTTTTCTTTTAAAGAGCTTATTATACCAGGTCCTGCCTGGAGCTGTCTGGGGTTTTAGGATCATTACAGAATTTAACTATGGTGTTCTTGTTTTGCAGTTGCTCCTGATTCCCCCTATAATTCTCTTGCTTACTAATCTTGAAATGTTTCTTTTACCACCTTTGTTAAACGAAAGTTAAAAAAAAAAACCCAACCCAGAAAGGAAACTTTGTCATCGTTGTGGTGTCAAATCAACAAAGTTAACAAACTCCTATTTTTCAGATATACCATATTTGGCTACTTTAAGATCTAAATCTTAGTGTAGAGCTTGCTACATATTACTGTGGTGTCAGTCAAATGTAATAATCATAATGCCAGCCAAGAGACATTTAAATTCTAGGAAGCTGTTTTGATTCAGAAGTTGTTTGAAATGGCTATACAACTAGTTATTTCTGTGTTGGCCCCAACAACGTGCTTGTATAAAGAGTGTTCCAGAAAGCTGCCCAACGTTGATTTCGTTCTCCATGTCATATTGTGCTCTGTCACTTTTTACTCTTATCCATGTAAGTGATCACTTTTGAATAATAATGACACCCTCCATCTCTCTTTGTCATCGTTCCCTCCTGTTACGTCAAACCTTCATTAATTCTACCAGTGCCATGTTTCTGTAGCCTCTTTTTTCCACCCCCACTCTACAGAGGTCTTCCCAGTGTCCCTGCGTATTCTCTTCATTGCTTCTGTTCTTGCAGTCTGTCATTCAAGAACATTTTCTTACCCCCGTGTTTCTAGTTGAATCTTAATCCCAATATTGTCTCATCTCTACAGCAGACAGCTTAAATAGGATTATTTATTCTCTTTTTGGCAGGCCTTTCATGAAGGATGTGTTATTCATTCCCCTTTCAGTCATCTTTTTTTTCTTGATAAAGCAGCCTAATTTGACCACTCCAAAGTTAGCATTTTCTAGACCTTTGGGCATTCTTGTTTGCTTTCTTCTGCTCTCTCCTGTTGTTGTGACCCAAACTGGTCATAAGTGTTTTAGCAGAGGTGTTAACTGAGGCTGAGTAGAGAGATGGTCCCTTCAGGTGTGTTGTGCACTACACACCTGTTTATGGATGTGCCTGTCCTCTTTTGAAACAGCACGAGGTCCCTGAACGTATACCACCTCATGGTGCATTATCATCTGCTCACTTTTTTTTTCTATAAAGCTGATACTTGTCCTGTCACTGTAGTTTCTGCCTTCGTTTGGAACCTTGCGCTTAAGTTTTGTGATTGTGTTGTGCTCTGATCTGAGGTGGTTTCTCAAGTTTGCCAAGATAATGTTGAATTCTGTCTTCAAGTGTGCTTGCAGAGCTTTCCAGCACATGATCTTTCTGCTGAACTGTGGAACGCTGGTGTCAGTGGCAACCTCCAATGACCGTTCTCAAACACTTTCCTTTTTGGAGCTAGAACAGAGTCCTATCAAGACCCTCAGTCAAATGCTTCCATTTTGTCAGAGAACAGTTGATTTTTGTGCTCAGCATATAGGCTGCCTTTTCCTGGTGTGAAATGTTACAGAACAGTGTGCCAAAGCCTATATTCAGGGTGTGAGACCTGTATTTCTCTGCTTGGAAGACCTGGTAATGTTTCTTCAAGCAGAGAAAGACAGAGCCTTTAAGTATCTAATCTGTATCTACCCGTGAATGTTTTTAGGTAAGTTTTATATGGGAAAGTTACTGCTCGCTCTTTGTAGTAATGGAGTAGCAAAGCTTTTTCCTATTTTTCTGGGGAAGCTTCAATAGTAAAGGAAGGCAAAATTGTTATTTATGTTGTATGCAACTGAAGATTATAAAAACTTTATTTTGCCAAAAAGGTGTTAATTTGAAAAAGAAAGTGAATCGCTCACATCTGTTGAACGTTCCAGATGCATTGCTTCTCAGGATGCAGTGCTTTGTTCTGAGTACACATCCAACATCTTACAAGAAAGAAATGGGCTACTAATTCCTGACTGGCAGTTCTGAAAATGTATTTTGTGATACCATCAGCATGATACCAGAAAAAGTGAGGTAGGACCATACTGTCGTCCTTGTTGTTTCCTCTGGAAATTTTTAAATAGGCTGCCAGCTTTATCATTGGTAATGTGTTTCTGGGTCATCAGTGCATCAGAGCTAAGTAACATTGGACCAAATACCAACATCTGTTGAAATTAATGTGAAATACTCCTTTTTGGAGTTTGAGATCCACTAGGCTCACAGTTCTTGTGTTTAGCTCCTACTTTTGTGTGTATTTAGTACAGCGTGACAGTAATATTTTACAGAAGTAAAAAAAATAAGAAAAGCCTGATTATTCAACAAAATAATAATTTTGTCAAATCAGATTTGAGATAAACCTGTCATTTTTATAGTTTTGTTTTCATTTTCATGCTGTCCTCTCTATTTTGGCCAGAACTGCACTGAGGCTAATAATCAGATGAATTCTTTGTCCTTCTTTATGACTGGCTCCTTAACTGTTGAAATTGCTGAAGGGTTTCTTAAAAAGTCTAAAGTATATGAAGGCAGGTATTTTATTAAGCTCTTGCAAAAAAAAAAAAAAGTTACTGTTACCCAGAACCCATTGATTCGTAAACGTGTTCATCTTTATTAGAAATTGTTAAGTGCTCTGGTAGATTACTGTGCACGTTAAGTGTTGACTCACGTGATACTGATGCTCATCTTCAGTAACACTTACGATAAATATTTGTGGCCGTTTATTAGCAGCTTGCTACCCCACAAGGTAATGGCTTTAGTAGGGTTATGATTTCTCTAGCTGCTGCTGTTTTAATACTGTTTCTGGCCTAGATCCTGTCAAAAGCTTTTTTGATTGTTTTCCTTAATTATCATTATGCGTTGCAAGCGTAGGAAAGTGCCAAGAGAATATAAAAACTATGTATATTTTCTAATTTTAGTAATATATTTAGTGTCTTTACTAAATATATAGTGGCTTAATTAGTATCAGCCTTTAAGCATAATTGTTTTGTCTAAGAACTGTGGTTTCTTGGTTACGTGATGAAATCTACTTTTTGTCTGGCTCGATACATATTATTTCAGGGGAAGACTTTTCTCCGTAGTTGTTTTTTCTTAATTTTCCTGACTTTGGGATTCAGCTGCAGTAAAACACCTAGTGTGTGTATATATATATTTCAGATTGGATCTTTTTGCCGTTGCTTATAAGAAATAGTTTGAAGTGCAATTACTGGATTGGAAGCTAAAAGTTTTCTAAGCATCGATGTGTACATCATCTTTGTCTCACCTAATGGTTTCTAAAATAATACTTTGATTTCATTAGAAAACTATTAGAAAACTACTGTAGTTTAATTTTTTTAATCTCATTTAATGGTGGTACTAGCTGCATGAGATCTCGAATATGTCTCCCAAGTTGAAATCTCAGTATCTACCTTCCCTTCTTTCCTCTCCCACCTGTTGACAATGTAGTTCTTTCTACATCATGAGTAGGAAGTCATGGACCAACTTGTTACCCAGTTTTACTTGGTAGTCTGCAACAGATTCCTACCAGTGCCTCCTTTCTGGGCATAAGTACTATTATTCCAATTTACAGATGGGGAAACTCAGCCAGTGAGACTAAGTGGCTTGACCAAGGTCATGCAGGAAGCCTCTGATGAAGCAGGGAATTGAACCTGGGTCTCTGGCTACTCTCTAGCAACTGATGGACCATCCTTCCTTGCAAACTAGGTAAAATTTATTTTAAGGGATATTTTTGAACTTGGATTTTTTGCCATCTCCTGCTTTTTATAATATATGAAACCCTAAAATGTAATGATTTTATGTTTTTCATAGATGGCATCTACATTAGACCTTTGTGCAAATTCTGATGCAATAAGCTGCGGTATTTTTTCTATTACAGATCATGTTTAGAGCCTGTGTGTCACGTAATGAAAAAGACCGATATATCTGTCTTACTTACACTATGGTCTTCCTGTTGTTGCTGCTTTTACAGGGGAACTGATGTTGGAAAACTTCAGGGGAAACTCCATTTGAACGAGACTATAGTTCTCTGTAGCGTATTAAGGCCTGAACGTTAGGGTAGTAGCTAGACAAGAATGTGTCTTCTGGAAAAAACGCTTCGGACTGTCTTTGTATATCAAATAAAGCAGAGCAACAGCTCTGCTTTCTAGTGTCACTTTTTATTGGGACAGGCAAAAAAAGCTTGGGAGGAAGGGGAGAATTGCAGGTGCGTATGCACCCTCTGGTGTTTTTGTTGGAAAAAAAACCCCTGTTTTTGTAAATTAAAAAAACCCGAAGCCCGCAAAGCATAAAAATCTTTATTATTTGCAATTAGGTATTGCTTAGGGAAGGTGTTTTTCCCTGTAGGAGAACTTGGAAATCCTGCAGGTGCCTGTCTAAGCAACATTTTTTTTTTTTTTAATGTGATACAGACATAGCTGCATTAATTGCAAATCTAGTTGCCGTCATCAATACCACTGTTCAAAAGTGTTGGTATTAACAAAGCACCATTACCGTTCTTATCAATGGCTTGTCTAACCTGATTGTGGGCAGAGTTAGGAGGGAGCAGAATATATTGTTGGTAGATGTGACCCTGTGAATTGTAGAGGCATTGATACATTTGAGAGGTAATTTATTCTGATGTAGCCAGGGCTTTAGCATACAGACGTTTCCCTCTTGACTCAGAGCTACACAATTTTCAAATTAAGATGAGAAAAAAAACCAGGAAATTATCAGTTATAATGCAGCTGCTTTGCTTAAGGCTTCTGGATTTTTCAACAGAAGTAGAATATTTCTCTTTACCACTTCAGATATCAAAAGGAAATTTACTCTCACCGCTGTCTCATCTGTCCTTACTTTCCTTGCTTTAGACATCTCTTTCAGGATTCCCTTGGTGTTTTTCTCACAGAGTCTAAGCATATTTGGCATCAGTTCATGAATATGCTGTAGTTATTTTCTGTAGCAATACAAAGTGGTGTATGCACAAACACTCGCTGTGCTGTGCTCGTCAGCTTCTGCTTCTTGCGCACCCAGTACACAAAGTGATTTCTATCGCAGATTCTGGAAACAAACTGAGAACATAGCTGTGGCTATTGAGGCTTTCACCCTTTTTGTTGCTGTGTGATCTGTTGGAAACTACTGACAATATCGTGTGTGGCGTTGCATGGATCTGGAGCAGCTGCCCTACATATCTGTGTGTCAGAAAATACTCTGTTGGGTATTGACTTAGAATTAGTAACAACCTTTTTAATGATTGTAAGACGAAGTTTGGCAGGACTCCGTTGCTTATGTTGATTATACAAAGATGGAGGAAAAATGAATATTGAACAAAAAGCATGTAAAACAAACTTGCTATGACTTCTGTGTTTTGCAGGGGAGATGATCTTAATATGATGTTGTAAGTCTTTTCTCTCCTTTTGACCAAGTTCGTGGGTCTGGGGTTTTAGAAAGGAAAACTATAAGGTCTGTTTTCTGAGTTAAGTGATAGAATATTGGAATATAATAGTTCAGTTGGAAGGGACGTACAACGATCATCTGGTCCAACTGCCTGACCACTTCAGGGCTGACCAGAAGTTAAAGCATGCTGTTAAGGGCATTGTCCAAATGCCGCGTGAACACTGACCAGCACGGGGCATCGACCACCTCTCCAGGAAGCCTGTTCCAGTGCTGGACCACCCTCTCATTAAAGAAATGCTTCCTCGTGTCCAGCCTAAACTTCCCCTGGTGCAGCTTTGAACCATTCCGAGGAGTCCTGTCCTGTCCCTGGATCCCAGGGAGAAGAGCTCAGCACCTCCCTCACCGCATCCCCTCCTCAGGAAGCTGTAGAGTGATGAGGTGTCCCCTCAGCCCCCTGCTCTCCAAACCAGACAAACCCAGTCCTCAGCCGCTCCTCAGAGGACATGCCTTCCAGCCCTTCACCAGCTTGGCTGCCCTCCTCTGGACACGTTTGAGGACCTTCATGTCCTTCTCAAATGGTGGGGCCCAGAGCTGCACACAGTGCTGCGGGTGAGGCCGCACCGACACTGAGCACAGCGGGACGATCCCCACTCTTGAAGGACCGGTCGCGCTGTGTCTGATGTCCCCCGGGTGCGGTTTGCCCCCTTGGTGCCAGGGCACACTGCTGGCTCCTGCCGAGCTTCTGCCCACCAGCTCCCCCAGGTCCCTTTCTGCAGGGCTGTTCTCCAGCCGCTCCTCTCCCCGTTTGTACTTGTGTTGGGCATTACTTCTTCCTGGGGGCGGAATCTGGCACTTGTTCTGATTACGTTTCATGCCATTGATGATTGCCCAATGCTCCGATCTCTGTAGATCCCTCTGCAAGGCCTTGTGTCCCTTGAGAGAGTCAGCAGCACCTGCCCCTTTCATATTGTCAGCAAACTTGCTAATGATGCATTCCACTCCTCCATCCAGATCATTGATACAAATATTGAACAGCACCAGTCCTAGGGCTGAGCCCTGGGAAAAACCGCTGGTGACCAGACGCCATCCAGCTGTAGCCCCATTCACTGCAGCCCTTTGAGCCCTGCCATCCAGCTGGTTCTTCACCCAGCACACCATGAACTCACTTATCTTGCAGCTGGACAACTTGTCCAGAAGGATGCTGTGAGGGACAGTATCTAAAGCTTTACTAAAATCCAGAAAAATTACATCCACTGCCTTCCCTTCATCCACTGGGTGGGTGGTCTTCTTGTAGAAGGAGATTAAATTAAGCAGGACTTTATCTTTGTGAACCCATGTTGACTGTGCCTGATGATTGTGTTGTCCTTTAAGTGTCTTTTAATAGCACCTTGTGTGATTTTCATAATTTTTCCAGGTGCTGAGGTTAGACTAACAGGTCTGTAGTTCCCTGGGGCTTCCCGCATGCCCTTCGTGTAAATTGGAATAACGCTGGCTAGCTTCCAGTCTGCGGGGACCTCCCCAGGCTCCCAGGAGCTTTGGTAGATGACGGAGAGGGCTCCTGCTGTAGCGTCTGCTGGGATGTTAGAGATGGCATTGCTGCTGCTTTGTGTATGATGGCTACACAGTGTGTGTCAGAATATTTAGTGAGCTTCTTAAACAAACGTGGAACAGTCATCTTGAAGTTCATCACAGGGTATTTCTTGTAGTATTTTTCATTTGAGCTGGGTTTTTTTGGTTTTTTTTTGTTTGTTTGTTTTTTTTAACCAGGGAGTAACATTTTAAATTTGCAGCTAAAAGTACAGCTGTTCCACCTCATCAGTTTATAATGATTCATGGAAATGTGAGATGTCTTATAGGTTAAAACTGGAAGAAATTTCCTTATAGTCTTATTCCATGTGTGTCACAAGGTAAATTGACTTTTTTAAGTCTTGTGTGAAGTAATCAATTGAAAATAAACCTAATAGGTATCCTAATTTATTTGAGACAGAGTGCTAAACTGCACTTTATTGCTTGTTTGAATTTGTCTGCCTTTTGTGATCCTTGCCAACTAGTTTAAGGAGATGTGCTAGTGAGAGGTCCTGTCTTTGGAGTTACTCATAAAATCTCCCCTCCTTTTCATCAACTTCTTAAATATCTTGCAAAAAGGCATGTATTCCAAAGTCAGCATTATTCTGATAGTTCTTTTTGACAACTTTTTTTCTTATAACCTTTATGATAAAAGAATCATAACAAGATGATTACCTCACTAATACTGTACACATAAACAAATCATTCCATTTTGTTATTCTTACGTGATAGTCCTCTCTTTATGTCACATTCAACTGCCAAAGTAGCACAAATACAATATTGTGAAGGGTACAGGCCCACTGAAACCGAAAACATTTCAGTCCAATTTCAACTATATTGCTGAAATTCGTTGAATTGAATGAGGGAAGGTCCAGTCTTCTCTCTCTGCAGCTTCAGCAGTAATGGAGTTCAAGAATTCATCAGAAGAGTTGCTTCATATTCTCTCCGTCTCCCCGTGGAGTCTGAGCTTTCGAGTCGGGGGAGGAGTGGGGAAGAGGAGTGTATGAGTGGTCTCTAATACCTCTTTAATGAGGATTACTGGTAAAGCAGAGGGCGCTCTGTCTCTGGTTAGTGCCCTGTTACCCCCAGTGATCATTACAGAACTTGGTTTTGACTGTCCAGCTTAAGGTGTTTCTCAACTGATTAAGAATTTCTTGCCGTTCATCTGACATGTCTGATTATATTTGGGTAGTACATAAGTTCTGTAGATGAAACATTGGAATGTGACTGTGTTTTACCATTTAATAGTCCTAGTTGTTAGGCCGTGAAATGAGACTTGTAACTCGCGTTCCTGTTCTTAGCATTCTTGCCATGTAATTCCGTATGACTTCAACATTTGTCCTTTGTGACAGGAGAAAAGAGGATGATATCTCAGAATAGTCATTTAGAATTGTAATGTGGTTTATATTGTCACGCTTGTAAATAAGGTAATGAAAAATCTAGTGAGTAGGTATTTCTGGATAATCTCATGCCATCCAAAATATTTGCATTTGGTTCAGGGAGTTTAATAATGTACAAGGCAACACAAAACTTCTGATTTAGACTGGATTTCACAAACACAAACTTTCCTGGCTGAAGGATTTCATTCTGTGAATGTCAGTTAACCATATTGATAGGACCCATCTGTTGAAGTGCCAAGGAAGAGTGTCTAAATTCTCTAAAAAATTCCAATGTAAAAGAGGCTTGCATTGGGTCGTCAGGTGTATTTTGGGATGAACAATTTTCACATCTTTAATTTTGTATGGGGAAATGCAGCATTTGGAGCTGGTGGTGTGTCTTTGGGGATAACTGATTTTTCATAGGTTAGTAATTGCTGTGAATTTGATTCCCATTTCTTTTGTAATGTTTGATAGCTATGTAGATGTGGTGTTCTCGGTGTTATCATTACGATACTTATCCTGATTTTTCTGACTAAAGTTGCTGTCTCCTTATCCATAGGGATTGTAGGAATCTATTTTTTTTTTTTATTCAGTGTCAGAAAAGCGCTGAAATGCCTTTTATTTTTTATTTTTTATCAGATCTTTGTGGAATTCGATGGTTGTAACTGGAAGCAACACGCCTGGGTGAAAGTCCATGCTGAAGAAGTTATAGTGTTGTTGCTGGAAGGATCATTGGTTTGGGCACCTCGGAATGATCCAGTTATGCTTCAGGGGACTCGAGTCTCACTGGCACAGTGGCCTGCACTGGTGAGTATTTGGCCAAAATCTCTCATATCCTCAGAGGTTTGCATCAACTCTACTGTGAAACACAAGGCTTGGATATCGTACAGGGCACTGTGGGGAAAATAAGGGAAGATCGGCAAGGAGGATTGCGAATATGCTCAAGTGGCCTGCAGCTGAGGTGTAGAAAAACACATGTATCACACTAATCGTTGTTTAGTCTTGCGTGCTTGGCAAGTAGAACATCTGCGTTTAGATAACATAGGCCTGTGGTAGAGGCACCCCATCAAACACACTTGAGATTGCTGCCCTGCTGTGGGAGAGATAAAAGCGCAGTGGAAAACTCCACCTGTGTGAATCCCTGATGTACGGGCAAAACCCACCAGGTCCAGTAAATCTCTAGCGCAGACCGAGCTCTGCGGTGCCTGCGTCCCCGCTTGTGTGCCTCTGCCCAGGTGATGCTTCGGGGATCCCCCAGTTCGTGAGGTAACAAAAAAAAATTTGCTCTTTGCGTTTCATCCGTGGGTTTGTGGTTGTTCCTGCGCCCTCCCTGTGTCAGCTCACACAGGCACCATTTTGCAGGTACCCAAAATTGCTTGGGGATGTTTTTTTTTTAAATAGTAAATAGGAGAGCAATTAACTGGGAATTATAGTGCCTTTGGAAAGGCATCTGAGAGGCAGTATGCTTCCAGTTCCTGCTCCAGAAATTGAAAGCTGTTACCTCACAGAAATGAGGTATTGTTTACCAGTGGGTCTCTGAAGAAATGTGGTACAGATGCGGGGCTTTGAGCAACGTGGTCTAGTGGAAGGTGTTGCTGCCCAGGGCAGGGGAGTTGGAACCAGATGAGCTTTAAGGTCCTTTCCAACTCCATAACCATTCTATGATTCTGTGTTCAAGGTGTTCAAGGCCAGGTTGGACAGGGCTTGGAGCAACCTGGTCTGGTGGGAGGTGTCCCTGCCCATGGCAGGGGGTTGGAACTAGGTGATCTTTGAGGTCCCTTCCAACCCAAACTGTTCTATGATAAATTGACACTGGGGCTCAAAGCAACAAGTTCAGCACTGCATCTTTCTCTGAAGGTTTCTTTATTGCTGTTGTCTTAAGGCAGAAGAAAACTAGGCCTTTACAGCAGAGATTCTGTATATAGTGTTTTTTCCATAGACAGAGTTTTCCTTTCAGTGTGTTTCCAACTTGTCTCCAGGAGTGAACTCCAGTTTAATTTCATCTGGGAAACTGTGTTTATACAGGATCAATTTCTTTCAGGTGATTCCCAATATCTCGATATCTGAGCGATTTGGGGGTGTTACTGTAGTCCACACACTGACTGTGTAATGAGTTGTGTCAGAACCTTTTAGAAGACTGTTAGAAGCAAATATGGGTCCACTAAGATCCCCGAGTATTTTGACTATAACTCAGGCTATACCTGTAGACTTGCTGAAAAAATGTGTCCATGCCCTGTACTCTGGACAGCCTCGTGAGCGCTCAAGCTTTCTCTGAGTACGGGAGGCCCACCCGGATAACTGGGTGAGAACACAGACTGGAGCTAACCAAAGCACCAGAGTACATAGTGTGCAATGCAGACAATTCTGGGAAGCCAGCTACTTAGCATTACAAAGTGGACGGGTTTTTTGGGGGGGTCGTTGGGGTGGTGGTTGTGGGGGTGGTTTTTTGAGATATATCACTTATGAATGTGTATTCATCCTTTCTCGTAGTCCTGCTCACTTTTAGGAAATAGTTTCACATAAACTGAGAAAATATGTTTTATATTCATACTGTTGTGTACAGGGGAATGGAGTGTGAATAAACTTGATGAGAGTTGTTAAGGGAAAAATGTCATGAACACTTGTGTGTTAAAATCATGTAAGTGTGAGACAGATAACATGTTCCAAAAACTCCGATGGTTGGCAACTTCCCCTTCCATCAGCAAGTTACGTTATGAGCTTATCATTCTGATTCTACTAGGTATTTTTAGTGATTTGTCCTGCAGATTGAATAGCAATAGTACACCTGTTATGAACTTCAGTTTTGCACAAAACAGTAGCAAAAAAAGCTCCCTTTTAATAATATGCCTATAAATTACTTACACCTGACTTCTGCATGGGAATGAAAATGCTATACCTGAAATATGTAGGATAGTATGAACCATTAACCAAAGCATTTTTTTAACCTGAGCATCAGAAGGTGCTTACCTATGAAAAGGCAAATACCGCAAAAGGTGTTTTCAGTTCTGCTTTAAGTTCTAATGAAGAAGTGTAGCAAATTTTCTGTAATTCCTTCTTGTAATGTGCCACGCTTGCAAGAATTATTGGCTTAGACATAATGAGGAATAATTTGCATTAAAACTCAGGCGCTGGGCAGTGCAGGTTGAGAAAGGAAACTTTTTATTCTTTGTGATACTTAAATCACATGTGAAAATAAGTATTGTTGGTCTGGATGTGTGCTCAGTCACTTTTATAACCTTTGTTTTTTGTTGTTCATCACAGACCTTCACTCCTCTAGTAGATAAGCTGGGTTTAGGCTCTGTGGTCCCTGTGGAGTTTCTCCTGGACAGACATTTGCGTTTCCTGTCTGATGCCAGTGGATTGCGTTTGTTTCAGGTAGTTGAACTGTGTTCAGTTAAAGTGCGAATGTAACTTTGTGCTGTGCTTGTCAGATTAATTTTTTTTTTTTTACTGTTCCACTTACATAGTCTTGTCTTCCTCCTTTCGCTGCTCTGTCATGTATTTGCGTTTGTTTCCCTGCTTTTCCAGGTGCTTACACTAACCTCCATCTGCATTCGAAAAGTCCCAGTTCCTCTCTGTATCGGTCAGTTGGAGCGCTAGCTGTTAAGCACCGTGTAGCTGGTACTTGCAATGGAAGTTTTGCAATGGCTTTTGCATAGCTAGTCTTTTTTTTCCTCCTTGCATGTTCAGCAATGTTTTCTTAGTGTTACTTTTTTTTTTTTGGATTGTCAGTCTCTGAGAGCAGTCCAAGAAGAGCTGTGCCTTAAAAACTAATGATTCTATTACCTTAAAAGACTATACTTTTATGATAAAACTGTTTGTTGTTGGCAGATGGGAACAGAGAGTCAAAATCAGATTCTGCAGGAACAGCCTTCACTAAGAGAATCTGTCAATGCATTGATCAGTGACCAGAAGCTTCAAGAGATATTTAGTAGAGGTGAGACTGTTCTTCTCTCAGAACTACTTTGCTGTAGAACAGTTACGCTATGCTGGGGTTTTTGAAGGAGGATAGTAATAGTATCTTTTACTGTTTGATTTGGAAGGTCCATTTTCTATATTGTTTTGCAAGTTCTTTACAAAGAACCATTATTTTATCACAGATATAGGTAAGCAGTTGCAGAGATACAACCAGAAATAGCTACTGGGAATGATCACTGAAGATATAGTTAAAGTAGGACAACATATTATCGATGATGTCGATGTATTTACAACTTCCTTATTTAATTTATAGTTTTGAATTTGTAAAGTTTTGGTCCTGTTGTATGGTTCTGTTCTATAATTCTGGAAATTTAGCAGTGAAGTTGCTCTGTAGTTGTTGATCTTTGGGGAGAAAAAAAAAAACCACAACCAAAAAAACCCACCCCAAAACAAAAATCAAACCCTCTTGTTATGTCAAATTCAAATTTTGGCATTTTGATAATTAATACATGAATTGTTTAAATTGAAAATGGGATGTGGCCATGGCTGCTCAGCATAGGGTTAATACCTTCACTGTTGTCTGGGTTGTGTGTTAGGGTTAAGCCTGATTGCAGCTTTTATTGTCAGAGTGGTATCTTCTTGTGCAAGTGCTAAAACGATTTTCTCTCCAGAGTTTGGGTTCATGGGCCAGGTGGCCACCCTAGAGGTAGGCCACTGCATTACATTTGAAGGAGGATGTAATTCTTAATGGGGATTTGGTGCCTTTTCGTGAAATAAAATGTTTATTGATAAAAATGCTATGAGGTCAGTACTTCTTATGTGAACGAGTAGCTTCAGAATTGTTCAGTTTGGAGCCTTCTTCTGAAGCGTCTAGTTCTGGTTGTATCAGATGCAGGCTGTTGGATCATGTGGATTTTGATGAGCTAATATTAACAAAGTTGGTTTTTTTATCTGGACTTAGGGTAGGAGGAAAGCTCTGCATGCTGATGTGGAGAGTGAGGGCAGGGTCAGAGGAAACCTTTCTGTAGATGATCCCTTACCCGTGTCAAAGAACTAAGACTGGTTGGTTTAGAGACGTTGGATATTTGCGCAATTGTATTAAATTTTCCACAGTTACAAATGCATGTTTCCATTCTGAACTGCATGCAGTTTATACTGCAATTTGATGCATCTGGACTGCATCAGAATGGTATGACTGTCCACTGGATTGATGCTTCATAATTACTGGCCTATAGGTTAGAAAGCAAAAGAGTTTAGTTAGCAGGGAGCCCCCGTCTAGCTTGGTTTTGTCAAAGGAGTGAGTTTATTTTGATCTTTTGCATTTTTTTTTACTTGTAAATGGTATTAATTTTGTCTTTACAATAGTTTTGAGTTACAGCAATGAGGGCTTACTGACTTTTTACAATAGAATGCTTGGCTTATACAGGATTTGCAGCAGAAGCCCTCACATTTTAGTTTCTTTTCACCTAAAAGGTGACACTTCAAGCCCTAACTATGTGCATAGAACTCTTATTTATTTATTTATTTATTTTTATTGTGTGACTCTTAACTAGTATGACACAAAGCTTGTCTGGAAAATGTACTCAAAGTCCTTCTTTTCTAGGTCCTTACAATGTCCAAGGCCAAAGAGTTAAGGTGTACCAACCAGAGGATGAAAATAGCTGGCTCTGTGGTGTTGTGAGCCATCAAGACCCAATAACTCGTCTTATGGAGGTGTCTGTGACCGAGGTAAAAATATGAAGCATTGCTTTGGTGTTCCTAAAATGCCATTCCTCAATATCTCATGGGGAATGACAGCTTCAGCAAATCTTGTACTTTTGGTTCTTTGTTGTTTGCTTTAAAAGATGTGTCATTATCCATGTTGTGATTCGCAGATTTTTTTTTTCCCCTGCTATGATGATTTTCCACAGTAAATGGTGATACACAGCCCACTTCTGTAAAAGAACCTATAAGAATTTCTTTGGAAATGAGTGCTGTATGAAAAAATACTGGAAGGGGCTTTCTGGATGGGAGAGTCTGCTGATGTATAGAGAGCTCCTTCTGGGTCTGTTATGCTGTGGTCTTCCTATGCCTTCACTCAGCTTCTATCTGACAGGCTGTACAAGCGATTCGAAACAAGTGTAGCATAGACGACGGAGTCTTAGTCTAATTGATGTATTTTAGCTTAGGCTGTTTACTTTTGCCCTGTTCATATCAGTAAACCTAGTAAGTGTTGTAAACAGCCCAGAAAATCTGTGCACTGCTAGAGTCGTCTGGTTTGTATTTATGCTTCTGTGCAGTCTGACATGTAGTTCAGTCTTG
The DNA here is from genome assembly GCA_008711295.1 of Anarhynchus alexandrinus. Classification (NCBI taxonomy): domain Eukaryota; kingdom Metazoa; phylum Chordata; class Aves; order Charadriiformes; family Charadriidae; genus Anarhynchus; species Anarhynchus alexandrinus. The sequence continues at coordinate 1,175,371 of VUYV01000251.1, forward strand.
CAGAAGCCTGCTCCTAATGGCTTCCCTTTCCAGGAGCAACTAGGAACACGTCTGTGGTGCTGTGTGTAAATTACTGTACCAGCAGCCCTCTTGGGGTTTTTTTTTTGGGCCTGTCTTGTGTTCCATGCCCCCCACCCCTATAGCTTCTTCCATATGTAGTAAAATACGTGTGCAGAACGAATGCACTGAACGTGCCCAGCAAGTCCTGTGCACACGTGCAGTAATCCTGCACTCTGACTACTAGATCAATTTCTGGAGCACGGGAAAAAAGTATACTATTGTGGTAAATAAGTATAGTACTTTGGAGAGGCATTGAAATTGTGGAGTATATGATTTCAGCAGATACATGCGAGGAAGCACCCAACTTACTGCATATCTAAAAAGGTAACCTCCAAGCAGTTACAGAGATTGGGTATTCATTGCTCCTTTTCATAGAATCATAATGGTTTGGGTTGGGCGGGACCTTAAAGATAATCCAGTTCCACCCGCCTGCCATGGGCAGGGACACCTTCACTAGACCAGGTTACTTTTGGGGAGACGATGATGAGGGCAGTTAGCACAAATTGATGTGCTTCCTTCTTCTACATCTAGCAGAGTGAATGTGCAGGTGGCTAGAACAATACTAAATCAAATTTAGGAAGAGCTGTGTTTAGTGTGATGAATGCCTCTAGAGATGCTCAGTAGAACAAATGTGCAAGGAAACAGTGGCAGGAATCAAATCTGAAAGTTTTTGAAATAGAGAAGGAGCAAAAGGACAGAAGGTAAACTGGAAGGCTGTAGTAGTACTAAGGGGGTGGGACAGAAAGAAAAGGCCAATGGGAGAGGGGCTGCAGAGTAACCCTGTGTTTAAGGTCTCTTACGTTGATACTATATACTCTGAATTAAAAACTAACCTCCTCTTTTCTTCCTCCTACCTCTTCAATATCTATCTGCATAAAAACTAGAGTGGTGAAATAAAGTCAGTGGATCCTCGACTGATTCATGTGGTGATGGATAACAGTTCTCCAAGCGAGGTAATACAGCAGTTCAGGTCTTGTATATACAGTATGAAACTTCATAAAGATTTAGATAGAAAACGTCTAAAACATGGAAACAACTGAAAATTGATGCTATGTTCACTGTGGGCTTCTTTGATAATGTATTTGGAAGAGGAAAATTTTCTTTACCGATTTGAGAGGTGGTCATAGCTTTATTTAAACAATCTTCTCTTTTTGTTCAGGCCTGTTTTACTGAGTTCAGCATGACTCTTGCGGGGGGGTCAATAAACATGGTGGTTGTGCTCCATTTTAAAGGGTAGTGCTCTGATAAAGAATGGCTCTCTGCTCACTGCCTTTTTCTCACGGGATCACCTTTTTAGGCATTTCTAAAAATTACCATCTGGCTTCTCTGAAGCAGGCTTGTATGCTTGTGGCATTTCATTGCTTCAGTTGAGAGGTTCCATTGATAGCATTTGAACCTCTGTTTTTACCGCAGGCTAAAGGGCAAGCTCTCTCCTGTAGTTAAATATTGTAGGCTTTGAGTAGTGGACAGAAAGTGCTCCCTTCGGAAGGACTGTGGGGATTAGACTTGTAGGAAAATCAGTGTGCAGATAGTTTTCTGACACTAGCAAGAACTATGTTGGAGTATGGCCGTGTTGCATGTTTCCCAAAATCTGCCATGAACATGGTATGTGCTACAGCAAAGTAGCTCAGCTAAAAATCTTATTGTGAAGATCCTATCCTAGCACAAAAAAAGTCAAGACTGCACTTATGCTTGTGCTGTGTTCATGTAGTATCTTTCCTTACATGTCTCCATTTGTGATTAAATGTTCCTAAGCTTGAGAGCAGCACAATAATGTATTCTCTTCTAACAGAAAAATGTTCTTTGAACAGGTATCCTGATTGTTCTGTTTAGTGATTGCATGGTTTTGTCTGTTATAGGGAGGGGGCCTAAAAGCAGCTAAATCATCTAAAGGGAAAAAGAAGAAAGAAAATCTGGAGGGAAAGGATGGACGGAGGAGGAAAAATGCTTCAGATTCTGGGTGTGATCCTGCAACAAAGAAGCTAAAGGAGAGGGGTGAGGTGGATAGCAATGGTAGTGATGGAGGTGAGGCAAGCAGAGGTCCTTGGAAAGGAGGCTCCAATAGTGAAACAGGACTGGATCCAAGGGCCAAACAGTTGCCTTCATTTATTCCTCAGATTAATCGCAATATTCGCTTTGCCACTTACACCAAAGAGAATGGCCGAACACTGGTAGTCCAAGATGAGCCAGTTGGTGGTGACACACCATTGCCCTTCACTCCGTTTTCCTCTGTGGCTGGGCAAGCGTTACTAGTTGGATCTGGGTGTAAAGAGGCAGGAAAATCACTGGAACAGGGTGGCCAAGGCACAGTGACTTCTGCAACTGCAGTTACTACAACTGCTTTGACGCCGACAACTGTGAGAATCTCTGATACCAGTTTGCCGGCTGTTACTGGACAGGAGAAACTTAAAACAGGACGAACACAAGCCCAGGGAGAGGTGAGTAGTTCGCAATCTAGCGTATTCAAGAAAGACATACACATTTGCAACAGATGTTCTGCAACATATTCCTGTTACAAAGTGTGTCCGTGGTACTGGGAAAACTACTTTTTCTCTGATGAATCCCTCCCCTCCCAAAGGAAACCTTTCTGTTATCTGGTCTAAGAAAGAACTCAAAAGAAAATTAAGACATTTGGTGGAGGAGTTATAAGAGTCAACTTTTTAGCACTCTTTATTCACCCTTAATCTGAGAAATGCAGCCTTAAAGTCACTTTAAGCACTGCACTTAATATAATTAATTTTGTTGTGTCATATGGAAGATAACCTACTCAGTATCTCTTGCCTTTATATAAACAAATACACATGAGAATATGCACTGAGTTGAACATTAAGTTACTAAAAAAAAAAAAAGGCCTCAACACCAGAAAAACAATGAAGCTGCATTTAAAGGACCTTTTATAGATGCCCAACTTGTCTTTTACAGCTATGATATCTCTGTAGTAGAAAAATGAGCCACTCACATCATATACTGTCCAGGGCTGAATGCAAAGATATAATTAAAACATTTGAGATGGGTACCTTTAGAATCAATTTTAATAAAGAGCTCAGTCTGGAAGCAGCTTGAAGACCTTTTAGTTATGTCTTTGTTTTCAAGGGGAAAAGTGGAAAAGTAGAAGGGAAACCCTGTTAAAAACAAAATAGAAGACTGTTTAAGTAATCAAATGAAGGCTTATAAACACAAAACAAAACCAAAACCCCACCTAAGTAAATACAGCAAAAATTGAGAAACTCGTGGTCTACTGTATTTAAANCAGGAGATACATTAGAGAGTCCGAGGTGATTGCCAGGAGGTTAAATGGATTACTTTCATCCCTGTCTTTTGTATTAGATAATGGAATGGGGGGAAAGGTGAGATGTTCGCCTTGGGATAAGGATTCCTAGCTGGTAAGGTGTAAAGGAGAAACAGAATTGTAGAAGACAGGAGTGTTGCATAAGTAAGTTGTTATATAGCAATATAACCTGCTCTCTCTTCCATTACCACACCCCTCCCACCCCCAAAAAAATAAAAACAAAAAAAAAGAAGAAGAAAAAAGTTCAGAGTTGGGAGCAGCTAAAAACTGTGTAAGTGAACAGAGAAAATTATATCTGTCATCAATGGTATTAAGCAATAACTTTAGTTGTACTGAGAAATTTTGGTACCACCTCTCCTTCCTTCCCTCTCCCCACCCCCAAATCATTATTTTAAATCAGAATTTGCAGGCAGATCACTAATCAGTTTCAAACTGTATTTTACTTGAGGGAGGGAACCTGACAGAAATCAGTAAGAGTGTTGTAGATAGTTCATATCTGTTATTGCTTCAGACTGTCCACTTTATCATAGTGTGATTTGATCCCTGAGATTACTTAATAAGCTTGGTTTGCATTCATATTCATATGCTTTTTAAAACTGTTAGAACTCAGTTTGTGAAAATTACTTTGGCTCTAAAAAGAAATATCTGAAATTCTAATATCTGGAAGAAGTGTCATGGGGGACACTAACGTGTTATTTAAGTTATTACAGCTGGAGGTTGATAATGAGGTAATATGTTATTTAAGTTATTACAGCTGCAGGTTGATAACGAGGAACAAACAAAACATTAGTTTGCAGCGTAGTAGGTGTTCAGTGACACTAATGACCAGTAAGATATGTTGTACAGAGGCTGTGGTTGTATTTAATGTGGCCTTGGGATAAAAGTGTATTAATCATGAGTATTCCTCATGAGAAAATTTCTAAGTGGAAACTGAAAGAAAAGGAATACAACTGATGAGTTAGTTGCAGAATATAATCGGTTACAGTAGGACTGTAGGAATGGGGAAATCTGAATAAGTATAAATTGAGAAGAGACGAAGTGAATATTCTATATCGCTGTTATGGGTCTAGTAGAGATCTGCAATTCAGAAAACTTTCTAGTATTTGAAGTAAAAATTAAGCCCTTTATGCTTAACCTCTACTGAGTAATCCCCTGGAGGGCACCACGTCATAGGCATCTCTCTGCGTGTCAGCAGCCGTGGCTTGCTGTGACCAGGAACAGTTTGTCCACTAACTGCTAGAGGGCTTTCTTTGTTTAATTAACTTTGCAAACTAAGTTAATTATTTCAAGGGTGCAGGTTAAGTAGGAGAAGCTTATCAGGATGATCTTGGGGGCAGGTGAAAGACAGGAAATTGTTGAAAAGCAGTTTCAGTTAAGGTTCCCTTCCTGCTGATTTGAATTAAAACAATTAGCAGTTTAAATAACTTGCTTTTCTATGAATCAGTTCACCCTGTATTATGTCTCACTTTTGTTCTAAAGTGTGATAAGACATTAAGTGTTCACTTTCTCCATGTGTCTTTAGTATGTAACAGACACCATTAGATCATTAGTTTCAATAGCTTGTAGGCAGGAAAAATTAGTCTAGCAGAATCTTTAAAGAAGTTTCTTCATTGTAAATAATTCTGCTGGAAGTTTCTATGACAGGTGGATAAGTAGAATGCTAATTGTACAATTAGATGAACCAAAGTATTGCTGAATCAAACAAGAATCCTTTAATAGGCTAATGCTTTTTAATTTTGTTTCAGAATTCCCGAAATTCGCTTTTGGCCTCTTCTGGATTTGGAGTCTCTGTCCCAAGTGCTTCCCAGCCATTGGTATTTGGGGGTGGAAGGAGCCAATCAAATGGCGTGGTGACCCCAGAAAGCAAGCCTTCTGCATTTCCTTTTGGCTGTAGTACCGGACAAGAGGCTCAGAAAGATTCTGATCTGTCCAAGAACTTGTTTTTTCAATGCATGTCCCAAAATCTACCTTCCAGTAACTACTTCACGGTCATTTCGGAGAGCTTGACTGAAGATGCCTCTAGTCGGGACTCGTTCAAGCAGTGTACAGAGGGTGTGGGTGCTGGGGTCTGTAAAGGTAAAATTTTTTCAGCGGACACTAAACCAGGAGCCCAGTCTGGCAGTTCTGTGGAGCGGAAGTTGCCTGTGGAATCTATGCCTACCCTTACTCCAGCCTTTTCACGAAGTCTGTTGAATACTCGCCCCCCAGATAGTCATGAAAACCTATTTTTACAGCCCCCAAAGCTATCAAGGGAGGAACCCTCAAACCCTTTCCTGGCGTTTGCTGAGAAAGCAGAACTTAGTCCTTTCAGTGGCTTTGCAGCTTCATCTCAGACAGGAGTTTCTACTCCCTCTACACCTGTGGGTCATAAGGCTGCTTCTGGCTGGCCGGAATCACTCACCTCTGCAGACTCTTCTCTAGCTAAGAAGAAAACCTTGTTTATAACAACTGACTCCTCAAAGATGATCTCCAGTACTCCTGGTTCAACAGGTGCTGCTGGTGTTCAGAGCCCTTCCACTGTAGGGAATGGCCGTTCCAGCTCACCGACCAGCAACCTGACACAGCCTATTGAGATGCCCACACTTTCCTCCAGCCCAACAGAAGAAAAACCAGCTGTTGGGCCTGGGCAGCAGGACAATCCTCTTCTGAAAACTTTTTCTAATGTGTTTGCCAGACATCCACCTGGCTTTTTCTCTTCACAGGCAGAGTTCCCACAGGAGAACAAGGCCCCTTTTGAAGCTGTGAAAAGGTTCTCTCTAGATGAGCGGAGCTTGACATCCAAACAGGACTCGGACTCCAGTACCAATAGTGACCTGTCAGATTTGAGTGACTCTGAAGACCAGTTGCAGGCCAAGGCTTGTATGAAGGGAATCCCAGACCACTTGATGGCAAAGCTGGGCCCCCATGCAGAGCGCAATGCTGAATTGCTGCTGGGGAAAGGAAAAGGGAAGCAAGCCCCAAAGGGCCGGCCTCGCACAGCTCCCCTAAAAGGTGATGACTTGAATGCAGGGTGTCTTGGAAGCACACGGAGGTGGGATACTGGGATATCTCCTGTGTGATGAGCTAACCACAGGCATAAACCTCACTTATGCTCAGTGGGCGGCACGCAGGCTATTTACAAGGCTTGCACTTAGCGCTTCTTGTATGTGAATTAACATGTTCACTTTGAGAAATGTTTAAGCATATATTTGTCAAGACAAAAGTGTGGGTGTGCTGCAGACTTGAGCAGTCTTACTGGTTTTGCATGAGTATGAGCATACGGATCTCTGAAAATATGTTTACTGGGGGCAGTATCCTTTTGCTCTTGCAGTTAACTAATGGATTTTTACTTCTACTTTGCCTCACCCAGTCGGCCAGTCTGTGCTGAAAGATATGAGTAAGGTGAGGAAGCTGAAGCAGTCAGGTGAGCCTTTTCTCCAGGATGGCTCTTGCATCAACGTAGCTCCACATCTGCACAAGTGCCGGGAGTGCCGTCTGGAGCGGTACCGCAAATTTAAGGAACAAGAGCAGGATGACTCAACTGTGGCATGTCGCTTCTTCCATTTCCGGAGGTGCTCAAATTCTTCCTTCCTTCATATGTAGTTTATGGGCAGAGCTTGGACCACGTCCAAGCACAAAGTAGTTATGTTTCACTTATTTAGTGTGCTTGGGTACAATAACAAAGATTTTGAGTGTCTTGCATTTCCCTGCATCTCCTGACTGGAATTCCCTCACTGGGGCGGGAAGAGCTGCTGTTGGAAGATACAGCTATATGATGCGAAGTGAGCCTCCAGGCCCAGCCTCAGGAGATTGAATTTGCGTTATTGGGTAGAATTTTACTGCTGGGCAGCAGTTTGCATGCAGTAACTGTTCTCTCCCTCTTTCGTAAGGAGTTCAGAACAGAGATAAAATTTTAATTCGGTCAACAAGTAACTAAACATTGCCAGCACGGGGCTAATGTTTGACTAGGTTTTGTTGAGTACAGAACTGATTTTTAGAAGTAGAACACTGCCTGTGTTTTCTCTCTGTGTTCTGTGCGTCTTCCAGTTCTTTGGCCTGTTGTGCTTCTCTTCGTCATCCTTAACTGCGTATTCTAGCAAGTGCTGTGCATCTTTTTCCAAAAAGATGTTTGTTCACTTTCTGACATGTAAAGGATGAAGTGAATTTTCAGTATGTGCCACCCATCCAGCAAGGATTATAGCTGCCTCTCTTCCTGAACTTGTTAAAAATTAATCTAGCTTTGAGGTTAAAGACAAGATTGTTTTTGCTCAAAAATCAAAAATATGCCTTAATATGGGCAGGAGACATTCAGGGTTCTGTAACTTACGTTACACCTTTTACCACACAAACACTAGGAGGGTCAACAACTACTGATAAAACAGATGTGACTCATCTCTGTGGAGAGCAGTGGCAAGAATAGTAGGTATGATAAGGACTTTTGTATGTCTTGTAATGTGAACTGTTAGAACAGTTGCCAAGTGCTAGTGGCCCTAGCCAGAACTGAAATATTGGTTCCCAAAAGTTGGGAAATAACCTTCTCCTGAGTTAAATTAGAGAATGAGAACCATGCACAATTTTACTAGCAGCATCATGCAGCAGCCCAAATAAATTGAATGTTGTCATATCTTTCTATTAATAGTATAGAGAAATGTGACTTAACAAGCTGTAGCGATTTCCTGTATGTGGAATTTCCCATCAACGCTTAATGGGACCTGGGGATTCATTCTAGTGGGTTTTGTGGCCATTGCTTTTGTGTACCTATTCTCTGTGTTATTTGGATTTGTGTAATAATTGTACTGGCTGTGTAGTACAGCACTCTAGCTTAAGCTTTTTTTCCCCTTTCTGGGTTTATATTCTGACATAGATGCCGTTATAGGTTAGTTAAAGGTGATTTAGCAGCTTCTCAATTACTCCATCCTGTTTTCTGCAGGCTGATATTTACCCGGAAAGGTATTCTACGAGTAGAGGGTTTCTTGAACCCACAACAGAGTGACCCTGATGCCATGAGCCTATGGATTCCTTCCTCCTCCCCTGCAGAGGGGATTGATCTGGAAACTTCCAAATATATCCTGGCCAACGTTGGGGACCAGTTTTGCCAGCTCGTTATGTCAGAGAAGGAAGCAATGATGATGGTGGAGCCACATCGTAAGCTGGGCTTTTGACGTGTTTTTTGTCCATCTTCTCTGTGTAATGTGTGTACAATGCAGTGGAATAGAGTTGAAAGTGTAATGTAATTTCTTGTTAAAATGCTTCTCCTTTCCTTCTGAAGAGAAGGCTGCATTCAATTCTTTGGGGTGTGTGTAATTGTGGGACAGGCATTTGAGATTTTTCTTTTGGATCAGTGCAACAGTACTACCAAGAAAGCTAGTGGTAACCTTCCCAGGCGTCATTAAATTATTTTTCATAAATAAATGCAGAAATCGGCTGACCCATACTCCTAAGAAAACAGAAATCAGTCCAGTATATTTATCACGCTGACCAGTTGTGCTTCAATGAGAAGCTTTTCTTATGTGTTCCTATCCTGTTATGCTCCAGGGACATCACATAAAAGCTCAGGGGTTTCTAGGGAGGGAGCAGTACCTGTGTTCAGCCTGCAAGGACTCAGCTGAGCAGCTAGTTGCCGGCCTTCCCGCTGCAAGGGGAGCGGGTTTAGAAAAAATTTCCTAAAGGTATCCAGTTCAGCTTATCACATGGATAGCTCTGACTATCTGATTTTTTCCTTTAGCTTCTGGGATGTACAAGGGCAGCCCTTGGGAGAGGACTTCCTCTTCCTCAGCAAATGTGTTGGTTTGGAATCCAAAGAGTTGATGGGCGTTCAATTAGTAAAACTAAATACGCATTCTTTATAGTTATATAGGTTCATGTTATTTGTTCATAAAACTAGCAGAAGTTTTATAATTTTGCTGTAAGTTCCGTAAGTGGTCCTTGAAATTCAGTTACTACAGAACTCTGTAAGGTGCTCCATTTCTTTGTAAAGTGTGCATTTTGGGACTTGACCTTATTCACTCTTAGAAATGGGGATTTTAATAGTGTCACAAGACTAGCAACTCAAAGAATGTGCCTCTGGATGTAAAAAGTATGTGTTTCTATACTCTAAGCTCATCATGTTTCTGTGAATTGTTGCTTTATCAACGTTACTGTGATATTCTCAAATTAGGTGGGAGAAAGGCAAAATGTCAAAGCACTGATTTCTAATGTTCCTTCTCTTATAGAGAAAGTGGCATGGAAGCGAGCAGTACGTGGCGTGAGGGAAATGTGTGATGTATGTGAGACAACACTCTTCAACATTCATTGGGTTTGTCGCAAGTGTGGTTTTGGGGTCTGTCTGGACTGTTACCGGCTGAGGAAGAATCGTCCACGTAGTGGTGAGTACTGGATTTTTTTCCCCCACCGTTATCTTTGAGCTGTCTGGCTTTCAGTGGGGATAGTTTCTGGGAAGTTGCTGAAGGTTTTGTGGGAGAGTTAGTGAGTATCAGCTTGGGAGGCTGGGGGTTTGGAACTTTGGCAACACTGTCTTATATGCTGCTGTTCCATTCATTGTTTCCTTAGATACCTGTGTTTTATCTATTTGGTTAGAATTTTATTATTAAAATTACAACGTGAGCGGGCATAGGCTGTGTACTGAGAGAGACTACTGTATAGTTTCATCTTTCCTCAGGGAGTATAAAAGAAAAATTAAGTAATATCTTAACAGTTCAGAATCATCACAAGATGAACTACTAACCAGACATTGCAGAGATCTCCTTTCTGTAACAAGGAGTTAGATTGGAAAGTTTTCTTCTTTTTTTGATTTCTTGATGCACTAAGGTTTGTAATTTGGGAAGAAGCTCAGAAAGTTAAATTTCTAACAAATAGAGGCACACTGTGTTTACCTGGTTGCTTTTTTGTATATTTTACTGTATTGAGACTGCTTTGGTAGCATGGGTGCTGACAATAGACAATCTTATTAAGTGTAAGCCTATTAATGACAGTTACGTTACTGTATGGCGCAGATGTACAAAATACTGGATGTTAGTGAGTACTGCTGTCTGTTCATTATGACAAAGGTGCCAGAGAACACTGAATGAATCATAAGAGCAATGTTTTTTTTAAAATAGATAAAGTGTCACCTATTTCTATGTCTGTTGTGAGTTAACCCCAGTAGGCAGCTAAGCACCATGCAGCCACCTGCTCACTCCCCTACGGCACTGGGTCTGGGGAAAGAGGAAAGAAAGAGTAAAAGCAGGAAAACTTGTGGGTCAAGATAAAAAATGTTTAATAAGGGAAGGAGAAATAGAAAAGGAGAAAAAGAAAACAAAACAAAGCAAGTGATGCAAAGGCAATCACCACCTCCCACGGGTATACCATTGCCCGGCAGTTTCCCAAGCAAAAGATGGGCAGCCCCCTTAAACTCCCTCCTCTCTGTTTTTAGTGCTGAGTGTGACATTGTATGGTATGGAACATTCCTTTGCTTCGTTTGGGTCATCTGCCTGGTGATGTTCTGTCCCAACCTCTTGTGCACCCCCCAGTCTGGTGCACTGCAGGGAGAGGGTGGAGTGAGAAACAGAGAAGACCTGGACATTGTGCAAAGGCTGTTCAGCAATAGCCAAAGCATTAGTGTGTTACCAGCATTGCTTTGGCCACAGGTCTAAAACAGAGCACCACACAAGCGGCTATGAATAAAATTAACTCCTTCCTAGCCAGACCCAGTATAATAATGAAGCCTGTGAAATTACTGCCAGAATACACCAGAAGAGAGCATAACAGTCTTAAGGTGTGGTGGACCAGGGTACAGTGGAAATACTTGAAAGTAAGTAGAGCAGGGTTTCTTGTATCTGCCACTGTACACGTTTGGAAAAAGCATTTGGGACTGAATATATCACTGACAGAATGTGGTATAAAGCTGTCCATGATTCAAGGGCAATAGTCACTTAAACCCCTTTTCTTCTGACATCAAGGAAATAAATATGATAACTTTACCCGTGCCAGGGGAAAATGAAGAGATGTCCTGTGCATATGGGAAGTTTTTACTCACTAGCGTACAGAGGAGGGTCAGCATTGAAAAGATTGATATTTTACAATGTCAGATGGTAGTGGGGGGTGTGTTTGTGTACATATTGCTTATCAATGATGTCTTCCTGAAAACAGTGTGGTAATTAAAGTTTATTAATAAAGTCTGAAATTTTGGAGTGGGCCAAAATGTAGAACCAATGCATTACTTAAATACAATTAATTGCCTCAAGAGGCTTCTGAACTTTGTGCTGTAGAAACAACCTGTGCAGATACCGAGTCTAAAGGACCCTGAAATGAAGTTTTATATGATTGCCCCATCCTTGGAAACATTCCAGGCCAGGTTGGACGGGGCTCTGAGCAACCTGGTCTAGTTGAAGATGTCCCTGCTCATTGCAGGGGAGGTGGGACTAGATGGCCTTTAAAGGTCCCTTCCAACCCAAACCATTCTATGATCCTTCTCATATTCTACCCCACTCACCCTTTCCCCCCCTCCCCTTCCTTTATAAAGGAAGAAGATGGCATGCAGTTTATGCAGCTATGTATTTTTAGGCCCAACTTGGTTTAAAATCTGAAGAATTATAAATTTGTCAGACTACTTTTCCAACTATTAATTTGCTACTTGTTGGCTTTGTAGTAGATACACTGACAGGAGAGCTTAGTTTCCTCTTGCTGGAACTGATCTGCAGACACTTTTTGTTGAAAAACCTTGGGAGCTGACGACAAGAAAAAGGTAGAATCACTCTATAACTTAGGAAAGCATAATGAGAATAAGAGTATGATATTTAAAAATCGAGGCTAGAAACCAAGATTTTTAGGTGATTGAAAAAACAGGCTACTAGAGATGAAGGGAAAATTGACTGTGGTAGTTTTGTAATCTGAAGAGGCAAAGAAGTTGCTGTAGGTCCCGTTCTAAAGTTCTGTATTTATAGTTTATTTCTGAGATCACCAGGTTAATCTCCTACACTGTAAAGAATCTAAAGAAACAATATTAACGCAGAAACATTCTGTATTGTAAAGTTTTTGTGACTTTTGTACAAAATTTTACTCTTTTTGTGTCTTTATTCCAGAGACAGAGGAGATCGGTGATGAGGAAGTCTTCTCATGGCTGAAGTGTGCAAAGGGTCAGTCTCATGAACCAGAGAATCTTATGCCGACACAGATCATTCCTGGTACAGGTAAGGCTTAAAACCTGAAAGGAAAATTTCCAAATTTTGTCTCAATTCTGAGCAAGGAAGTGGAAAAAATACTAAGATGGTTGGTGTTCTAGGTGATACCTTTTCTAGCATGGATTTAGAGACTTCCACTTGCTACAGTGGAAGGATTGAAGGGAAGGTAACCCAAGTAAGATCAAGCTGTGGGTTTCAAGTGACTACCCTTTTGATACTACCTCCTTGTGCTCGGCTGTGTTTAGTTGTTTCGGTAAATTTTAGTTGTTTCGGTTAACTTGCAAGAAAGATCTTTTCTTTTCTGTCTGGGGGAGGGAAAGTTAATGGTCAGTGCTGACCATTTACTTCACTGTTTACGTAACTGGTCCTAAAGATCATAGAGTCATAGAATGGTCAGAGTTGCAAGGGACCTTAGAGATCATCTCGTTCCAACTCCCTTGCCACAGAGAGAGACACCTTCCACTAGATTAGGTTGATCAAAGCCTCATCCAACCTGGCCTTGAACACTTCCAGTGTTCCAGCATCCACAGCTTCTACAGGTAACTTGTTCCAGTGTCTCACCACCCTCATGGTAAAAAATTTCTTCCTTATATCCAATCTAAACATGCCCTCTTTCAGTTTAAAACTGAATGTCTTGTTATAGCATGTGATCTTAAAGATACTTAGCAGTAATACTAAAAAAAAAAACCCACCCCTCTGAATATATATTATAGTTAAGTCTTGTTTTTACATTTCTTTACATGTGATATTAAAGATCTTAACTTCATTTCCAGCGCTTTACAATATTGGAGACATGGTTCATGCAGCACGAGGCAAATGGGGTATTAAAGCCAATTGTCCGTGTATTAACCGGCAGAACAAATCAGTTTTGAGACCAGCTGTCACTAACGGAATATCACAGGTATGTAATTTGAGGCTGAAATTACCCTGTTTGACATTATATTTTTAATATCTATTAAAACGTTAGATCCTTTAGACTAATCTGTTGTGAAACACCAACTTTATTTTCTCCATATGTATTCTGAGTGTTTTAGCTTAGCAGAAGTCTTCTGGGGCGTTTTCCAGGGATGTGTGCTGCAACTTATTTACCAGGTGGATATTTGGGCTAATACTCTTACGTGGAAGTTGGGTAGGAAGCCGTTCATATTGATGCTGATTCTGTATCTCAAAACAAACTGCTATGACTAGCTTGCAACATGTGTGTTTATTTTGTTCCTGAATGTTAAGCTGAATCTAGAGCAGTTCTGTTACTGTTCACACAAAAGTCCTCGTGCTTGTATTAAAAGATGACTAAAAGATGGCACGGTAAGAATTCACACCACCAGCTCTGATGTATACAGAGAAGCAGCTCCTGTACTCTGCTGCTACATAAGCATAAAGGAGCTCTACTGTGTGTTTAAAGCAAACGAACAAACTAAAACAACAAATAAAACCTAATGCATTGGATAACTACAATGTCTCCCAAACTGAACTCTTCCCTTTAGTCAACATTTAGCAGTTGTTTATATTTTTGTTTTAGCTTCCGACTGTAAATCCTAGTGCATCAGCCTCTGGAAACGAGAGCACCTTTTCCACTGGAGCAGGGACGGCAGGAGTGGGGCAACTAGAAACGGACACTGTTGTAAAATCTGAAGCAGCTGATAGTAGGATAGAAGAATCTGCAAAAACAGAGACATTACCAACCAATAACACTGGTGAAATAAAGACTAACAGACCACTCTGTCCAGAAACAGCTCCATCATCAGCCTTACACTGGCTTGCTGATTTAGCAACGCAAAAAGCAAAAGAAGAAACAAAAGGTGAGCAGAAGACGTGCCCTCTGGGGCTGGAATTAAAAGATAAATGGCAACGTACTGCTTGGTTGCTATTCTTTGTGAGAGTGCCTAGCCCTAAATAGAAAAGAACCCGGTCGGTTTTCTTCCTTTGCCTCTTAGAACTAGGTTTCTTTTACAGGCTTGGAAATACTCAAAGCTGGAAGGATGATGATACAGCTGAAGATAAAAATACTGTCTTGTCACTCCCAGTTTATTTCAGTGCCAGTTCTTGTATTTATTTTCGAAGTAATAAGCAGCTGGTATGCTGATGTAAAATGATAGTAATCAATTTCAGATGCAGCTTTGTCACTTTATAACTATTGAAGTAAATAAAGCTGTTTTGTGTGCTATGGGAAGAGTGCATTTCCAAAGAATTGAGAGAGTAGAGTCTACTTGGAGGGTCAGATGGAAGCTTAGAACATCTTTAATACTCAATAGTTTGAGTGTGATTCTCAATATGAAATAACTGTTTACAGAATACACCTCCCAGTTGTCACAGGTAGCATGGCTAATACAGGATTTATTCCTGTCCATATGTCTAGCGTGAACTACTTTATAAGTTGATGTTAAATGTTCATGACTCTTTCACTAGTTTTGCAGGGCTTAATCACTGTAATATTTTGACTACGGTTAAAATTTGTATATTTCATATTGAAACATTAATTCAGAAAGTCAAGGAAATGGTTTTTAATTGAGTCTATTAGAAATTTGTGGTTTCCTGTATATCAAACACGTTCAGATCAGATCTTCTATGCTATTCAAAACCCTAACAGCATACTAAGGGTAAAATCTGACAAGTATATGATATCTTTGATTCTCTTTGAGGTGCCTCTTTCACTGTTACAGTGATAATTTAGCTTTACCGTAAGGTTCTGTCAATATCCCGTTTAATGCCAGAGCAAATAATGTCAGAGAACTTTGTGATTATTTGAACTTTGCCTTGTTTTCTTTTTTTTTTCTCCCCCCAATGTTGCTATTTGTCTTGCAGAATCAGGATCGCTGAGGTCAGTGCTTAATAAAGAGTCCCATTCACCCTTTGGATTGGATTCCTTCAACTCCAGTACAAAGGTTTCCCCACTAACCCCAAAACTGTTTAATAGCCTCTTGTTGGGTCCAGTGACATCTAGCAACAAAGCTGAAGGCTCCAGCCTCAGAGATCTGCTACACACAGGGCCGGGAAAGCTTCCGCAGGTCCCATTAGACGCAGGAATCCCCTTTCCTCCGGTCTTTTCTGCCGCTTCTACGGTAAATAATTTTGTATTCCTTCAATGATATCTGTTCTGGGAAAGAATTTCATGGTGACCTAACAGTTTTCATCTAAATGTTTTATAATACCTTATTCTTAAGTGTTGAAACAAATGCAGTATCTCACCAAAACTCACCACCCCACAAAGTTGTAGAGAATTTTGATGCTAATTGTTAGTTTGTGGTTTGGTTTACTACTGCTGTGGAGAAGCTATTCCTTGCAAGAGACCAAGAAAGTGAGTTAAATATAGCCTTTAAATTGTTTAAATGATAATCAGCATCCCTATAAAAGCTCACTTTAAATTCCACATCTTTAAAAATACTGCAAGAGCATACCACAGAAAAAGACAAAAAGCTATGAACAAACCAGTTCCTTAAAAAAACTTATGTATACTTGAAAGGCATTTAAGATAGAATATGAATTTTAAGAATTTAAGGTGTAGTTTCTGTTTCTGGATGCTTATTGTGGAATAAGGATACTTTGTTTCTCTTTAATCCATTTTGGAGGAAATACCGTTAATTTGTTCAGGTTTTTTTAAGGTTATTTGAAATGGTTAAAAGCATTTAGTTTAAGAGAAAGATACATTCTGTGGAATTTATCAAGGCTTGGCTCTTCTTGGAGAATACTTTCTCCAAAAGCTTAGGCATATACAATGAGGAAGATGATGAAATGTCTTGTCTCATACCAGAAATTTTTTTCCTCCGTGTGAGGCTGGAAGGATGGAACCGTAATAATAGTTCATGTTGTTTGGTTTTGGTAGAGGGAACTGTATGGCTGTATGGGAAAATGTGTCACTGCCACAGGAAAGTGCATCCAATAATACTTCCACCCCTGCCCCCTCTCATCACTGAGTACAAGCGAAGAAATTGTGATCACTTGTTTTAAAGCAAATTATTCCTTCAAGGATTGAGAGGGCCTGTCTCAGCTTGTGTCCCTGTCCCTGCAACTCTATGCATTCTCCGAACACATTGAATCAGATCTATCATGTAATGTCTTTTTTCACTTTCTTGACTTCTGGTCTTCACAGAATAATTTAGATTTGAAAGAACTTGTGGGGAGCTCTAGTCCAGCCCCCCACTTGAATGCCTGGATGCTTCATATAGAATATACATGAGCAAAGCATACCTGAGAAACAACAGTTGTGTTGGTCAAATTGAGAGGAATAATAGACTGCTGTTTGTGAAGAGAATCTTCTTGGTGTTTCTGGAGCGTTGGCATTGTGTTGTGAAGAGTAGTTAGCACTGACTGTAATAGCTAAACTGCATTTTACCTATTTCATGGCCTCAAGAGAGTCAGCGTAAAGGTAGGTTTTTAAGACCATCATAAGCGGATGATGTTATAATCTAGTCTTGCTTGCATAGGACAGGCTGTAGAAAACTAACGTGATCCCAAGCAGCAGTACAGGCTGGGGTCCGACTAGCAGGGGTGTAGCCCTTCTGAAAGGAGCCCGGGGTCCCGGAGGACGGCAAGCTGAACCGGAGTCAGCATTGCGCCCTTGCAAACTGTCCTGGGCTGCATCAGGAAGCATACAGCTGGAGCACATCGAGGAACGTGATTATTCCACTCAGCACTTGGTAGGCCACACCTGGAACACTGCTTCCAGTTTTGGTCTCCCCAGTTGAAGAAGGACACTGAAAAATTGGAGGGGATCCAGCTGGGGGGGCCATGAAGAATGACTAAAATGTTGGAGAGCTTGACACATGAAGAAAGGTTGAAGAAACTGGTTCTCTTCGTCCTAGAGAAGAGAATGCTTTGGGGATCTGATCGATCTTATCGTATCTGAAAGGTAGTTACAGAGCACATGGAGGTACTCCTTTCACAAGGATGCATGGTAACAGGGCAAGAGGCAGTGGGCACAAGTTGCTTCAGGGGAAATTCTATCTAGATGTAAGAAAAAATTCTCACTTTACATTCAAGCAGTGGAATAGGCTGCCCTGGGAAGCAATGTAATCTCCTTCCCTAAGAAGTTAAGGTTTGGCTTGACCCAGCCCAGAGTAACTTAACCTGATTTCAACAGAAAGGTATACCAAATGATCTCTAGGTCTTCCTTCTGACCGAGACTCTTCTATGATTCCGTTCGCATTGTCTACTGAATGAGTATCTTCAGTTATGCATAGTGTTATGTTTTAGATTGATAGCTTTGCATATGGTAAGTTTTCTGTCTATTGAACTTCAGTTTTAAAGATTGCAAAATTGTTCGAGCAATAGTTTTTTGCTGTTACTGTTCACTCAGCTTCCTGTCTCTGTGGGTTTTGTGTTGTTTTTGTTGTTTTTTAGGGGGTGGGGGGTGTTGGTTGGCTTTTTTAGCTAGACCGAGAAGCTGTTTGCTGCCAGAAATCTATCACACCTCTGCCCCTGCCCATAGATGTCTTGTGAATAATGATCCAGGTAGTGTTTATCTTCTGTTGAATATATGAAATGTATTTAGTGTCAAATATCTTGCTATAGGCAAGGCCTATAGGTGGGCTTTTTTCTTTTTTTTTCAAGTTAAGAACACAATTTAAGATTGTGTCGTTAATCTCTTCTGAGTTTTAAATGTCCCTTGAGGCGTTTTAAACGTCCCTTGAGGAGCATGGATGCCTCAACCAGAGAGGCTGACTACTAACGGTTCTATTAACATTATACATAAAGGAAGCACTTTCCCCTCTCTGTCTCTCAGCGTTTACTTAATGTTCCCGTATTTGTCAGCTTACCTGTGCCAGGATTGAAGTAACTTTCTTAGTAATGTAATGAGAACACTGGGGAAATAGAGTTGAGATATTAATGAAGTTAAGAAACATATGAACCATTTTTACCACTAAAGTAGCAGAGTTTAGATCACTTCAGTTTTCGATTCCATGATTGCTTGCAGTAATATTTTTCTAGATAGCCCGTAGCAGGTTATGTTAAGATTTATTATTATAAAACAGGGCCATAGCTGTTTCTGTTTTTTCTGGGTACACGCCTGTCTCTGAGCTGATTTGTTTACTGTTGCGTGTTTTTCTGACAGCAAGGTGTGACTAAAATCTGAATGAGAGCAGATATGCATTAATATGTATGTTGTTGCAAGACTAAGCTTACCTCTGGATTTACATCTTCTAGGGGGCCAAAGGTAAAGCCAGCCTGCCTAACTTCTTAGACCATATCATTGCTTCTGTGGTGGAAAATAAGAAGACGTCTGATGCTGCAAAACGAGCAAGTAATTTAGCTGACACGCAGAGAGAGGTGAAGGAGATGGTAATGGGCTTAAATGTACTGGATCCACACACTTCCCACTCTTGGCTGTGTGACGGTAGACTCCTTTGCCTTCATGATCCTAGCAACAAAAACAACTGGAAGATCTTCAGGGAGTGCTGGAAACAAGGCCAGGTGGGTGATGACAAATAGCCAACCCTTACTGCTTATAAGTGTCCTGAAATTTTAACCTGTACCTTGGTTATTGACAAGTCCATTCAAACTTTACCAATTGCTCCTGAGTGAATATGATGGATGAATATTTCAACTGTAGCGCTAGAAACAGGGGACAGAGCAGCCCTGTCCACTCCATGCTGTACTGACTCGAGCCCGTGTGCCCTTGCGCGCTGACCTTTTCTCAGCTTACCAGTATGAGGGTGTTTGCTGTGACAGCCTTTTTAGTTGTGGTGTGGTTTATGCAGAACCTGCTCTACTACAGCCCAGTAGTGAATCCACTATGATTTCCTCCGTGCATCCTAGCATCTACCCCACACGTGATGCTTCATAGCCTCAGGGAAAGGTCCGTTCTTTCCAGCTGCAGCATGTACAAGAATAAAAGTGCAGTAATTTCTGCTGAATTTCTCCTGAAATTTTTGGGTGTACTTGATCCAGCGTCTCATCCTGAGCCTACAGCCTGTGTGAACCCAAGTATTGTTTTGAACTTGGCATCTCATATATTGAGCACTCTCCTGACTTGTCTGAAGGGCCTTCAGTCAAGAGACTGGACCTTAGACCTGCTGCCAGCAGAGCCACTTTTTCACATCTCAATCCATAGTGCTACAGCTTAGACTTCTCCAGAGAGTCATAAAGATTGGCCTGGCCAGACAAGCTGAATCTTAAAAAATGGGTGAATAGCTGCTGTTGCAGAGGAAGTATACCCGTAGCTCTAACAGAATATGATGTCCATCAGTGTTCAAACTGTATTCTTGGCACTTGTTGTCAGCTGTTCTCTTGTTATTGGGCTAATGCTCTTGGCACTCACATTCTGTACTTATTTGTGGTTGCTCACAAGACATGCGGACTGCTGAGCTGTGGCAGAGGGGCAGATCAGGCTGCATGTTCTTCTTCTGGCATCCCTGCCAGGAGTAGAGTACTTTTCAGTTAAGTTTAGTGTGTCCCATGGGACTGCGCATTCTCTGGATCACCTGGGCACAAGCACATAGCCATGAGAACTGTGGAGAGGATTGTGGAACCACCAGCCAGAGTTACCAGTTCTTTTTGCTGACTCCTCTAGCCAGCTCCTAATAGGTGGAGGAGGCTACTGTGCAGCACACCCTCGCTTGTCTGACTGGAAACTTAGCTTGCTGCTGGTATTGCCAGCTTCCCCCCTAATTGCAGTTATCTTCTTGTCCTGACTTTTTTTGTAGTGTACAGGGGTCTCTTCTCCTTTTTGAACCTGTTGCATCTTTCTGATTTATGAAGGATCATTCATTTGCAGTGCTGTGGTGTCAGTCATCAAAAGAAGTGTGGCCAGCAGGTCAAAGGAGGTGATTCTGCCCCTCTACTCCACTCTCATGAAACCCCACCTGGAGTACTGCATCCAGCTCTGGAGTCCCCAATGTAAGAAGGACGTGGACCTGCTGGACCATGTCCAGAGGAGGGCCATGAGGGTGATCCGAGGGCTGGAGCACCTCTCCTATGAGGAGAGGCTGAAAGAGTTGGGGCTGTTCAGCCTAGAGAAGAGAAGGCTCCGGGGAGATCTTATTGCGGCCTTCCAGTCCCTAAAGCGGGCCTAAAGGAGAGCTGGGGAAGGACTTTTTACTGGGGCATGGAGTGACAGGACAAGGGGGAATGGCTTTAAACTGGAAGAGGACAGGTTTAGATTGAACATTAGGAAGAAGTTTTTCACTGTGAGGGTGGTGAGGCACTGGCACAGGTTGCCCCGAGAGGTTGTTGAGGCCCCATCCCTGGAGGTGTTCAAGGCCAGGCTGGACGTGGCCTTGGGCAACCTGGTCTAGTGGGAGGTGTCCCTGCCTATGGCAGGGGGGTTGGAACTCGATGATCTTCAAGGTCCTTTCCAACCTAAGCCATTATATGATTCTATGATCTGCCTGACTTGGCAAAGAGCTCCTTAGTTTCTGGTCAGTATACTCTGATAATTTTCTCAACCCTCTCTGTCAGCAAATACTGTGTCTCTCAGGAGGATCCAAAATATTTTGGATATATACTTACTAAAGATGTACTTGTCAGTTTCTTTGCAAATTAAACTGCTTAATCATCAGGTGCAAGATGCTGCACTTGGTTGCGTGGTTCTTGAGTGTTAATGAATCCTGAGACTTGTTACGGAGTTTAGAGATGTGATTACCGACCTTCTGTCAGACGTGTAGCTTGCAGTGTTCATCGCCTTCCAAGTTGGTGCACACTCTGAGGCTCTGGCCACAACTGTCATGCTCGTGTACTGTTTGTTGACCCTCTGTTTTAGGCTTCGCCCTGAGATGTGCTCAGTGATGCTTTTGGACGACTTTATCATTCAGAGGACCCCTTGTATAGCAACAGACTAGGCCAGTCCCTTGCTCATTCAAGGATTCTCCAGTGATGTTGCACTCACTTAAGTTTCCTGCTGAAATGTGAAAAATAACCTAACTGAACCTCTCTCATTCCTGCACAGGAGAGAGCAGGTGACCCAGGCAGGTGTCGCTGTCTTGACAAGGCTATTCTAAACAGAATTTCTTCAAGCAGAGATTCTCTCAACAAACTCTGCTGTACCTTTAAAAGTGAAGTCAAAGAACACTAATTCCACCACCATCCCCCAAATAATCTTCCCCCTCCTATTTTGTGGGCCGGAAAAGGTTACTTGGGAAAAAAACATCTGGGTATCCTATCAGGATTCTCATTCTATAGCAGCCTGTTCTTTTCTGAATTTTCATGCTAGGCTTTCTCTGTTTCGAGACACTGAAGATTTGGGGTGGTGGTAGAGATTTTTGTTTGTTTTCTCCTTGTAGTCTGAGAGCAGATCTGGCAGGAAATGTCTACCAAGTCCGCTATCCTTTTATCTTGCAAGCCTAGCTGTGTTCTTCGTTAGAGAGAATATTTTCTTCCATGAGAAATTCTCTGATTGATAGCTGGAAGGGTTCTACTAGGTTGAGTAGATTTTTATGTTATTATTTTTCTAAGTTCAAGTGGTCAAGTGAATACAGCAGGGATCGAAATTTGTCATAATTTTCCTGGACTGAAGAAAACTAGTTTATCCATCAGCTTAAAGTCTACCTGGCAACAGTTTCCATCCATCTTGTGAAAGGTTCTGTTATTTTTACTCCTCATCCATGATCCATAGGTTTTTGTAGAATATGATTAAAACCTTTCCATTGCCTTAATGTTACAGTTCATGTAACATACTGCTGGATCATGGAACATACTTAAACTTGGGATCGGTGTATCTGCTCTGTCATCTTAGGGAGGTTTGCTGCTTGTCAGGGCCTCACATTTGGGACATAGTGGAAAGGCTGCCAAACTTGTCTGTTCCTCAGACATTTACCCTCTGCTGCTCTTCGGTATTGGCATGAACAATACTACCGGGGAGACCTGGACAGTGTCAAGAGTGACTATATGGCTCTGGGAGTAGTGGTCAAGGCTGTGGAGCCCAGGTGGTTTTCTTAATCCTGCCGGTGAGGGGTAGAGGGGTGGACCGATCCTGCATGTCAACCATTGTTTGCACAGCTGCTTTTGACAACAGGGTTTTGGGTTTTATGGTTATGGGGAACCTCTTTGAGGATTGAGGTCTGCTTGGAACACATAGGATCCACCTAAGTGGAGCAAAAGCATCTCTGCCAACAGGCTGGCCAACCTGACTAGGAGGAACAACAAGGTTGGGAAAGTACGACCAGGGATCAAGAAAGGGATTAGTTGATTGGGTTGGTAGGCAAGCAATGTGGAGTCATGTGAACAGGAGAAATCTCAGACTTAAGAAAACAGAGATGAAAGATGTCCACCTCAAGCATACGCACATAAGTAAGGAACTGGGTACATCACAGCATTGTGAGGAAAGCTCTCATACCGTTTCTGGGAAATCAGCATGACTAGGTGTCTTTCTGAAGTGCCTGTAGACTAATGCAGACAGCACAGGGAACAAACAGGAAGAATTGCAGTTGCAGCCGTGTGCAGTTGCACGGCCACAATCTCATTGGTATGACGGAGAAGTGGTGGGATAGCTCGTGCAACTGTAGCATGACAAGGGATAGGTACAGGCTGTTCAGGAAGGACACTTCAAGAATGACAGGCCAGGAAGATAAGGAAGGAGCATTGCTGTTTGTGTGAGGGAGTAACTGGAATGTATGAAACTACATTGGAACGGATGATGAGCCATTTGAGAGCTTGTAGGCCAGGATTAGTGAGCAGACTAACGTGGGCAATGTTGTGGCGAGTATCTGCTACAGATCATCTGATCAAGAAAAAGTGATAAGGCCTTCTTCAGACAACTGGAGGAAGCCCTATGTTCACATTTCCTGGGCCTCATGGGGCCACCATATCTGCTGGAGGAACCGCACAACAGGTCACAAGCACTCCTCAAATTTTCTGGAGTGCATTGATGACAACATCCTGACAAGGACCCACTTAGAGAAGGGTGCTCTGCCGGACCTCATGCTTAAATGCAAGAAAGAACTGCTTGTTGATGTGAAGGTAAGGGACAGCTTTGGCTGCAGTGACTATCAGATGGTAGGGTTCGGCTCAAGATCCTTAGAGGAGGGAATAAAGCAAAAAAGAAAGATCACAAGCCTGGGCTTCAGAGGAGCAGACTTTCACCTTTTCAGGTATCTGTTTGGAAAAATCTTATGCGATATGGTCCTGAAGAGAAGAGGGGTTGAGGAATGCTGGTTGAATCCTGCTTAACATGCCTCGTAGCGTACTGTGATGAGACAGCTGGCTTGGTGGAGGAGGTGAGAGCACTGGATGGTTTTTATCTTAACTTTAATAAGTCTCTTGATACTGTCATAATGTCATCAGACAAACTGATGAAGTACAGACTAGACAAGTGGACAGTGTGGTGGATTAAAAACTGACTGAAATGCCATGCTCAGAGTGTTGCGATTGCAGTCGCTGGTGGTGTACCCTAGGAGGTCAGTATTGGGTTGAGTACTATTTAACATCCTCATTAATGATCTAGATGTGACAGAATTCATATACCATCAGCAAATTTACAGACAATACAAAACTGGGAGCAATGGCTGATATGCCGGATGGTGGTGCTGCTATTCAGAGGGACCTGGACAGGCTGGAGATTTGGACCAAGAGGAATCTCGTGATGTTCAGCAAGGGAAAATGTAAAGTCCTCAGGAGGAATAACAGCCTGCAGGAGTACATGCTGGGGGCGGCTGGCTGGAAAGGACCTGGAAGGTCCTTTGCCTGGAAGGACCTTGGGGTCCCAGTGGACAAGGAGGTGACCGTGAGCCAAGAATGCGTCCTCGCAACAAAGAAGGGCAGCAGCATCCTGGGCTGCATGAGGAAGAGCATTGTCAGCAGGTCAAGGGAAATGATCCTTGCCCTCTACTCGGCAGTGGTAGAGGCCTCACCTGGAGTGCTGTGTCCAGTGCTGGGCTCCCCAGTACAAGAAAGACATGGACTTACTGGAGCAAGTCCAGCAAAGGGCCACAAGGATGATTAAGGGTCTTGGAGCATCTTCTGTATGAAGAGAGGCTGAGAGAGCTGGGACTGTTCAGACTAGAGAAGAGAAGGCTCGGGGGAGCGTGGGGAGGAAATCTCATCAATGTGTATGAATACTTGATGAGAGGGAATGCAGAAGAAGGAGACAGGCTCTTCTCAGCAGTGCCCACTGACAGGACAAGAGGCAATAGGCGCAAATCAAAAACCAGGAAGTCAACCTGAATGCAAGAAGACACTTTTATTAGTGTGAGAGTAGACACTTCCAGCCTAAATTGTTCTGTGTTTCTGTGGGGTTTTTTTTGCTTGCTTTTTTTTCCCCTGAAGTTGACAGGAGTAAAGTAGCAACCCCCTTTTTGTTTTCTTAAACCTCACTCTTCTGGAGTTGAGGTTTCATTGCTGCCTTCTTCAGCTTAAGGGCTATGTTGTGTTATATTTGAAAACCAAGGCCATTTCTGTTATCTCCAAAGTTGGTTTTTGTTTTTTCCTCCATTCATTTCTGAATGAATAGTTGTCCTCACTTAGGGACTAAAATGGATACTAGTCCTGTTACATGCCATTGGGCAATCCAGGTGAAGCAGTGGTTAGTTACTAGACTGTTTTTAAGCAACATACCTTTGGAGTTGCTGATATATAGCTCTGTAGGTGCCTTTGCCTGTTGTGCTAGAACATCTAGGGGCATCTGTGCTCTTCAGGGTTGCTCTGAGCTGTTCATGTGAGTAAACCCATAACCTTCAGGTCATTGTTAATGTATAGGGCACAGCTTCGAATTGATTCAAACTTGCACAGACACATGAACTGTCATTTGGACGTAGGTAGCAGTTACTAAACATAGAGTTCTTCAGGTGATATAGTCCATGTGCAAGTTCACTTCATGCCCTCTTTTCCTTTTCTCAAGTCTTGTAACTCTCTCTAGAGGTTGCAGGGTGAGAGGAACTGACAAGGTCTTGGCCGGTGTTGGGAGGATTGTCTGGGATACCTTTTCCTGGTATTATTAGTTTAGCAAATGCCTTGAGCATTTATAGGGAGAGGCCACTCAGATCTCAGAGTGGAATGTATATACATGGTCAGCCTAAACATCTTAAAACTCGTTTTGCAAGTGAACAGCCACTTTTCTGCTACTTGCTTTTGTACTAGGGAATTAATGATCCATGATTATGCATAAAGAATGAGTGAAATAGTTAAAAAAATCATATGAGAATATGAAAATGTAATATGAAAAGGCTTTACTACAAATGCTGTTTCTAGTGGTAGTAGCGTTTGTCCTTAAAAAAAGGATGGGTGGTGGGACTCAGCACCCACTGTACTTCCACGGGTGGATTGACCTTGGCTGGCTGTCAGATCCCCACCCAGCCGCTTGCTCACTGCCCCTTCTCAGCAGGATGGGGGGGGGAAATAAGGTGGAAAAGTTTGTGGGTCAAGATAAAGACACTTGGTGATTGCTGTCACAGGCAAAACAGATTCAACTTCTGAAAAAGTAAATTAATTTATTGCCAATTAAAAATAGAGTAGGATGGTGGGGAACAAAGACAAAGCTAAAAACACCTTGCCCCACCCACACCTCCTTCTTCCTAAAGGCTCAGCTTTACTTCTTCATCACTGACTCTTCTACCTCTTTGCGTGGCACGGGGGGGATGGAGAATAACGGGGGTTGCTGTCAGTTCGTAACACTTCGTCTCTGCTGCTCCTTCGTCCTCACACTTTTCCCCTGCTCCAGTGTGGAGTCTCTCCCACAGGATACCATCCTTCACAAACTGCTCCAGCATGGGCTCTCTCTGTGGGTTGCAGTCCTTCAGGAATAGACTGCTCCAGTGTGGGTCCCCAAACGGCCACAGTTTCTGCCAGAAGTCTTGCTCCTGCATGGGCTTCTTTCCAAGGGCCTCAGGTCCAGCATGGGCTCTCCATGGGCTGCAGCTTCCTTCAGGGCATCTCCCTCTGCTGCAGTGTGGGATCCTCACAGGCTGCAGTGTGGATGTCTGCTCCATGATGGTCCTCCACAGGCTGCAGGAGGGCAACCTGCTTCACCATGGTCTCTTCCACAGGCTGCAAGGAAATCTCTGGAGCACCTCCTCACCCTCCTTCTTCACTGACCTTGGTGTCTGCAGTTGTTTCTCACATTTCCCTCTCCCTTCTCCCCTCCCCAACAGCTGTGGAGCATTTTTTACACTTTCTTATTATCACAGAGGCGCCACCAGCATCAGTTATGGGCTCAGCTTTGGCCAGCGATGGGTCTGCTGGAGCCAGGTGGAACCATCTGTGTCTACCACGGGGCTGGAACCATCTGTGTCTATCATGGGGCAGCTCCCAGCTGCATCTCACAGAGCCCACCCTTGCTGCCAGCACCGTGCCGTGTAGACCTGGTACACTTGCCTTAGTAAGTCTAATACAGTACCACTTCTAAGGCAACTGCACATGGACTGGAACTGAAGTTTGCTTTGACTCTGGTTATTTGTTTGATGCTCAAAAATCAGACACGGATGAAAATAGATTTGTGGTGTCTTTTGTATGATGGTAGCCAGGAGTCTCAGCTCTTAAAGTTTGGCTGCATGTGTAAGAAATTTGGTTATGGTGGAGTAAGCATTCATCTTTGTATTCTCAGCCCGTGCTGGTATCTGGTGTCCATAAGAAGTTGAAGTCAGAGCTTTGGAAACCAGAAGCTTTCAGCCTGGAATTTGGAGATCAAGATGTAGATTTGGTGAACTGCAGGAACTGTGCCATAATTTCAGACGTGAAAGTGCGTGACTTCTGGGATGGCTTTGAGATAATATCTAGTAAGTAATATCTATGGCTGACTAGTTTAACTGAGCAGTTTGTCTTGCTACCTTCAACTCCTCCTTTTCGAACTATTTTCTCAAAAAATAATAATTAAAAAAATAATTCAAATAGCTATCAGTGTCGTGCAAAGAAGCCGTTGCTCCTTAGATGTAGCGCACCTAGAAAATACGTTATTGGTGAAGATTAGGGCAGGGCTGCCCAAGAAAACTTCATCTGTACTACAGTGTGTTGGTGTGTGTTACTTTCATGTATCAAAAGATGATCCATTTCATGGGAAACTATAACTTTTTTTGAACTTTCCTCGGTGAAATTAATCATCAGTTACCTTTACTAAGACAGTAAGTAAATTGACTACTCTTACTCTCCTTCCAAAGTCAACATCTATTGTAAAACTAAAGGGAACCTGCAGAGCTAAACCAGACTGAGGCTTTTGATGCTAAAACTCAGACTTGGTGGAATACATCAACTAAGTAAACTTGACATTGCAAATTATTTTTATAGCAGATCATCTGCAAGTACAAATACAAGTTTATCTGTATTATGAATAGCAATGCTGTATGCGTACCTCATGTGATAACACATTACTTAACGTTTGAGTTCTTCTTTGAGAACACCTTCTGTCAAATGTGGGTGTGGAAGCTAACCAGTTAAAATTGCTGGGGATGTAACTGGTCAGATTAAAGAGCTTCCGAAAAGCAGAGTGTTCTTTTTTTAGATTGTATATACCTAGATCAGACTGGTCTTATCTTTACAGATGTTAGAGTTGTAACGGTCCATTGCAATGTTGCTGATCTTAGCGTTGGTGTAAGAACGTTTTCTGTATTTATTGCTTTGTGCACATAGCAGAAATAGTGAACTATTGGATGACTTAGGGGAATGTTTGTTCAACAGAAAATGAAATGATAGATTTGTAGACCAAGAATATTCCCTTCCCTAGTCATTTTCCAATCAAAGAGCTCCCAACTTTTGACTTGTTTTTATATGATTCCAAGTACAGAGTCTTATATTTTGTACTGTTAAATTTCGTACTATTTTGGTTGTTATTCAGAAATAAATGGCCTATATGGATATAATGGTGTGGTCTTTCTGTGTACTAACGGTAATTGGGAAACTTCACAAACTCTTTGCTTTTGTGCTAGGGTCATTTATGAAAATAGTAAATTTGTATGGGTCAAGTTGAGAAATTGAGAAATGTTATTTGTAGTTTGTCTCCAGGCAGATATGCTCCTTCCAGCAAGATCAGCTGCTGCCTTTCTTTTAGACAGTACCTTTACCACGCGTTACATGAGAAATGTTATGGTCTAGGTTGGAAAAGCTGATCACTTCTGCTAGTTTCTTTTAAATGCATTTTATTTGGTATTTTTCAGCCCCGTGCAATCCCCAATTTAGAAGAGTATTGTTTGCTACTAGTTCACCGTTTTCACACACTAACTTGTATGAAAACTGCAAATTGTGTAATGAGTCTGACTTCTCTGCATTACATGAATTTTAGATTCCTCAAATATGTGGCTGGTTTCCACCCTCCCTTGCATTAAGTTATTGAAGAGATGTAGAACAGCCACTGAATTTGGAGATGTTAATGAGATAATCCCTTAATTATTCCATATGATACTTTTTTTTTTAGTTAATTTTAACTTGTGATGTTTACTTTTAATATCTTTGAGTTCTAAGTGGACTTTTGGCAGATTTAACTTTTTGTTTTGATTCTTCTTAGACCTGTTTTTCTTTGCTGATCTGATGTTTTCTGGGTTTTGTCCAGTTTTGTGTAATTTGTCAGATCTGTGTGTTTTCCTCCAGGTAGCTCTTCATTCTGTCCTTTGTGAATAGCCTTCCTACAAGTTTCTTCTCCTTGTTTGGAATAAAGATCGGTGATGAGTTCAAAATCTTGAATATAGGAAGTTCTGAAACATCTTTAAATTCAAGTCCTTGAGCTTTTCTGTTCACTTGCCTCTCTAAAATCTGTAGCTCATCAAAATATGTTTTCTTTAAATCAGTCACTTTGGTTTACATATCTGCAGTTCTTAATTCCTTTTTAATTTCAGTAAAATGATTTTTTATATTGCAAATTCAGGCTGTCTTCTGTAGCCTGTTGATATATAACGCAGACGGGGTTCTCAGGTCTCCAAGTCCTAGTTTCTTAGATACACTTTCTCTTCTGGTGCTGTCAGCAGCTCTGCTAGGTCTGGGTAAGATCAGTTGCTTTTTGTTTGGCTGACGATCCTTGGTAAGGTAGGAAGTGGTGAAGCATGTTACTTTCTGGGGAAAAGGGGATGTGAAGGTGTCAGACTGCAGTACACCCTGTTTTCCAACTGGTGGCTTCGTGTAGAGTTGTGAAGAACCTGGTAGAAGAGTGAACTTTGTTTCTCTCTAAATGTTATGTTGAGTTGTCTGAGCTGCTGCACGTACCGCTTCCAGAAATACTCTCTCAGCCATTGTAACATCTCAGGCAAAACAGCAGTTGATGTGGTCAGTGCTGTCATATTGTACATCCACTGTTGCGTACGTAATGTCATCATTCTGCACTACCAGCTTTCTCTGTTACCACTCAGGACTCGCGTACAACTCTTGAGGTGAAAAACAAATGTGTGAATTCAGTACCCTGCTAATTTGAGTGCCTCCAGCAAAGAAGAATTTTAAAAACTAAAGGCTGTCTTCCTCAGTAACCCTTTAGCTTTTTTGAGTGTGGTGTACCATGGTTTCTTGCTTTACGCTGAGATAAGGGTTGATTTCAGACCATGAACCAATAACTTTAATTTTATAGAAGCACCACTCCTCTTGAAATGAAAGATAAAATTCTAGACTTTGGTAAAAGTAGTAATGCAGAATGTTTTGGAAAGGCTTGTTTTCGAAGTTGAATACAAACTATTCTAAAACTTAGCAGCTGTGCAAGATTTGTCAAACTTCTGCTGTAGGTAATGAGATAGATATATAATTGTTAAATTGTTGTTTGGTCATACTATGATAACGCTTGGAAGCCCAAACTAAAATCAGGATCCATTTTTCTGTGCAATATAAGAGGTCTTGCTAAAAAAGACTTCCAGCTTAAAGAAGGTAATGGGCTGTGGTAAAAAGATATCACATGAAGAAATCTTATTTTGTTTCTTGCAGAACGGCTCAGGTCAGATGATGGTCAGCCAATGGTACTAAAGTTAAAGGATTGGCCTCCGGGGGAGGACTTTAGAGATATGATGCCTACAAGGTCAGTAAACCTCAGTATCGATGCCTGCAGGACTGCCATAGGCACTACAGGAGAAGAACGTGCCTTTGTTCTTTTTGCTTTCTAGGTTTGAGGACTTAATGGAAAATCTTCCTCTTCCTGAATATACCAAGAGGGATGGCAGACTGAATTTGGCTTCTAGGCTTCCAAGCTACTTTGTCCGTCCTGACTTGGGTCCCAAAATGTACAATGCCTATGGTATGTGAGAATAGTTCTGCAGATGTTGATTTTTGTGACTCCTTATTATACTCTTTATAATGCTAAGTGCGTATGCAAGGCTGTGGCATTAATCAAAACTCAGTGCTCATCCTAGAGCACACTGTCATTTTTTTTTAATTGGTCCTGCAACCTATTCGAATGCCAGTCCTCTCTCTCAGATGTGCCCTTGTGGTTTCCAAGAGATGTATGTATGGTAAGTTAAGTTTGCAAGCAGTTATTTCATACATATAATAAGCATAATAGCGATACAGTGTTCAAGGAGATGTTAATATTTTTTTGAGACCAATTGATACATTTGAGAGGAAAATTAGCCAGCGTCTGGGCACTTCGATCTGTGCGTTCGTGTTTCTGACCGGGGGTTGTAATTTCTTCATCCATGTCTAACAACACAGACAACATGCAAAGACAAAGCCGTCACCATGTTCAGCGACCTGAATCAGATAGTTTTGTTCTCTTAAGACTGTAATTACGTAGTGGGTAAATAGCATACAAATGGAGGAAAACTTTGTCTGAACACATACCTTGCATGGGGCCGTGAACCATTAAACTTTCAAATGATTGTCGATATAGCAAAGTGTGGAGGATATATGAGCAAATAATGCATGTCGTATCAACTTGAATTATTTCAGTTCCTGAATGTACTGACTTTGAGGTCATGGCCAAAAGCAGATTTTGGAGACTTTTAATTTAAAACAAATGATTGTTAAAGTTCCGGGATACTTTTAAATAACCAATTGATTTGGAAATACATACTTTTGCAGCTTTAGAGTAAGATAAATGACATTTAAAGTAGTTGTTCTTTGTATGTACTGAAAAATGTCGAGTGATACTGATAAGGAGTATCTCTCACAAAGCAAGCACGGGGAAGCACGCTTACCCTAATGTAACTTCTGTAGTTCTCTTTGAATACTGATGAGATGGAAGTGCAGGGGTTCTTAATGTTTTGCACTCCAATTATAGATATACCTACAGTAACAACTCTCCTGAGAACATAAAAGATTTTACATTGTTTTTTATTTTTTAAAAAATGTTTTAGCTCAGTGGATTAGGCTTAAGCTGTAAACCAACATATTGCAGTTCTGAGAAAGTGCTTGTGGGGTTATTTGGGGTTTTTTAGCAGTGTGACATCGCAAATAAGGGTTAAAAAACCAGGGGTTTGTGAACTTAGGCAAATTGAGCTTATTCAGTATTTAACAGTGTTCAGTGTTTTGGTTTACGTATTACTTGATGTGTAAGTTGAGTGAAGAAGGCTGTACACCACAGACCTTATAATGTAATTGAGCAATAATAGTACATGAGTGCAGCAAGAAGCAAGGTACTCAGTGATGCCTAACTTGTCTTTGTGTATTGCTAGTTGCCAGCAATGAATTTATCTTAAATGACAAAGTTTTCCTTTGTGTCAGAGTTTGTGGAGGTAGTGTTGATGGTATTTTTTTAGCATAGAACGTAACCCCCTCCTATTTGAGCCTTCTCTAGATGTATAAGTCTTGGTCTGAAGAGAGAAAATATTACACTTCATTTACTTTCAAGTTAAAAGAAAAAATTTAGTTTGGTCTGTCTTCAAAAACAGTTTTATATCTCTTTGCTTGTAGCTGCTTTACAGGCAAATTAAAGGGTGGACCTAGATATAAAAACACTAATTCTCTCTATGGCAAATAAAGAGTAACTTTTCTAGCATATTAAATGTATTTTGGTTGTAAATATGTGGCTTTGTTTTCTGAGTTTGTGGTGAAAAAGAGTTCTCAATAGTGAGGTAAAGTCTTTTATGTGCTTCGTGCTTTACAGCATTAAGATAGAAAAATTGTGACTGAAGCTTGATTCTTAAAGTGATACTCAGTTAATTAAATAAAAAGACTGTTTACAGAAGTTAACCATGAAGAAATCTTATTCCATTCAACAGGTTTTGTGTGTAAAGGACCCTTAAATATTGACCAAATTTTATATATAAATACCTGAACTATTTGACATAAGACTTGCCATTGATGTTGTATTTGTATTTCCCAGCACACTCTGTGTGACTTAGACCGCTAGCAAATAATTAAGGAAAGAATGACACTTCTTAAATTATATCCTGCTGCATCTGGCAAAGCACGGTTTTGAGGTGGAGGTTGTAAGTGCAGTCGGGGT
This sequence comes from Anarhynchus alexandrinus, assembly GCA_008711295.1. Taxonomy (NCBI): domain Eukaryota; kingdom Metazoa; phylum Chordata; class Aves; order Charadriiformes; family Charadriidae; genus Anarhynchus; species Anarhynchus alexandrinus. The sequence continues at coordinate 1,208,063 of VUYV01000251.1, forward strand.
TTCTCTTGTACCTCCTGTACCTCCAAACAAAGAAAAGCAGTGCCAAAGAGTGCCTGCTAACTTTGTGTTACGAAAGCTAAGTTCCCTACTACGACTGTATTGGTGACCCTCAGAGAGACAAAATTGTAAAGTACACGTTCAGGCTTTGTTTTTAAAATGCTTCTTTTGTCGTGACTTGGGTGATCTAGATTTGCTACTTCTATTTCCTGTATAATAAAAATACTAGTTGTCAGTAAATTTTTTACTTATGCCACACATGACGTGAAAGTAGCTACTTCAGCTGCCCTTTGACATCGGTTTCTGCTCTCATTGCTCTGTAAAGTTAGCGTACTAGAAAGATCTCTCAGGCAGGTTATTTCTGTCAGAGCTTAAATAGAATTTGATTTTATTTTACACTCTATTATAGGCTTAATTACTGCAGAAGACAGACGAGTTGGTACCACAAACCTGCACTTGGATGTATCTGATGCTGTTAATGTCATGGTGTACGTTGGGATTCCTGTTGGGGAAGGGACCCATGATGATGGTAATGTTTGAGGAAAGCTGTTTTCTGTCCATTAAAAATCAATTGTGTGTGAGAGAAAGCACACTGTACTTTTTATTGTTTAAGCTGGTCATATCTCATAGATATGACATAGATAGTCAGGGCAGGGGGGTTGGAACTAGATGATCTTCAGGGTCCCTTCCAACCTAAACCATTCTATGATTCTATATAACCCAAATATAAAAGGCAGTTTGCTATGTCTGCAGCACATATTTAAAAGTGCTTCGTTGGTTCCCAACTGTGGAAGCAGCAGAGTTTTGCTAGAAATTAGGTATCTCCCAGAAGAAAGGAGGAGAAAGGGTGTTTGTTCTCCTTGTATTTGAATAATTTTAGTTAATTCAGTTTGAATTCATGACTGAGCTTTGTGATTAGCTGTCAATTGATGCATTTCCTGAATTTTAAGATAAAGCTTGACATGCTTAGAAAGGGCACTGTATGATGCAGCAGTTGCAGTAGCAATGTGACTGGATTTAGTGACTCAAAATGCTCCTTCCTCTTCTATATGTCAAAAATCAGAAGCTTTGTAATCATACCGCTTTTATGTGCATTCCCCTTTCAGAGGTTCTGAAAACAATTGATGAGGGAGATGCTGATGATGTAACAAAGCAGCGAATCCATGAAGGAAGAGAGAAACCTGGAGCGTTGTGGCACATCTATGCTGCCAAAGATGCTGAAAAGATACGGGAACTTCTCAGGAAGGTACGTTGGTTACAAAGGGGCTTGACCCTACAGGATTCCTTCACTAGCTTACTTACAGCAGCTGAATGATACAAATTGCTATCGGCATCAAGTGCATAGGTATTCTAATGCTGTCTTTGAGGACGTTAATAGTTGTTATGCTCCCAGGTTTTCAGCCTCATCTAGAATCTTCATAGTAGTGCACATGTCACTAGTTAAGACCTAAATGAGCTTAATGAAAGTAATGTCCTACCTTGAAATAGTTAATTTATGTTTTCTGGTACAGAGCTTTTTGTGAGCCAGCAGTATCAAGGTTCTGTGTCATGGTTTCACCCCCACCCCATATCTTGGCCCTAGGTTGGAGAAGAACAAGGCCAAGAAAATCCCCCAGATCATGACCCCATTCATGACCAAAGTTGGTACTTGGACCAGACCTTACGTAAGCGACTCTATGATGAGTATGGTGTACAAGGCTGGGCAATAGTGCAGTTCCTTGGAGATGCTGTGTTCATTCCTGCAGGTGCTCCCCATCAGGTAAGTATGCCAACGCTAGGCCATATTGACAAATGGAATTGAATTTGAGGCACAACAGAACTGCGACTTCAAATTAACTGTTAGTTCATATTGCTGAGTCAGGTTCTTTCTTCTACGTATGCGGTTCTTAGAGAAACTATTTGAATTGGATCTCAGTCATTATATTAGTAAAAATTACATAAATACCTGAATGACGTGTATGGTACTGTGATGGGATTAAGAAAAAAAAATAAATTGGGGGAATGGTGGGAAAACACTTCTGTGTAGTGAAACTTCAGCCAAGGGAACAGAATTCCAAAAAAGTGTGGAGAACAGTAGAGAACTTGCTTTAGGGAACACTAGTGTATGTGGGAGAGTAGGGGACATGAGATACCACATATTTTGTTCTGATTTTACTATTAGACATAATTCTGTGCAAGATCAAGTAGGCTTAAGTTCCTATTTCTGATAAGTTAATGTGGAAGAACCTAACGTACGTGGTGGGAGGGTTTGGGAGGTTTCTTTGGCTTTGTATGGTTCGTTCAATCTTGATGTATCTGTCATTTGATACGGGGTTTTCTAGGTCCATAATTTGTACAGCTGCATTAAAGTGGCAGAAGATTTTGTATCTCCAGAACATGTGAAGCACTGCTTCCGTCTGACCCAGGAGTTCAGGCACCTGTCTAATACTCACACCAACCACGAGGATAAACTGCAGGTACGCATTTTATGACGGTAGTGACTAATTATATCCTGTGCTTTGCCAGCTTCGTTCAGTGTGAGAAACATGTGGCTAATGATTTAAGAAAAAGTAACAACTTTCTCGCACTGTACCTCTTCAGCTGTAGTGATAACAGATGTGAAAGTGTTTTTGTAAATAAATTAAGTTGCAAATGAATAATGCTTATTATTTTAAAAAAAAAAAAAAAGGAAAACCAAAAGTAACTGCTGGGAAAGTGGAACTCAGTACTCCTGTGGAAAGGAATACTGGTTGTATTTGTGCCTTGCAGCCAAACTTTACTGTTTTTCTGTGCCATTTTTATAGTATTTTAATAGAAACATATGTCTCTATATATATAAAAAAATACCAAGAGACAATAACTGTCACATAAACGATGAAAGAGACTGACATCACGTGTACATCAGGGAAAATTGATGGTGCTTAGCAGTTAGTTGAGCAAGTGCAATTAAGCTACTCACTTAGAGGTGAAACTGTTCCATTCAATACCTAGAAACTGAATTCAAATAATTTAGACCAGAAAAATCAGAAACAAGATAGAGCTTTGATTGTTAAATAGCTAAGCATGGAACAGACCGCTGTGAGTACTAGCGGATTTTTCATCTCTGCTCTTGCTTGCCCTTCTGGAAGATGCACACATTAGAAGAATTTCTAGCCTCCATACAAAGACAACAGGATGATGATTTGTTGTATCATCTTAATTTACGTAGGGTTAAATCATATGATTTTCTTGCTCCTTTTGGGTTTCATTCATGTGAATCTGTGACTCAGATCACAAGGGCTTCATAGTATGCTTTCTCCTAGCTCTCACAAAAGAGACTTTATGTTAAAATAACATGAGTAAATGTATGTTGCTGGGTGACCAGAAAGTTAGTTAAGTAGTCAGTGCAGGTGTCTTAAAATATTTGTCTTGTAACTGCCAGTCAAAATTTGTGCTATTGATATCCTGAAGCAGCAATAGTATATACTCTGTGTATATGTGCCAGCTGTTAAGAATTCAGCTGTCAAAGTTGATTGCATTGGTATGTAAGACTCTCCTTGTTAGTCTGCAGAAGTTGATTTTTCTTTTTTCCTGTTACAGGTGAAAAACATTATCTACCATGCAGTGAAAGATGCTGTTGGCACACTGAAAGCTCATGAATCCAAACTAGCTAGATCGTAGGAATTGCTAATTCCAAACGCCCTGTGAAGTAAGCCTTTTGCTCACAGTTTATACAGGGACTGCACATGACTGCCTCTGCAGGAGCAGAGGCTTCTCACTAAGAGCTGGTGTGGTCAGTATTACACACACTCTTCAGCCACTGTTTTCTACGCTGCCTCAACACTGAAGGTCTAACGGAAGGTCGCACTGTTACATGCAGAATTCCAGATCCTAACGAAAGGTGCCATGTCCCTTTCCTGTGGCCTTTTGCAAATTGGAAGAACGTGGAAACCACTTGGTGTTCCTGCATATTATGATTAGAAATGGTATAAAGAGTGTGGATGGTTTTTTTTCCTCATGCCTAGTTAGTCTCCACGAAGTTAGAAGGAACGTGCCGGAGGTGGGTTGTCCTACTGCAGACTTAGTTGATAGCTGCTGGAGCGTGACCAACAGTAGCCCAACTGCAGAAATTTAAGCAAACTTCCCATGTGAGATACAGGCCAAGGAAAAGAGTAAAGCTATTCTCTGCACTCCCCTTCTTGTAGCCGTTTCTCTATACACTGTAGAGTTGCAGAAATAAAGGGAGAACCCACTTTTTTTCCCCAGGAGACTCCAGAAATAGGAGAATTGTGTATTTAGTGAAAAACTAGGTTTGTAGTGAAACAGTTAATATTTCATGAAAGTAGATATTTTTAGTATTTTTGAAGTACCACAACTGTTCCTGGATTTTCAAGGAAAGGCGCATTACGTTTAGTCTTCCTTTCAATAAAATCAAGAAGTGATTTTTAGAAAGCTGTCCAAAATAGCACAAAAACAGCCAAAGGAGAGTGAATAGAAATTGACACCCCACCTCCCTTGCCCATATTCCTCCCCCGTCTTCCCCCCTCTCCCTACGCCACCCTGCTTCCTCAGAATGAGAAGTAAAAAGGAGTATAAACTCTATTCTCATGTGGAGATGTTGTACATCTCCCGCTGCACTGGTGACTGCAGGCAATAGTTCACCCAATACCAGTGCTAGCTGAAAACATCTATCCTTTCCAAAGTGAAGGAGAAGTTAACTTTCAGTGTCAACTTTGTCCAGAACTATTTTAAGTAAAATGTTCCTGCTTGATAGAACTGTATTCAGAATTTACTAATGTCAGCATTGATGCAATGGATTTCATTGTCCGGGTACATGGGGAAATGTATCTACCTTATATCCAGCTGTACTGTAGTGCCACCTGCAGGCCTGTTAATATGTTCACGGTTATTTCATTTTTTTAAAAATAAAAGTCATTTACTGTAACAGCCTGGGCGGTTTCTTTCAGGCTCGTGCGCTGATCTTCCTGCTCTCGGTTTGCCTCAGCTCCTGCCCCTGGCAGCGTAGGCTGCCTGTTCGCTTCTTGCCCTGCCTCTGACGGAAGGTTTGGGTGCTTTATGCCCCACGGACGCGCTGGGAGCGTACCAAGCTGCCTGCAGGTTCTTCATTCTCAGAGATAGCTTGGGTAGAGGACCTGTCTTGTCATAAACAACGTCTCTTGTGCTGTGCTCCCCACCTCTCACTGTCTTCCCAGCAGGCTGGGGTCCAGCGCTGCCCTCTCCGCTGGGACGGATGGGGTGGTAAAGGTTCCCTGGTGTCTGACCGTGGAGGTTGTGACGGCAGCAGCAGTTCTGTCCGCTGACGCGTGCCGCGCTGGCAGCCTCTCCAGTTGGTTACTGGGTGGCAGTAGTGCACCCCCGGGCTTTTGCTGCCTTCGTACCTCGCAGCTGTCCTGTGAACGTGGGCTAATTCAGCCCTACGGGGGAAGAGGATTATCCAGACCCATGAACCATTCAACTTCAACATATTCCTATCGTGCGGAATTTCTTGTGCACTTCTGCTGTACTCTGTGCGTACAACCCATTCTGAGTGGTTAATTATAGCTGAGCTGTTTCCCTCATGTTTGTGCGTGTGTGTGTGTATCAGCAATTAGAATTCGTTAAAGATCACAAAGACAAAAACTTGGCTGTGTGTAATGCAGTAGCTTCGGTCGTTCCCAATGCAGTGATCTTCACTGAGTTCTGCATCTCACGTGGATCCTGCGTTTGGTTTGAGTCTATCAAACATTGTTTCTGTCTCTTGAATTTCCTCTTTTATTAATCATAGAGTACAATCAACGTAAAGCAGTATTCAGCCAAAATCAGAGCAATGATTTGCACAAAAATTGTGGATTAAAATTAAGAAATAGGTAGCAATCTAGATTTTGGACCCGATGAGGACAGGAAGAATTTGTAAATTGATCTGGCAAATCAGTAAATCAGTTCTAGTAATTTACATTTGAAAACTTTTATCCTTTATCTGGATTGTATGCATCAGGAGACGGAGACTACCTCTGCTTTTGGCAAATTTTCCCAAGTAGGTAATTTTTTTTTTTACATTTGCATTGATGTAGATTTAGAATCCGCTTGTCAGTTCTTGCTTGTTTTCCACCAAGAGGGGCTTCAGTTGATTAAATGCTGTTATTGTCAGCTCTTAGAATTCTGTTCAACTAATTAAAGTTTAGCTGTTAACTGTACAGCAACTTCAGAATTTCTGAAATATGATTTTCATGTATTGTGTATCTGCAAACATAGGGTTTTATTTATTAATACGAATCAGATCTATAAATATATATAGATCACATATAACAAACATATTTATGGATGCATATATTATACATTACATAGACACATATATAAAGTGTCATTTTTATATATATATATATATATAAAACCCAGACAACTGCAGGGGTTTATTTTCTTTCAAACTTTTTAGCTTCTCTCTGCTGTTGCCTTACACGGTCAGGGATATTTTACAGTACTTGTAATTAGACTGTGAAGCTCACTGCAAGTCTGTCATGTTGATGCCAGAAACAACTGTATTGACAGCTTCTACTACATCCTTTGACAGAGTTGCATGATTTAATTCTGCTTTGTTTGAAAGTATGTACCTTTGTTAGCTTAGTAATTCAACTGGGCTCCAGAGCCTTTTTTCCCAAGAAGCGTTTGTCCTCTGTTCACCCCTTTGACCACTTTCATAGCTTCATAGTTCTTTTATGTGCCATTTCACTCCCCCGATGCATCGGTCTTCCAAGATGAACAGTTCTGGACCGTGGAATCTTTGCACTGAACCTGCTCGGTGCCTCTGAGTGTTCTTGGTGAGTTTCTTGTGCCTCCTTTTTGTTCAGCTACCCCATTTTTGAGGGAAGATGATTCAAGCTGCGTGCAGGTCTCTAAAGTTTGTTCATGCATTTCTGTGGTGAGATACTGGTGTTCATTTCTGAAACATTCCTGTTGCTGCATTTCTTACTAATGCTAAGCATTGAGATTTCCAGTAGTGATGACGGTACTGTCTTTCCCGAGCAGTGACAGCTGATCGGGACCCTGTCACATACATCTATGGTTTGGGCGCTCCCAAGGCCACGTGTTGGGGTTCTCTCTTAACTGGGTTTGTGTGAAGGGTCAGTATAAGCACTCGCTCTCCGGTACCCACCGCTAGTTCCGTCATATGGAGCTTATGGCAAAAGTAGCCAGCCAAAGTGATTATAAAATTGGTTTTAGATGTACAACCAGTTTTTATCACAATATTTTATAGTTACAAATTTTAAGGGGCAGCCGATATGTTACCTGGAACGCAAGCAGATCAAAGAAGGCTTTATAAATCAGAAAGTTTTAAGTAGAGGGAAAATAAAAACTTTGGTTGCATGTCTTAAAATTCAGTTTGCTGCAGACGTGACGTTTGTTCTACTGAATGCCGTCCTGCCGTTACTGGCGGAGCTGCATAAGGTAGTGGGTGGGCACCAGTTTTGAATATTGGCTTTAAGCGCTGGCTGTCTTCTAGCCAATGTCCCGGGGAACTACAGACAAGTGGGAGCAGAAGTTAAGGATGATATGGCTGTTGGGCTGCCCAAGTGAATTTGGATTGCCATCACAGTACTGAAGCCCAGTGCGTGCTCCCCCACGCGAGGGCACTCGGCACTGCTACGCAGCAGTTTCGCGGGGCCTTCACAGTAACGTTACGCAGGACAGACTTGTATTTTTCTCTCAGTCTCAGATGAAGAGGAAGAAATAACGTCCCCGCTCTGAAGATTTAACTTCTTGTCAACCCAACAACTCTTTCCTTTTCTTGAGATTGATTAAAAATGGAACAGTCTGCAAGGGTTAATTTTACAACACTTAAATCTTTTCCCTGTTTTTAAGCTGTACTCTGAGGCAACTGAACCAGGCAACGTAAATGTGGGAAACATTAAGTACTTAATACGCTAAGGTTGTGATCCATTTGTTGTTCCCCTGAAAGATTCTGAGACGGCCTCTCGCAGAACACGAGGATGTGGAATCAGAACTGGAGCAGAGGTTCAATGTCAAGCAGTAACTAGAATTTACCTGCAATGCAAATAGGTTGAAAGAAGTTAGCAGGCACGGATATTCTTTAAAATTATTGCTCCTATGTACATAGGACTTCCCTCTCCTTACTTCTGATAGCCCTTTGATAGCACTCTGAGCTTCTGCAGTTCCGAAGTATTGGCTGAGCTGTATGTCACACGCTGGTGACATACTCGTGCATCGAGTGTATCTTCAAGTGTTGCTTTGGTGGGAAAGACGCGTGGAACTGCACAGCGTGGGTGGAGCGTGGCAGCGCCTGTGGACAGGCGTCTTACAGGCTCCGGTTACTGGTAAGTAATCTTATTTTCTGATTGTCAACTTCACTGTTTCCCACACTTATCCCCGCCTATCCCGGGTGCTTAGACTGACATGTGGTCACTCTCTCCTGATGCATCTCAGTCTGAAGTTGGCCCGCAGCTTCCTTTCCTCTTGATTGACAGTGTCTTTAAGATCCCTGTTCTCAACCTTGGAAACAGAGCTGCCTGCTCCCACCAGGCATTTGAAAAATAACCAGGCAGAACTCATCTTGCTTTCCTCTCTTACCTCCCTCATCCCTCTCCCTTACAAGAGCTTTTTATTTTATCTCTCTGCCTTTATATGGGCTAATACGAAAATGGTGAAGTGAGTTTCAAGAGCTAGATACAACAAAATACAGCTGCTTCCCCTAGGAAGGTCTTTTCTAACTAAACAACTTTCAGTCACAAAGGAAAACAGGTAAAGCAGGGAAATGTTCTCAGAATAATTTCCAGTTCTAGGGCCTTACCTCCCACAATGTCAGTTTATACTGTCGGCTCACGCTTTTTCTGTTTTCCTTATCCCTTTCAGCATTTGATACTCTTCCATTACAATCTGCACCTTTAAGCTTCAGAGAAGAGGGTTCCCACTGCGTTCTTCCACTTCACCTTTCTTCCTGAGACCCTTATTTATTCTGCTGAACTTCTCTAGAGGCACTCTTGTGTTCTTGAGCCCTGACAAATCGTTGTTCCTTTTCATGACAGCAGCTTCTCCCTGAACCTCAGCTTCAGCGGGATCTCTGGACATGAACTGGCGTCGTTGTTCTAATTGTAGCTTTGCTTAACCTGCTCTACTCAAGGAACAGTTGGTTTGATTCCCGTGCCTTATTTTTTAGGCCATAATAGATTGATAAGTATTTGGTCACCTATTTTAACCATTTGTAGGACACAAATTTGTCATGAGTTATTTCAGCAGTAGCAAAAATATTCAGCCTTAATTTGAAAACTAGAAAAATAACTATTTTATATATATTTTATATAGTTATTTTATAAAAATAAAAAAAATAATTTTCAGCTAGAAAAATATACAGCCTTAATTTGAAAACAATCAACAAATTGCTTTCCTGGGTAGGTCTTGGAATCTTAATTACACAGCACTATACAATATTACTAATAACTTAAAAGAATGCTACCAATAAATCATTCTATTTTAATTTGACCTGCAACCGGCTTTTGTTCCAAAAATAGCCCTTCAGTATGAGTCGTTTCTCCTTGTGGGAAGGTAAGTTAATGAATTCATTTCTCATTCTTCTTTATGGTATGGAAAGAAATTGAGCTACTTATTGCTAACTGTAAATTGCTAGCTTAAAATACCTTTCCTGAAGTTGCTCTAAAGCTGAACGTGCGACTTAACAAGGAGCTGCCACTTAAGACACTCACAAGCCCACCTGCTCTACTAATCTTGATGTTCATATTGTGTGGTTCTTCGCACCATTTATTTCTAACGCGCTGGAAACCTTCATACTGCTCCTGAGCACATTAAACAGTTTAAAACACTAAGGCACATTTTATTTAGGTGCGACTTACCCACGCTGCAGTCCCTCAGCGCTCCCACGCTCTTTGTACGTTGTACACACCCGGTCTCTGAAGTCTTTCTCTTCCAATTGCCTCTTTCACTCTCCTGAGTACGAACACGTTATTCAAGTACCAGAGCTGTCGCCGTGCTGGTTGCCGGTATGAAACTGGTGTGGTTAGAAATGGAATTATCTCGGTGAAGGTTGTGTGTGTGTTGGTGTTAGTCAGATGTGTGAGAGCAGATTCCTGTTATCCTATTTGTAGGTCAGTTATGCCATCAGTGCTGTAACTTGTGCAGTCCCTTATGCAATCATTTTGAGGCCGTTCATATCCAAAGGCAGACTATGACAAAATGTCCTTTGTCTGTAGAGACATTTGTGTTTTCAGCTCTCACATGTGATGGGAAGTTGGTAATGTTCTGTATTTTCCATCATTGCTCATTACACTAAAGTTTGTGCATTCATGAGGAAATTATTCCCAAAGCAGCTCTTTGTTTTTGCTCTGACTCTTTCTTTGGCCTTTTCATAATGGCTGTTTGGCAAATAATGACCCTTTGCCATAGTGCCTTCCTTCAGGGTTGGTTTGTTTTTTTTTTTTTGCCAGCTGAAGAACCACAATAGTTTTCTACAGAATCTATTTTTTTTTTTTTAATTAAAAAAAGGCTTATGTAATGGTCATCTTAGTGGGACTCAGATCTGTGTGCTGGCCTTCATCGATCCTTGACTGTAACGGGGGCAACAGGGGCGCGCTAATTAACTCTGGCGTTGACTGAGGAGGAGGAGGATTCTCTTAACACTATTTCTTAGCGAGCTGTGAAAATGTAACGCTTTCCGGTACCCTGGTGTGCTCAAGCATAGACATTCTCCCCCCCCCCCGCCCCGGTGGCCTCCGCTCCAGTTCCCAGGAACGCGCACGAGGCGCAGCGGGATTATCCCGGAGCCGCCGGTAACGCCCCGCCCCCACCCGGGGCGACACCCCCGACCTCGGTGTCAGCGCCTCAGTGTTGTTTTACACCCGCTTTGGGGTGAAACGGCGCCGCGGCACTCGGGACCGCCCGGTTCGCTCGCTGCAGCCGCGCTCTTCCGCGGGAAGATGGCTCCGCTGCAGCCGCCGTTATCCGCTCCCGCGGCAGCGCGCCCTCCCCCGCCGCCCTCACGCTGCGCTCTCCCGACACCGCTCCGCTGCCCCCCGCTCCCCGGCCCGGCCCCGCTCCGTCCGCCCCCCGCCCGGGGCTCCCCCCGCCGGGG